>JAAWVA010000037.1:9224938-9463490 GCA_015227895.2 Colaptes auratus | reverse complement strand
GGATGGGGTGGGGGGACGCTGAGGGGGTCTCTAGGGGGACGTGCACCCCGTCCTGGCATATGGGGGTTCAGTGGTGATGAAGAGGGACCCTCGATGCCTTGGCTGGGTGGGGGGCACACAGATGGGTGAAGGTGGGTCCAGAGGGTCCCTGAGCTGGTCCTGCCTTAGACCTGCCCCAACTGCCTGGGGGCCCCCGTCCAGGCACCCCTAAGGCTAGGGAAGGACTACAGGAAGGGGGGCCGGGGAAGGAGGGGGACAGGACCCCGGGGAAGGGGGACTCGTCCCCAGCCCCAGCGCGGCCGCTCGGGCAGGCAGCGGTGGGGAGCAGCGGGCAGGGTGAGGGAGGACAGCGCAGGGAGGGTGAGTGGGGGTGCAGGGGGTGCTGGGGGACAGCAGGGGCAGCAGCAGCCGAGGCCATACAGGGCGTAGGGGTGGAAGTAGCCGACGTTCACCCTGCGAGGGGAAACAGAGCACCGGGGTCAGCCCTAAGCCCCGAATCCCCCCTCCCGAGCCCCTACCCGAGACCCCCCCGGCTCCGAGCTGGCTCACCTGCGGACACGCCGCCGGGCACGCCGCCGGTGGTAGTCCCCCTTGGCAAAGTCCTCCAGGTTGGCAGGGTGGATGGCCCAGAAGTGGCCCTTGCCGTTGTCGCTGCGGCCAGCCTTGACGAAGCATTCGTTGAGGGAGAGGTTGTGGCGGACGCTGTTGCGCCAACTCTTCTCCTGCGCCCAGAGTGCCATCAGCCAGCCTGTGCCCACCGCCTGTGCCCACCCCCCGCACCTCCGGGCTGTCGGCAGGCACCAGAGTGAACAGCACCAGGGCCGCCTGGAGAAACCACCCCGAGGGCAGCCGGACGCCAGCACCTTCCCGTGGGTTGGGGTCAGCAGAGCGGAGGTGAGTCAAGCCCAGCCCTGTCTCCCCCCGCGTCCCAGCACCAGCACCCCAGGCTCAGCTCCCGGTTTGCCCACCCCAAATCACAACCCCCAGGGGCAAAAGCCCCTTCCCCAAGACAGGTCCGGCGTGGCCTGGCAGCTCCTCACCTTGTTCTTGAAGTAGGGGTAGTTGTCCATGATCCACTGGTAGATGTCGGAGAGCAGCAGCTTCTTCTCCGGTGAGGAGAGGATGGCGGTGGAGATGAGGGCGATGTAGGACTGCGAGGGCTTCTCCCCGGGCTCCGGCGGGGGCCGGGGGGCTGCCGAGGGGCTGTGGCCAGGGGCTGTCGGGCTGCAGGGTGCCCCCTCGCCCCGCTCCGACAGCAGGGACTCGATGGTGAAGGAGGCACCGGGCTGGCGCCGGCCCCCGGTCCCTATGTCCGCCTCGGTTCCCGAGTCCCCCATGTCCCCCGGTGCCGCCGGCAGCCGCGGCAGAGCCCTCTTGGCCCGGCCCGGTAATTAGTGCAGATTAGGGGGTTTGCTAATTGTGTTTTCACAAACGGGCTGGTGGCAAAGCAGGCTGTTTATCTGGCAAAGCCCCGGCTTTAGCGGGATTTGGGCCTCTAAGCCTCATAAATAAAATGATTAATCCGCTGGAGGTGGAGGAATTCAAAGTGGCACCGAGGTGCCCGCAGGGACGGGGCCCTTGCGCCCACCTTGAGGGCACCTTGTGCCCAGCTCGAGTCCAAACTGCACCCACCTTGAGTTCACCTTGCACCTACCTTATGCTCACCTGGCACTCATCTTGTGCCAACTTGAATCCACTTCGCACCGTGAGTCCTCCTTGAGTCCACCCTGTGCCCACCTTGCACCCATCTTGCGTCCAGCTTGAGCCCACTTTGCACTCACTGTGCCCATCTTGCACCTACCTTGAGCACACCCAACTTGTGCCCACCTTGCACTCATCTTGTGCCCACCTTGAATCCACCTTCCACCTACCTTGAGCCCACCTTGAATCCACTTTGTGCCAGGAGTTCACCTTGAATCTACCTTGCACCTACCTGGAATCCATCCTGCACCTATCTTGAGCCCACCTTTCACCTTGAGCCCACCTTGACCTACCTTGAGCCCACCTTGAGCTCCACCTTCCCCACCTTGAGCCCACCTTCCACCTACCTTGAGCCCCCCTTGAATTCACTTTGTGCCCACCATGAGCTCACCTCGAGCCCACCCTGCACTCACCTTGAATGCACTTTGCACCCCCCTTGAGCTCCCCCGGAGTCCCCTGTGCCCCCTCTACTGCCCCCCCCCCGCCGGCCGCTTCCCTTGCCCCACGCCCAGCCCCCTGCAGGCCCCCCGGGGCTCCCACTGAAGGCCAGCACAAATGAAATGTAAATCTTTCTTTTTATTTAACAAACACTATAATTTGAACTTTGCAGAATGTGTACTGAGGAAAGGAAAAATAATTTTATTTTTTTTTTGTGTGAGTTTTTTCCTTTTTTTCTTTTTTTCTCTCCTTTTCCCCCCCCCCCTCCCCCCCTCTCTCTTTACCAAGGGAAAAAAAATCAAACAAACCAACAACAACAAAAAGAATATCCCCAAACCCCCAAATTTCTGTACAGGAAGAGTTGGGCCAAAGCAAACTTGAACAGAGTTAAGAGTAGCTCAGGGGTTTGCCAAACAGCAGCTTGGGCCTGGAGAGTTTAAAAGCAATTAAATTAGGATAAAAAAAAACCCCAAACAGCAAACCAAACCAACAAACAACCAACCAACAACCCCCCCCAAAAAACCAACCCAACAACCAACCCCCACCACCAAAACCAGCCCCAAAACCACCCAAAATTGGACTCTAAAGCTACTGTGCAGCCAGGGCTGCGAGCCACAGAACTCCAGACAGCCAAAGTTTACTTTCTCTCTGCTTTTTTTCTGTTCTTCCTTTGAGCCCTGCACCCAAGGTTTTGTGTTGGGCTCTGGAATCCACCCCCCACCCCCACCCCAGCAGCACCGCCACCAGCACCACCTTCCCACCCCCAAGTTTAACCTGAACTCAAATATTGCTTCTGCACAAAGAGGAGAAGAGAGAAGAGAAAGGAAGAGCCTGCGTGGGCCGGGAGCAGGAGCTCAGCTGCAGGAGCAGGGCTGGGGGGGGGGACAGGGGGGGCAGTGGAAGAGCTGCTGCTGTGGCCCTGCCTGCTGGGCTCCCCCTCCCCCCCCCGCCAGCAAGTGCCAAAGGGGGAAATAAAAAGGGGTTAAACCCTCAGCCCCCGGCCCCCCACCCTCCCCCAATCATTTGCCTTCAAGTTTTGGTTTGCCAACACAAAACACAGGTGGGCAGGAAGGGCTCAGGATGCTTCCTGTGCCGGCATCTGCAGCGTGATGCAGGGCTTGGTGCCCCCCACCCCGCGCTGGGCAGGGGGCCTGGAGAGCCTAGGGGAGAGGAAACCTCCAGAGAGGGCAGGAGGAAGCTTCCTGCCCGCCAGCATTTAGAGGCAAATTCTGGGCTTTTGGGGCAAGTCACAGAGAAGGATTTCAAAGGGCTCTGGGTGGACCTTGGTGGCTTTTCTGGTGGCTCTGGGAGGCAGGAGCAGTGCTTGGGAAAGGGCACTGGGTGCTGCCACCGCCACACCAGTGCCCCAGCAATGGGGACAGGAGGCAGGGGAGGCCTGCACTGGGCTCCAGCAGCGCTTGGTGACTCCAGGCCTGCTGTCACCACAAGCCCCTGGGTGACATCAAGCTCAGTGACACCAAGTCCCATGACACCACACGTGCTTGGTGACACCAAGCCCAGCGTCACCACAATCCCCTTGGTGACACCAAGTCCAGTGACATCACGAGCCCCTTGTTCAGCGTCACCACGAACCCCTTGGTGACACCAAGCTGTGGCAGCAAGTGCCCCTTGGTGTAACCAAGGCCAGTGGGTGACACTAAGCCCAGTGTGACCAGGAGCCCTTGGTGACACCGAGCCCACTGCCACCAAGTCCAATGACAGACTGAGCCCTTGTGGTGACATCAGGCCCAGGGAGACCACAAGCCCAGTGACACCCCATGCCCCTTGGTGACACCAAGCCCAGTGTGACCAGGAGCCCTTGGTGACACCGAGCCCACTGCCACCAAGTCCAATGACAGACCGAGCCCCTTCAGTGACATCAAGCCCAGGGAGACCACGAGCCCGGTGCCACCACGAGCCCCTTGGTGACACCGAGCCCAGTGCCACCAACACCTCCTGCCCAGCGCTCGGGGGCTCAGTGCAGCGCAGGAGGCTCTGGCTGCAGCAATGTCCCCACGCTGGGCACGAGGCCACGGCTCCTGCTCCTGCCCATCTCCTGGGCACGGGGTGGGGGCAGAGGCTTGGCCCAGCTGCCATCCAAGGTTCACCCTCGGCTGGGGCTGAGAGAAGTCCACGAGGTCCAGCGTGAGCCGGGGCCGGGAGGCGCCGCTGGGAACAGCAAAGGTAAGGACACAAATCCTCTTCCAAGTCCGAGAGGTGACCGCGGGGAGAAGCCTTTTGCCATCGAGAGCATAGCTCTGGGACCAAAGTCTTGAACAGAGAAGTGGCAAGTCCAGAGGCTGGCACCGCCTGGTGGCTGGGGAGGGGGCTCCACGCATCCTCCCTCGGCTCTGTCCTCAGCACCCTGCCCGCAGTGCCGCCGGCGCCGGGCGCACGCCTGGGTCGTGACTGAAAGAAACCTGAATTGGAGTTTACCGAGGTAGTTGGCTAGAAACTGAGATTCCCCCACCTGGCATTTCGTGGAAGGTCCAAAGCAAACCCTCCCCCCGCCCCACCCCCTTCCCTGCAACTCTCCCCTCCCTCTCTCCCTGCCCTGCTCTCCTCACATCTGCCAGGGGTCCGGCTGTCCTGCAGGGCACTGCCACGGCCTCCAGAAACAAAGCCTCAACGCAAAGGGAATGCGCAGCCCTTTGTAAGTCTTCAAAAACACCAAGTTATTGCACTTCAAAAATACAACAGGTTCGTGGTTCCAGCCCTTCCCGCCCTCCCCCCCCCCCCCCCCCCCCCCCCATGGCTTCTGCTCAACTAAAGAACGATGCACTACGCACAACTCCTACGACACCTTCAGGGTAGCTTCAAAGCTTCGGGACGTGGCTCTTTACATGAGGTGCAGAGCTGCAGCAGCTCCTATCTAGACCAGTGCGATGCCAACCGTACAGCCCCCGCCCCGTGCCCCCCATCCCCACCCCCTCAGCACCCCCTCGCTGTCTCTCTGTCTCTCTCTATCCTCCCTGGGTTATACAAACCTCCCTCATCCCCCCACCCCCACCCCATTTTTCCTGCCTTGCTTTCCCACCCCCAGTCGGGTCCGCCCCCCCCCCCCCCCCCGCCCCTTTCCCCCCCCCGGACTCACACGTCCAGCAACAAACTTGCTCTTAATTAAGGAATGGTTATTTAACAAGACAATTAAAAATGCAACACAGCTTTGGAGACGCCGGGAGGAGGGTGGGAGGGTGGCTGGCTGGGTGGTGTCCCCCTGGATCAGCTCCGCCGAGCCCCAGCGGCCTGGCTGAGGGGCAGAGCTCTGCGTTCCGGCTGCCTGCCTCCAGACACTTCCTCCTTCCTTCCTTCCTTCCTTCCTTCCTTCAGGCTCCAGTTCAGGCTCAGGCTCTGAGTTGGGGTCGTTTTCCAACCAAGAAGCAGCTCAATGGTTTGTTTGTTTGTGTTCCTTTCTGTTTGTGGTTGGGGTTGGCTTCTGGGGGCTTATTGTTGGTTGTTTGTTGTGTGTGGTTGGTTTCTGAATTGTTCTCTCTCGTTTTAACCATTAGTTTGGAACAGGAAAGTCAAAGGAGATGAGGGAGGGAGGGGAGATGAGGTGGGAGAGGACTTTTTCTCCCCTCCTCCAGTTTGATAAGCACCAGAGTATTCAAGTCTGTCCATTCTGAGATCCAGAGCTGCTTCCGCAGTCAGCAGGCAGAAACTAAACCCTTCTCGTAAGAGCAGCGTCGTTTTGGTTGGGGTCCCTCATCATCATCATCTTCCTCCTCGTCTTCCTCCTCCTCCTCCTCCGAGGAGGAGCTGTCCAGTGTTAGATCCACGACGTCGGCGGCGGCCTTGCCGTTCTCGCCGGTGCCGTTGGCGGTGGGCAGCAGCCCGTTCACCTCCGAAGAGCCTGCCGGGGTGGGGGAGAGAGAGGAGGAATTAAGAACTCTTCCCCCCTGCTCCACGCTGCTCAGACCACACCTGCAGCACTGGGTCCAGTTCTGGAGCCTCTACCACAGGAAGGCTCTGGAGGTGCTGGAAGGCATCCAGAGAAGGGCCACGAGGAGGAGCAGAGGGCTGGAGCTGCTCTGCTGTGGGGACTGAGGGAGTTGGGGTTGTGCAGTCTGGAGAGGAGAAGGCTCCAGGAGACCTAATTGTGGCCTTCCAGGATCTGCAGGGGGCTCCAAGCAAGCTGGGGAGGGACTTTTGAGGGTGTCAGGGAGTGACAGGACTGGAGCAAAACTAGAAGTGGGGAGATTCAGATTGGATGTTAGGAAGTTGTTCCCCATGAGGGTGGTGAGAGCCTGGCACAGGTTGCCCAGGGAGGTGGTGGAAGCCTCATCCCTGGAGGTGTTTGCAGCCAGGCTGGAGGTGGCTGTGAGCAACCTGCTGCAGTGTGAGGTGTCCCTGCCCATGGCAGGGGGGTTGGAATTGGATGATCCTTGAGGTCCCTTCCAACCCTAACAATTCTATGAGTCTAAGAACTCTGATGCTCAGCTGAGGGATGCTCCAACACTCCTGGTCTCTACTGGCTGTGTGGGACCTGGGCTGCTTCAGCTGAAAGGACTGAAGCTTAGGGGTGCTGGTGGTGAGCTGCTGGACATGAGGCAGCTCTGTGTTCTCCAGGCCAGGGCCAGCTGAGTCCCCAGAGGTGCTGGCACCCCAGAGTTGCTCACCTAGAACTAATATGGGGCACTGAGGGCTGCAGCTCCGCTCCTTCTCAGCTCTGATGGGACACCAGGAGCCGTCCACCAGGTACTCAATTTCATCGGCGTCTTCACATTCCGTCAGGATCTTTGACAGGAGCCTGCAGGGGAGAAAAGATGTCACCTAGCTGAGCTTGGGGCTGTCAGCAGAATGCTCTTATAGTGAGGGCCATCAACCTGGCTCTTCACCTTGAGAGCCCTAACTGGAGTTAGAAATGTGGCATTAGCTGGCTACCAACAGCCAACCCTCGTAGCCACAGGCAGGGTTCTGGCAGTGCCAACCATCCCTGTCCCCTCTGACAACCTAAACCATCACCTAATGTTTTAATTACATGCAATTAGAAGACAGTTCTGCCTCTTCACCCAGTTTCCCAGGTCTGTGGTGCTGCTTCCAGACAGACACCTGACTGAGATCCATGCCAGCACTGCTGCAGGTATGTTGGCACCAAGGCAGCAGCAATGGACAAAGCGCTGCCAGCCCTGGCCTGGGCTGATCCCCAGCGGTGGGGGCAATTCTGCCCCTCTGCTGAGACCCTCCCTGCAGTGCTGGGGCAGCTCTGGAGTCCTCAGCACAGACAGGGACCTGTTGGAGTGGGGCCAGAGGAGGCCACAGCAGTGCTGGGAGGCTGCCCAGAGAGGTTGTGGAGTCTTCTCTGGAGAGAGATTCAGATGAGACATTAGGAAGAAATTCTTCCCCATGAGGGTGCTGAGGCACTGGAACAGGTGGCCCAGAGAAGCTGTGGAGGCTCCAAGCCTGGAAGTGTTCAAAGCCAGGCTGGATGGGACCTTGAGCAACCTGGGCTGGCAGGAGGTGTCCCTGGAACTGCTGTTCTGCAAGGCCTTGTTGACTTTGGGATTTGAGCATTTGCCTTCAGAACTAACAGCACAAAACCTTCATGGCACAGCAGTGGGAGCAGGTTCCTGCTCTCTCCCAGCTGCAGGAGGAGCTCCTGGCATCCAGGCCTGGGAGCAACCACCAAGGCTGCAATTCCAAACAAGCTGACAAGGCCCAGAGGATCCTTTGACTCCACCAACCAAGCTTCTCCTCCAGAGCCTACGCCCTGGTTTTGACTAACAACATCCAGTGCTGGCTGCCAGGTTCCCTCCAGCTCACTCCTGGGGAGGTCTGAAGACCTTCATCCAACAGAACCGGCACAGAAACCCAGCCCTGAGCACTGCACAGCAGGGACAAAGAAACCTGAGCCTTCACCAGTGATGCTCTCCTCCTCCTCCAGAAGGTCACATGCACTGCTGTCCTGCAGAGGTTCTACAGTCCAGCCCTCACACTTTCCCCTTCAGCCTCGTTGAGACCTCCAAGGAACCTGATTTTCCTGTTGGTGTTGTCCAGAGGACAAAGCAAACAGGTTATCTAGGCTGGGGCTGCTGCAGGCTGGCTAGAAAGCCACAACTCCTGCCTCAAACCAGCACCTACCGACACTCAGCCTCAGCCTGGCCCCGGGAATCCACCCCCCAGGTGGAGCCCTGTCTGCTCCCTTCACTGCCTCGTGTGCCAAGGGAGCTGGATGCACCTCAGCAGTTCCCCTAAACTCATCCTGCTTTTGAGGGAACCTCCACCAGAGGCCAACTACACAAAGCCATGAGGGTGGAGATTGTTTTCCAGGAGCCAGGAACCATGCAGCTTGCTCCACCAGGCCTCAGGGTTGCTTGGCTGGCAGCAGTGGCAATGGTCCCAGCCCATCTAACAGGCTCCTGTGCTTGGAGGCAACAGAGCTGCTCCCAGGGGTTGACTGCTCACAGCAGCAAACTGCTCACACTTCTTCCCCTTACTCTTAGACAAAAATCAGGCAATTTATTGTGCTCTGCTCCAGAGATGGCTTCTGGAAGCCATACTTCTGGGGAGGAAAAGCTCTCTGGCTTGCCTCAGGTGGCCCTTGCTGCCAGCCTGCCTCATTCTGTGGTTTGCATTCAGGTGTGTGAGGAGGAGAGGGAGATCTCTGGCTTTGAGAGGAACCCTATGGGCACACAGCTGCACTTTCCAGTACCAAGCCTGACTCAGCCACATGAGCACCACCTCCAAAGTGTTCTTGTGCTGCTGAGCTGCAGCACCACAGCTCTCCTCTGAGCTTATGGTGAGCCCTCTGCACTTCCCCTTGGTGGAAAGACAGAGCAAAGCAACTGCAGTCCAGAGCTATGGGAAACACCATTCCCACAGGGACTGAAATCCACTTGGCAAGTTGGCTGCTGAGTCTGAAGCAACTTTTTTCCAGTCCACAGACAGAGAACTCTTGGCAGAGGCTTGGGCTACACACCTCTTGCCTCACCCTTTTCCAGATGCTCTTTGGAATTTACTTTGCTCTCACTCCCTCCAACCATGGCACTTTCAAAGTGGACAGTGGGAAGAGAACATCTCCTGTGCAGAGACACAAGGGCTGCCTGCCTGGGAACAGCCACAAGGAGGATACTTGGTGCAGCTGGGGCAAAACTCCATGGGCTGCCCTTCACAAACCCTTCACTCCAGAACTGCTGTACCCTAAGCTGGTTCCTTCCCAGTACACCCAATTTGACTGGCAAGGGCACTCCTGTCCCCTCCCATGCCAAGGGTGCTGGTGACCCCAGCAGGGAGCCCCCAGGGCCCCCTCAGCACCCCAAAGTCCTGCTGCACTGGCTCAGCTGGCCAGCAGGGATCAGACACCTCTGGGTGTTGCCAGAGGAGGCCCAGAGAGCCTGGGTGGATCCACAAAACTTATCCAAAGCAGAGGCTGTGGAGTCTCCTCCTCCGCAGACTTTCAAGACCCATCTGGACCTGTTCCTGGGTGGCCTTCCCTAGGTGATGCTGCTCTGGCAGCAGGGTTGGACTCAATGATCTTCTGAGGTCCCTTCCAACCCTTACCATGCTATGATCCTGCCCCTCTGATGGATCTGAACCTGCTGCTCTTCTCCCCTCTAGGCATGTGAAACAGAAGCAGTCCTCACTGAGGCTTCCATCTCACCCCTGACACCAAGATACTCAGAGTGCCCACAGACACTGCACTCCAAGAGTCACCAGAGGGTACAAAAGCCAAGATCTGTACCTCTGCATGGGTACCTCTGTCTTGGGAAGTAGATCATAGAATCATTAAGGTCTGAAAAAAACCTCTAAGATCATCAAGTCCAACCTTCTACCCCACACCTCCATGACCACCCGACCATGTCCTGAAGTGCCACATCAGGTGTTGGCAGAGAAGACCTCCCAGTCCCACTTGGAGCCTGCCAAGAACTGCCTGTGAGCTGAGGAGCACCCCACATGGACAAGCAAGCAGCAAAAATCACCTTACTGAGTGCCCATCAAGTGGTTTATTCCCTCCAGCCTCATGTGGGGGTCAACCAAGGTGGCTTTTCATCAGCCTGATGAAGAGAGTGAGGCAGTAAATGCTTGACTCTCAAAGTGCTTTGGTGCCAAAATCAAGGACAGCAGACAAGTGCTGCTCTAACACACCAAGACCTCTGCTGTGCCAGCAGAAGCAGCTTCCAGCTCTGTTTTTGAGGTGAACTTCCATCAGCTGCACAGACCAAGAACCAAGATGCGAGAGCCAGCATGGAAAAGAAAGGGGCTGAGGCCAGAGCAGGGCATGTACTGACCCATCAATGATGAGCTGGTCATAGGGTGCAGGTTTGTCACACACAGGACACATCCATGTGGGCTTCTTCTCATTCATCTGTAGGTAGAAGACAGCATCGAAGCACTGCAGGTGTGCACAGGTCTCTGCTCGACAGGGGACCGACAGCCTCATCTTCACCAGCTGTGGGACCAAAGAGCAGGGGATCAGCAACCCAGGCCCTGCTGAGCTACCACCAGCTAAGCCAAGGCAGAACCTTGCAAAGCTGCTCTGGCAGCAGAAGGCTGAAATCCTCTGCAAGGACTTACTGGGCAGATGAGAGAGACTCGGACCCCCGTGGTGGCGATCTCGCTGTCGGGATCCAGGCGCAGCTTCTCTTTTACTGCAGGAAGAGCAGAGAGCACCACACTGAGCAGCTGCAGCCCTCAGCCCTGGCCAACAGCTCAGGTCAAGCTTCAGCTGCCTAAGAGTCATTGTGCCCACAGGTGACCACCTCAGCCAGCCAGGGACAGAGGGCACGGGAGGCAGAAAGGTGCTGTACGGGACCAGGCTTGCTGCGACCTGCAGAGCTCAGCAGAGATGCTGCTTGGCCACCAAAAGCCTCGTGTGAGGAGGCAGGGCAAGGGCCGCAGGGCAAGGGCCGCAGGGCACGGGCCGCAGGGCACGGGCCGCAGGGCACGGGCCGCAGGGCACGGGCCGCAGGGCACGGGCCGCAGGGCAGCTGAGTATTCACTGCCTGAGGAAGCTCACCATTCCCTACAGATCCCACTTCCCAAGGATCCAGCCTCCCAGCACATGCTGCCTCTCATCCAGGCAGGGCAAAGTGAAGGAGCTGGGATGCACTTAGGTGTTGGTAGTGCTCTCTCTGCCACCCTTCCACCTCTTATTTACAAACTACAGGCTGGGGGACGTGGGGGGAGTCACACTGCTGACCAGCTTCTTCCCAAGTGGGAGCTCACTTTGGTCTCCCTTTGAAAGGTGTGGAGACATCTCCATGCCCACAGGGAGGGAGGGAGTGGCCAGACAGAGCTCTAGCACATGGCAAGACTCCTGGAACAAAGTCACTTTGGGCTCATCTGGTCATTAGTATGAAGACAATGGGTTTATTCCCTCCTGAGCTCAGCAGCAACAAGACAGGGTTAAATGCCACCCCCTGCCCCATGGCATTCAGAGATAGTCCCCCAGGCAGTGAGCAAACACAGGGTACAGCCAAACTGACAGGAAACCACATCTCATCGTGCTCCTGTCAAACAAACAAGCCTCCTCTTGGTCTCGCTGGGCTGCAACTCTTCTGTAACATGCTGACCAGCTCCTTGATTCCAGCAGACCTCCACAGGAGCCACCACCAGAGCCAGAGGTGGCAGGGCAGGGCAGGCAGCTCAGAGAGCATGCAGCCATGCAAAAGCAGCCACAAGCAGTGACCCAGCAGGTGTGTGGAAAGAGTCAGACATGAGGAAAGGTGGTAAGAGAATCCTGCCCCTGCTGCTGCAGCCTGAAAGGATGGGGTCCCCTGCATAAGAGGGACACAGAGCTGTTGAAGAGAGTCCAGAGGGGGCCACAAAGATGATCCAAGAAGTTCTTCAGTATGAGGGTGGTGAGACTCTGGAATAGGCTGCCCAGGAAGGCAAGAAAGCTCTCTCCAGTAACAAATAATTGGAAATCCTCCAGACCCTCATGAGCTGCAGGTCAGATTCCACCATGGAAAGGTGAAGTCCCCTCATTTTCAGTAGCTTTGTGCATTTGCCTCACACCATGATTTACCTGAGCAGTCTAGGACAAGCTTCTCTTGGGGTCATCTCTTCACTGAAGCTCTGGGATCAAAGTGCTGGTGGTGGAACCCCAGCTGCCGGCCCCTGGGACTCACAGGGGGCTGGGGCTTCAGAACATTTCCACCAGGATGTCTTGCTCCAGAAATATCCTTTGGCAATAGTGCAGGTGAAGGCTGAGGTGCTGTGGTAATGTTGGTCAGCTCCTAATGGCTCAGGTGCAGGCATGAAGCCCTGAAGTCAGGAGGACACTGGCCCTCAGTGGCACTCACCACAGTACCACCTGGGGACAAGTTCTCAGCTCTGAGGTGACTCAGAGCTGCTGCAGAGCCCAGAGAGCCAGGGGTCTGGGGCACTTTCACACGACTGACACAGGCTGCTCAGATAAAAAGTGCTTGTGTACAGCTGGAGGGAAGAGATGGCACAAAGCTTGGCAGCTGCTCCCGAGCCCGCGGCTGGCAGCCTGGCTGGGAGGGATGCTGCAGTCTGACAGGCACACGGCCCAGCTCCCCCAGCAACTCACCAAGTGCTTTGCAGAGCTCTGGATGTTTGATCCCAATGGTTTTCAACCTCTGCAGCAGCTCTGCTGAGGTCATCTGCCGCACCAAGTACAGCCCCACGGAGTAGCTCTGGGGAGAGAAAGGCAGGGAAGGGGTGAGAGGCGGCCGGGGGAGGGAAGGGAAGGGGTGAGCAAGGCTGCTGCCAGGCAGCGCTGGGTGACCCCCGGCAGGTACCTTGCCGTAGTTGCCCCAGGTGACGGTGATGCGGTTGGTCGCTGCAGACAGGTACATGAGGTGGGTGAGGTTGATGGGTCGACAGGGCCTTTTAGGTTCCACTCCAGGTTTGTTTGATGGATAGTAGCCCTAAGGCAGAAAGATGGAATTCTCTTAGATGACTGCAGGTGTTTGGATGTGAGGGCATCTGTTCATCAGCTTTGCTAAATTCTACTTGCCCTCAGTTTCCAAGGAGGGGGATTCAAGGGAGCTCAACAGTCACAGCAAGCACAGAGCCAAAGCACCAAGAACAGTCTATTAATGACACAGCTATCACAGAACGGTTTGGGTGGGAAGGGGCCTTAAAGATCATCTAGTTCCAACCCCTTTGCCATAGGCAGGAACACCTCCCACTAGCCCAGGTTGCTCAAGCCCCCATCCAACTTCTCTGGGCAGCCTGTCCCAGTGCCTCACACCCCCTCATGGCCATGAGAAATGTAACTTTAAGCAGTGCACTTTTCTACTCTGGCTTCTTGTCTGCATTCATCAGGAAACTGATTTCCTTCTAAATTAGACAAGTGGGCACATGCCCCCGGGTTGAGCGGACTTACCGGCACCGAGCAGTAACTGTGGTTCACCTTCACCGCGATGTTGGGAGGGTACTGATCCTCCTGAGGAGAGCTAGTGTCTGTGTAACAGATTCTGTGAACAAACAACACATCTCTCAACATCCCCACGCAGCTTGCATCCTGGAAGCTCTCTGCACACCACCAGCAGCCGGCCATCACCACACCAACCCATGCTCCCTCCTCTGGCCGCAGCAAAGCCAGTTCCACAGAGCACTCCTTAGACTAGAGGCAGGCTGAGGCTGGGCAGCAGGAGCTGACATGCTGCTGGCTGCTGCTGCAGCACTAACTCACAGAAGCAAAGATTGTTAGGGGTTGGAAGGGACCTCCAGAGATCATCCAAGTCCAAATCCCCCTGCCAGGATCACCTAGGGCAGGCTGCACGGGAACACATCCAGGTGGGTTTGCAAAGTCTCTGGAGAAGGAGACTCCGCAGCCTGCCTGCTGTTTGTGTTAGGTTTGTGAACAAACAATTTACTGTGAATTACCTTTGCAGCTATGAAAAACACGCTGAAAGTCGTTTGTTTGGGGTGGGCTTTATTTCAGGCAGCTGATTCCCTCCCCTCCTTAACCTGCTGATAAATCAGCCCCATGCTCAGACGTACCTTAGCACAACCTGAACAGACTTCACGCCGGGCTGCAACTCCCTTGGACATTAAAGCAGCAGCAGGGGAAAAGAAAAACAAACCCTCTTCAGATTAATGATGCAATAAAATTGATTCTGGAACAATGTAACACAACACACAACCCAAAAAATCCAAACCTGAACTCAGAACAGCCAAAAGCCCCCTCCCAGACTCAGGAGTTTTAGTCCTTTTTCCTTCTCTAGAGGCTTCTAAATGATTGCAAATTCCATGCAAACTCTCCAACCCCCTCCCTGCAAATATCAGTGGTGCTGTAATTACATTTTTTAACCTACAGCCCTTCTCTGGCCTTTCCACACTGCAAGGTGTTGCTGACAGGTATCAATTTGCCTGGCATCCTTTTGCTGATTTACACAAAACTAGGTTTTAAGGTCACTTCCCCCTGCCAGCATCCCTTCAAGACTTCTCTTTGTTCAATTATTCACTAAAGCTGCTCGTGCAAACCCAACAGCCAAATGTTATGGCACCAGCAGAACAGCTCTTTAATATTTCTGCCTTCAGTTGTGCTGCTGCCCCTAACAGGACTTCAGCTGCTGTCAGGAAGGAAAAGATCCCAAGACATGGAGTATTCTGTTAGGAGGCTTTATAGCCAGGCACAACCCAGACTCTGGTTTCTGCACAGGGCATTGAACCAGATCCCCACATTGATCTTCATTTGCCTCCGAGTGCTTCCCAGGCCAGTAGTAAATGTTCTGATTTTGGGGGTGGAAGGGAAGGGCTGCCAGCTCAGGTGGCAGACAGGAACTGGTGTGGTGGTTTTAAGCAGAATCACAGAATCATTTTGGTTGGAAAAGAGCTTTAAGATCCTCCAGCCCAATCATTCTCTAAGTCTGCCAAGGCTGGGGCTAAACCATGGCCCTCAGCACCACAGCTCTGCAACACCTCCAGGGATGGGGATTCAGCCACCTCCCTGGGCAGCCTGTGCCAGGCTTTGAGAACCCTTTCAGTGAAGAATTTTCTTCTAATGTCCAACCTAAACCTCCCCTGGAGCAACTTGAGGCTGTTTCTTCTCTTCCCCTCACTTGTTACTAGGGAGAAGAGAGCAACCCACTCCTTGCTCCAACCTCCTGTCAAGGATTTGTAGAGAGCAATGAGGTCTCCCCTCGGCCTCCTTTTTTCCAGGCTGCACCACCTTGGTCCCCCTCAGCTACACCTCACCAGATCTGCTCTCCAGAGCCTTCTCTGGACACACTCCAGTACCTCAATGTCCTTCTTGTGGAGAGGGCCTCAAGACTGAAGTGATTTGGCAGGGGGACACACATCTGGATACCACCCACAAGCAGCAAAAGGAGATGGACCTGCACTGAGTGGTGGACTGGAGACTCTCACTGAAAGCCCTGCTATGAAATGTTTGTGTTTCTGACAGTGGAAGTTCTCTCACAAATCTGAATATATGGAGGAAAGAGCATGAGGAAGCAGCCAGAGCACGTGGAGGCTTTTATCACCCCCGAAGCCCTCTGCGGTTTCTCATTTTCCTTTCTGTTAAGTCTTCAAACAGCTTTCCCTGCACTGCTGACCTACTGAGATCAAAACAGCAATCAAGCACTGGACACTCAGGAAGCATCTTTCTCTGACTCTCCCACAACAGAAGGATTTTACTATAAGGAGAAATAATGACAGGTTTTAGGCTTAGATTTGGAGCAGCCTCTTCTGTCCCCTCCCTGCAGCAAGCACCAAGGGTCAGCAGAGGAGGAAGCCTTCCTGCCTGCACTGACAGCTCTTGGCCTTTCATTGTCTGAATCAAGAGCTGAACCATGACAGAGGTCAGGGTAAATCCCAGTCAGTGCAGGATGGTTTCTGGGGTCCTTCTTAAGAAGGAAGCTGGCTTTCAGATGCAAACAGCCTCACACCCACAGCTCTTGAACTTTGGATGCAAAGGAATAGCTGCAAATACTCACAACCCAAGCTCAACAGAGGATTTAGGTCCTCAATGTCACAGCCCTCTTCCTGCCCAAATGCACCGTTCAGAAGCAAGGTTAGAGGAACAGAAGTGAAACTTGGGGACTTGGATGGGTGAAATTGCACCTCCCATCTCCCTCCAAAGCCACCTGCCTCCTTCTGTCCTCACACAAACTGCTTCCTTGCAGAGAGAGAACACAGAGGAATTGCACAGCTGGGATTTCTGGAACAGCTTCCACACACCAAGAAGTACCTGGAATTTCTGATCAGCTCCACTTGTCTTGGTGTTAATGCAAAAATGCATGGACTCTCCTGAAGCTTCTCATTATTCTGTGGAACTGAAGAGGGAAAAAAACCAAGAGAGACTGTCCATCAAACTGATCATATCTGGCTCTTTGTACACTGCAAAGGCAAGGTGATTTTTCATGTCCTGAGCTGTGTTTACTTCCAAGGCCTGTTTTCTCCCAAGAACTCCAACCCTCAGGTAAATCTGCTGCTGATTACAGCTCTGCTTATTTCTTGCTTGTTTCTTTTGCTTGTCAGCACAGTTAACAGCACAGGCTGGATTTAGGTTTGCTTTGTTTTTGCCTTTTTCCCCCTCCCCTCAAATAATCCTGAGCCAACAATCCTGTGTTCACAGAACAACAAACCATAAGAGGCATCCCAGTGTGGAGATTAGAACTCAAAAGAAGCATAAGAAGTGACCTAGGCATGACATGAAAACATGACACCCCCAGAGTGAGCAGACTGTTCTGGAAAAGAAAGGAAATAACAACAAGGAGATCAGCTCAGACAATAAAAAAAGACCTCACAAAAACCCTCTGGAAGGGAGAAACCACAACTCACACACACATGACCTTGAGGCTGCTGCTGCAGCCCACTTTCAGAAACACTTAACTGCAACTAGAGAAGGTTGCTCAGAGCCCCAGTGCTTCCAGAGCATTGATTGCAGGGATGGGGCAGCTCCCACCTTTCTGGGCAGCCTGGGCCAGGGTCTCACCACCCTCAGAGAAATAGGTGCCTGCAGCTCCTTAGTTAACTCTCCTCTTTGTGCGCGAGGGAAATGAGCAGCAGCAGCTCCCAGTTGTCTTTGTGTCTCGTTGCTGAAGACCATTCTCCAGGCAGGAATCACAGAATCATTTTGGTTGGAGAAGGCCTTTCAGCTCATCTCCTCCAACCATTCTCCAACTCTGCCAAGGCTGGGGCTAAGCCATGGCCCTCAGCACCACAGCTCTGCAGCTTTGAAACACCTCCAGGGATGCTGATGCAACAATCTCCCCCTGGGAAGCCTCTGCCAGGCTTTGAGAACCTTTTCAGTGAAGAGCTTTCATCTGATAATCAACCTAAAGCTCTCCTCAGCTGTCCCACAGAGCACTCCAACAAGACCTGGGCCCAACCTGCTCTTCACTTCTTTGCTGAGCAGCCAGCCAAAAATGCACAGGTTTTTAAAGCTAAGTACTTAAGACAGTGGAGTTTCATCCTCTTTCCAGGACAGAGGCCTCCACTCTCAGCTCAGCTCCTTGACTGGCAGAATGGCTGCTGGCATCAATTTATTTTAACAGTTGACAATAGCAGGGAATCAATTTTGAAGGCTGAGCTTGATCAGCACTCCTCAGAATGAGTCAAGACAGAGAACTTCCAAAGCCCAAGAGGACTTGGCAAATCTTATTTAAGTCTCCAGCCCAACATAATTGCAATGGATTCCTGTTTGGAGATGCCAGCTTCACCTCTGCAGCTCTTGAGCTGGCAGGACAGACCACACCATGCATTCTGATCTGGGGATTTCAGGGTTTCTCTGCAGCAAGGGCTGTTGGGTTTAGGTTTGTTTGGTTCTCTTTTAACCATAACATTCCTCACTGTTACATTCATTGGCCAAACTTGCTGCAGGCTTCTGCAGGGCTGAGGAGCTTGTTTGGATCCCAACTCACATCCCCACACTCCCAGAACACCCCAGCTTGGGCCACAATGCAATATCCAGGTGGTTTTATTAATCCTTGGCTCCTGGAACTCCTCTGACTAGACTGAAGGGTGTTTGTGTTCATGTGGGTCTGGGAGATGGGGGGGGGGGGGAAGGCAAGGTGGCTGCTATGGTATCTTAAGCCCTTAAGGGAGGGCTTAGCTTAACTCACACCATGGCCTGCTCCAGGGAGTACTGTGTGCTTTTACTGGGATTCCTCGTGGCCCAGGGCAGTGGTGTTTGCTCTGCAGTCAGGGGAAGGCAGCAGAAGGGTGGCCCTCTACAGAGAGTCAAGCCTGACTTCAGGGGGGCTGGAGCAGCAGTTTTATTACCTTCAGACAAGAGCAGCAACACCAACCCAGCAAGGCAGGTATTATCTGAGGGGAAAGCCAAACAAATGCTGTTTACACAGACATTGGCAGGACCTCCCAGCCTGCATGGCCTTCTACTCCCACAGCTGCACTGCAAGAGCTCCTCTGGCTTGCCTCCAGCAGAAGAGCAGAGGCCTTGGTACCAGCAGCGAGTACAGGCTGTCACAGCCAACGCTTGGGACAGGAAAAAAACCATCATTCAGAATCCCCTGGAGCAGACCATTACCATCAAAAACTCTCCTTGCACTGCTTCACCCCAAAAGGTGCCAGAGGATAAACAGACTGAGCAGCAAGGTGCTCAGACACAAACAATGCTGACACAAATACTCCACTTGTTACCTACTTAAAGCACAAGGCAGGGAGGACATTAGTATTCCTTCCCTCTAAAAAGCTATCTGATCAATCTTCATTTTAAGCCTTATCTACCCCAGAGAATTGCAGCAATTTCACTAAATTAGAAGAATTCTTTCATGCTGACATCCTTAGACCAAAGCAGAGAGCTGCAGCAGAGGCTGTTCTCATGCAGATAACTCAGATGCTCAACTCGATACTTGAATTGACTGCGTGTGTGCAGTTAGCAAATATGAGCTATTAGCTTGTTCACAACGGACCCAATTTATCTACTTTTAGCTGAAGCCACCTTTGTCTGCAAGCCTAACAGTAATTTGATAGTTCTTCAGGGACCCTGCTTGCCTACAGACCAAATTAGACAGCGCCCACCTCACCTTTGATCTCCAGGCAATCATCTCAAGGAGGCAGGAGAGCCTTTTCATTAAGCAAGACGCTTCCAATTGAAGTCCAGAAGACATAAATTAAGCTTCCCCTACTCCCACCATGGCCATAAGCTTCAAATGCCTCTTTTGCAGCCTAGGGAAATGGGTACTGTGGCAGCAGCTGGTGCCTAAATGGATCTCAGATCTTAAATCTCCTTCAGGTACTTCCACGTTACGAGTTGCTGAGGTTGACAAGGAGCTTATGTTTGGTCCAGAGGCAGAATGGGAACAAAGCACCGAGCGGTGCAGCTTCCTGCTGGCAAACCTGCTCCATCTCCCTCAGAGTGCTTTGTTCCATCCTCCTTCCACGCTACGCAGAGCCCTGAGCAATCATCACTTCTCACACCGAACTTACTCCAGCATGTGGCTGTTGCAGGTAGCAGTGGGGAGCAGCTGATGTCACAGAACCATTTGGGTTGGAAGAGACCTTTCGGATCGTGGTGTCCAACCGTCGAGCCAGCGCTGCCCAGACCGTGGCCCTCAGCACCACATCCACAAGGCTCTGAAACCCCTCCAGAGGTGGGGACTCCACCAGCACCCCAGGAAGCCTGAGGTGTTGAAGTAACCCCAGAGACACAAGCACTTCTTTCTTGCCATCAGCAGAAGGATCTGTAGCTGCAGCTCACCACGTTGGGCAAATTACCCAAGTGTCTCAAGATATCATTAGGTTCTGAGCAGCTGATTGGGACAATGGAGACTGAACATCTGTTCACCCCCTGCTACTCCCCACCAGTCCCCCCACCCTTTTGCAGAAACCACTCTCATCAAAAGGGAAGATGAGTCAAATATGCTGTAGGGAACAAGCTGACCCGAGGGAGGTGTCAGCTAACAGAGGTGAGATACTAAATTTAATGAGGCCTGGGTTCGGAGCTGATGCAGAAGATTTAGTGTCAACTTTTAACAAAAGCTGTTAATCACAGTGAGCAGATCCAGGCTCTTCTCCCATCTCTGGATGTTCCCCACCCTCCTGAAGATCTGCTTTCCTTCCTACCACCACATTTGCAGCTCTGACTAACAAATGCCACCCCACATTTCGGGCTGAACCAACCCATTTCCCAAACAGCAGGTCAAGTATTTGACCTTCACCCTGGCAGTCACCCCTGGACTGTTTAAACTGTCACAGCAGCACCACACTTAATGCCTCCACATGAAAATTAAGTGGATATAAAAATCGGATAATTAATGCTTTTCCCCCCCTCTTTTGTACCTGCACAATCATTTCTTCATTTATTGTTTTTTTTTTCTCCTCCAACCCACATGCAGTTTTTCAGCATTTCCATCCATCAAGCCTTTTTCCCCCAGCACAGACAGAGCAGCTCCACAGGTTCATTCAGTAGAGACCACCCTGGCTTTAGGAGGCACTGTGGCTCAACACACCACACTGTGGTATTTGCCTTCTGTACACCCCACCCTCACTACCAGGGCACTGTATTTAACATCTCTGACAGCACTCTTTTGTTTCTCAGCAGTTAAATAATGAAGAATCAGACTCCCAAGCCCCAGGGTGGGAGGAAGCATTTCCTCCACTGCTCCTAGCTGCCCCTCAAAATCTGCAGCATCAGGCACAAATAACTCTGCCAAGCACCAGGAAGAAGAGCCAGGCATGGTGCCTGATGTGGGTACCATCCTCTTTCACCCAGCAGAGGCTTTAGGTCAGGTATTCAAGCACTGAGTCAATTATTGTTTTGCTTGGAAAAGACCTCAGAGATCCTCCAGTCCAACCAGCAACCCAACACCACCATGGCCACCAAACCATGGCCCTAAGTGCCATGGCCACAGGTTTCCTGAGCACCTCCAGGGCTGGGGACTCCACCACCTCCCTGGGCAGCCTGTGCCACTCCCTGACCACTCTTGCAGCAAAGAAATTTTCCCTAATCTCCAACCTGAACCTCCCCTGGGGCAAGTCTAGGCCATTTCCTCCTGTTCTATCACCTGATACCAAGGAGAAGAGACCAACCCCCACCAACTCCAACCTCCCTTCAGGGTGCTGTAGATAGCAATGAGGTCTCCCTTCAGCCTCCTTTTCTCCAGATTAAACACCCCCAGTTCCCTCATCTGCTCCTCCCCAGCCCTGTTCTCCAGACCCCCTCACCATCTCCTTTGCCCTTTGTTGCCAGTGTGCTGCCTTAGCAAAGGTCTAACACCAACACTGAGAGATTTTCATCAATATGCTGCCAAATGACAGCAATGGGAGACAGATGATGATTCACTGGAGGACAGATTCTGATTCACAGCAAGACTGCAATGTGCAACACAGCACCAGTTAGAACAGAGGGTATGAAACTGCAGACAAAGAAGGTGGGCTTTCAAATTACATCTCAAAGTGACCACATTCCTGTTCTGAGGCAAGAGAAAAGAAACCCAGATATAAATATTCCCCTCAAATGTAGGGTGTAGAGAAGAAAGAGCAGGGAGTGGAGGACATCCACCTCTATATTAAGCAGTCTGTCCTCTGTCCTATGACTTTACAAATCCCTTGATGCCTGACACTCACACTTGCTTCATTTTTGCCTCCCAAAACAAGCCCATTAGGAATGCAGCAACATAGTGAAAACTCACCTAAATACTGATGGCTTCAACAGACCCCAAACCTTCACAACTCACTTATCTCTACTGGCTTCAACAGAGCTCAAACCTTTAAAACTCATCTAATTGTCCTGGGCTGAGCAGAACTCAACCCTTCACAACTCTGCTGGCTTTGACAGAACCCAAACCTTTTAAACCCACCTAATTGTCCTGGATTGAGCAGAACTCAACCCTTCACAACTCTGCTGGCTTTGACAGAACCCAAACCTTTAAACTCCACCTAACTGTGCTGGGTTCAAACCTTCACAACTCCCCTATCTCTGCTGGCTGCAGCAGAGCCCAAGCCTCTAAAACCCATCTAACTGTGCTGGGTTCAAGCCTTCACGACTCAACTCTGCTGACCTCAGCAGAGCCCAAGCCTCTAAAACCCATCTAACTGTGCTGGGTTCAGAACTCCACAACTCCCCTATCTCTGCTGGCTGCAGCAGAACCCAAGCCTCAAAAACTCCACCTAACTGTGCTGGGTTCAAGCCTTCACAAGTGGTGAAGGCTTGAACTCTGGTGGCCTCAGCAGAGCCCAAGCCTGTAAAGCCGACCCGAGCGCGCCGTGGCCGAACCTTCGCGACTCACCTAACTCTGTGGGCTTCAGCAGCTCATCCAAGGTGGTGTAGAAGGGAAGCTTCACCAGCCGCACCTCAGGCTTCGCAACTTTGGGTGGCAACCTCCCCAGTCCGTTAAGGTACTTCCCATAGAGCGTGGGATAGTCAATGTTTGTGGTGGTGGAGATAGAAGTCCGAGCAACGGCGCTGCCGCGGTCGTAGGACGAGTGTATGGAGAGGGCCTCGGGCGAGCGGTGCGGCTGGGGCTGGGCCGCCTCGGAGCTCTTCTTGGCGTAGCGAGTCTCATAGAGCTCCTTGATTTTCTTGAAGACTTCAGGGCTGCAGTCAAATTGCACCAACTGCAATGCTCTGGTGACTAGTTCATGTTTAAGTCCGCTTTTACTCCTGCCAACAAAACCCAGCAACATCTGAAGATCTGAGACTCGGAAACTCATCACCATGTTCTGGGGGACAAAAAACCGAAGATGTTTCTCACAGTTACAAACAAAAGAAGGCACAGTGGCAGTTTGCTCTATGCTCTAAGAACTGGAAGCCAAAACACTGAAATAAATCCCTCCAGCAAACAAACCTTCCAGCTGGTGTTCACCCCATTAGCATCTCGCAGGTTGGACTCGATGGTCTCGAAGGTCTTTTCCAACCTGGTTAATTCTGCTCTATATCTGAGCTACTTCTTGGAGCAAAGCAAATACAGGAGGGCAGCGACTGAGGTGTCACCAAGATCAGAGCAGTCACCAAACCAGCCCAAGATCATTTGAGACAAATGGTAATCCCCCTCCAGACAGGGCATCTGGAAGCAAGAGTGCCCACAAAGGCAGGGCCCACATGTCAAAGACCACAGCAGCTTCTCTACCAACCTTCCCTGGCACCTTTGGGTAAGAGAATGACACAAAACCCTTCAACTGAAATGGTGTAGGCGAAGGGAGGAGGAAAGGGTCCAGGCCAGGCCACAAAGATGATCAGAGAGCTGGAACATCTCACCTGTGGGGACAGGCTGAGGGAGCTGGGGTTCAGACCAGAGAAGAGAAGGCTCCAGGGAGACTTTAGAGCAGCCTTCCAGTTCCTGAAGGGGTTTCAGGAGAGCTGGGGAGGCACTGCACAAGAGCTTGGAGTGCCAGGATGAGGGACAAAGGTTTGAGCTAGAAGAGGGGAGATTGAGACTGGGGATGAGGAAGAAATTCTTGCCAGCGAGGGTGGGGAGACACTGGAACAGGTTGCCCAGGGAGGTTGTGGATGTCCCCTCCCCAAGACCAGGCTGGACGAGGCCTTGAGAAGCCTGGGCTGGTGGGAGGTGTCCCTGCCCATGGCAGAGGGCTGGAACTGGATGATCTCTGAGGTCCTTTCCAACTCAAGCCATTAAATCAACATGATCTGGAAGGCAGATGATAGTTCAGTGAACTGGCACCATCAGTGCTTCCATGCTGTATTTCAGAGCACCTTTACATTATCTCTACAGACAAAGGCCCCTCCAGAATCCTTTCTACACCTACAAGACCTTCAAAAAACACAATGCATTTTAGACCACAGAAAAATATCAGCAGACAATTAAAGAGAATTGTTGTTCCCATGAGAACAATGCCTGCAAACCCTATTTGGGTGCTTTGCCAAGCACTCCCCCGTGACCACAGCCAGTAGCTGCCATCGGTATGATCGATTTCAGGGCTTTGATAAGCAGTAGAAAACCATCTCTGCCTTCAGAGATTGACCCTCTGGCTGCTGGGGAAACTCAGGCAGCCTGTAGCTGTCAGCAGATGCAAAGGCCAAGCTGCAACTTTCCATCAGACCAAGAACTGGAAATAATTTCTGCTAAAGCTCCTCTGGAGCCTGGCAAGATTGATGTTGCAGTTCTCTCTCATGACAAAGCCACCTCATGACTGCAGCAGACAAGGTTGTCATAGCATGGCTCAGGTCGGAAGGGACCTCAGAGATCATCTACTGTAGCCTCCCCACCACAGGCAGGGACGCCTCTCAGCTAGGCTCAGCTGCTCAAGGCCTCATCCAGCCTGGCCTTGAACACTCCCAAGTAGGAGGAGGCAACCACAGCCTCCCTTGGCAGCCTGCGCCAGAGTCCCACCACCCTCATACTGAGGAACTTCTTCCTCAGCTCCACTCCAACCCTGCTCTCCTCAGCTTCAAACCATTCCCCCTTGGCCTGTCTCTAGACACCCTCAGCAAAAGTCCCTCAGCAGCCTTCCTGTAGGATTCTTTCGGCTCTTGGAAGGCAGCTGTGAGGTCCCCCTGGGGCCTTCTCTTCTCCAGGCTGAACACCCCCAGCCCCCTCAGCCTGTGCTCAGAGCAGAGCTGCTCCATCAAATGTCTGCTTTTAAAAACCTAAGCCTCCCTGACAAGACACTTGACAGGTACCCACATGTATGCACTCAACATCCCTCCTGGTCTGTGGAAAATGGGAGATCAAGAAGAAATTCCAGTAAACCAGAACAAAACCAAACCAGGGACCCTGCAGGCCTCCTCTCCCCAGCTCTTGTTTGGGGAGTAAATCATAATAATTAAAATAAATAAACCAACCCATAAAGGTCAGATTTGTGTGGATGCTAACAGCAGCCTTGTCATTTCCTGGAACAAAGCAGCTATGGATTTCTTTATTTGCAATGAAGCTACTCCTGACTCCAGCAACTCCTTCTGCAACGTGTGGGAATGAGACTACAGAGAAAATGCCTTTTTAGTTTCTCCTTTCTCATGAAATGTGTCACTTCATCAGGAAGCCCCCAAGATGTTACACAAGCATCAGGGGCTGTAGTTAAAGCTGCTCCTTTTTGGAGTTGTGTCCCAAAACACCTTTGATGAGAAGGGAGGGGAAAAAAAAGTCAGGCAAATCTAAAGAAGAGAGAAAGGAAGTTTCATTGCCAGGAAAATCAGGATTTGAGAGCAATGGATTCATGCAGTTGGTTCACCAGGTGCCACCTGCATGATCTGGGAAAAAGATGGATGTCAGGAACAAGTTCTGTACCATGAGGGCGGTGGAACACTGTGACAGGTTGCCCAGGGAGGTGGTTGAGGCCCCATCCCTGGAGATATTCAAGGTGAGGCTCAACAAGGCTCTGGGCAACCTGATCTAGCTGAGGATGTCCCTGCTGACTGCAGGGGGGTTGGACTGGGTGACCTTTGGTGGTCCCTTCCCACCCAGACCATTCTATGAAGCCAGTCTCTGTGTCTCAGTTTCCCTCAGCTACAAAATGGAGAGTGCATTGTCCTCCCTGAGCACTCTGAGGATAAACAATATTCCAGAGAGAAGGACATCAAGGCAGCGAGGCATGGCAACAGTGCAGCACTCCCAGCTCCTGTGCCACCCAGCACGTGGGGCTTTGGGGTGTGTAAAGTGGAGCTGGAGCTGACAGCCTCCTGCAGACTACATTTAGAAGGATTTAAGATCCCAAAGGATGACCAGATTTGAGCAAGAGGAGTAAGCTCCAGACAAAGAAAACCGCCACTGAGGCTTGGACCTGTGTGAGCAGCAGAGTGATCACATTAACTACTGAGATCATTAATGCTAAGATCTGTTCATGCCCCTGAGGAGCCCTTGTGTGAGTGGCACAGAGTCCATCAAACACCCGCTATGGAGGCAACCACACCTTGGAAGCACACTTCCCTCTGAGACCTGGGCTCAGCTCATGACTCCAAGAGCAGGGACAGGACAATGCCTCCTAAAACAAACCTCTTCTAAATCTTATTTTTGCAGCCATCCAGCCCCATGGCCACTGCTGAGCTGCCCCTGCAGGCCCTAAACACTTTCCCTCTGTTGGCACTGCTCTGTGCCAGCCTCGATGCCAACTGCCCCGTCAAACTGTTGGGTGAGGCCAGCTCAAGTGCCACCAGTGAGCGTAAGAGTGGGACATGGAGAAGCTCCAGCTCCCAGAGAGGTGCCAGGGAACCCCAGAGGGAAAAGGAGAAGCCTGCAGTGGTGCAGGGTCCCTTTGCCCCAGAAGGTCTGCAGAAGCCCATGGGAGGCACCCAGCAACTTCAGGCACTGTTGCTGGAAGACATTTCACCTCGCCCCACAGCAGCGAAGCCTCACACGCTGCTCCAGGCCTCTTCAGCACCTAAAGCAGGGGGCTCTGCCACACACAGGGCACTGCTCGCCCCATCGCCACCCCCCCCAGCCACGACGAGACCGGCAAGAGCGCTGCACCGGCTGCCCAGCCCTCCGCAGGGCCCGGCTGGACAGCTCCGCTCCGCGCCCCGCCGGCCGCGCCCCCGAACCGGGCTGGGAGCCCGGGGCAGGCCGCGGAGGGACAGCCGGGCACGACTGGGCCGGGGCTGTGAGGGGAAGCGGCGAGGGGCGCGAAGGGCAGGGGAAGGAGCTCCTGCGGGCAGCGGGGAGAAACCACCTGCGCTAATTAATCACCGGGAATTAACTGCGGGGGAGGCCGGAGCCTGGCCCGCCGGCAGGCCCAGGGGCGGGCGGCTCCCTGGAGCTGCGAGCGGGGCCGGTCCAGGCGCGGAGTCCGGCGGGGGCTGCGACCGGGCCCGGAGGCCGGGGCGGGGCAGCCCCTGAGGTAAAATGGGGGGGTGGGGGGGAAGAAGGGGGGCGGTCCCGGGGCGCCGCCCCCTCAGCTCTCACCGCCGGGGCCAGGGCCGTGCCGCTCGCGGTCCCCGCGCACGCGGGCCGCCCTGCCCGGCGCTGCCCGGCCCGGCGCAGGCCCCGCCGGTGGGGCGGGGGCTCGGCTCACTCACTTTCGCCTCCACCAGCTCCGCCGCCATCTTGGCCTCCAGCGTCCACCGCGCCGGGAGCCGCCGCCGAGTCACGTGACGCCCCGCTCCGGCGGGGGAGGGGCCGCCAGAGGCGCGCGCCGCCCAATCCGCGCGCACGCTCTTCCCCCCTCGAGCAGCGGCCAGGCCGCGCAGGCGCAGTGAAACCAGCCCCGCCCGGCCCCGCCCCCCCCGCGGCACTTAAAGCGACAGAACCCCCAAATCCCAGCGTGGTCAATGCGGGGAGGGACCTCTGGAGATCACCCAGTCCAGGACCCTGCTCCAGCAGGGCACCCACAGCAGCTTGCCCGGGAGCACAATGCCCAGGGGGCGTTGGAAGCTCTGCAGAGAAGGAGGCTCCACAACCTCTCTGGGCAGCCTGCTGCAGGGCTCCACCACCCTCATACCAGAGAATTTTCTCCTCCTGTTCAGATGGAACTTCTGGCTTCCAGTTTGTGCCCATTGTCCCTTGTCCTGTTGCTGGGTACTGCTGAGGAGTCTGGCCCCATCCCATTGCCCCCTCCCCCCTCCCCAAGCCCTTTATCTTTTACTGAGCATCGATCAGATCCCCCCTAGTGCAGGAGGTTATTCCTCCCCAGATGCAGGATACTACACTTGCCCTTTTTGTACTTCATAAGGTTCCATCCACCCAGCTCTCCAGCTTGTCCAGGTTGCAAACCAGGACAGGGGTTTCACTGGGGATCAGTGGTTGTAGGGCTCTACCCCATCAGATTTGGGCTGGAGACCCCTCCAGCAGTAGGTTCAGAGTGAGTGGAGCAGGTGGCAGCATGGGCTCCAGAGAGTGGTGCATAGTGCTCTAAAAAAAGACAGCAAGCACAGGGGTCAGGCTCAGTGGGCTTGTCCCAAGGCCCCACTCCCTTGTGCCAGCCCCTGACAGGTCCTGAGGTCTGGCCAGGCCCTTGCTCGTCCTCCTCGATGAGGAGGGGACTGTGCTAGAGGAACCTGGCCCAGGCTGCAGGCCCTGGGAGGAGAGGGCTGAGGAGAGGCCTCCTCCACATCCCTGCTCCTGGCCAAACACCAGAGCGCTTCATTTCAGCTTGGGGTGTCTTTGGTGTCTCTCTCCTTGTCCTGAAACTGGGGAAAACTAGATCAGATCATTCATGGTTTCACTGGCAGACATTTGTGACGAGCAGGCAGCTCTTGGAGGTTTTCCTGAGGAGACAATACTCTGGAGAAAACAAAACAAAACACAAAGAAATGGTGCTTTTGGATCTGTGCCCTCATCAGAAACACTCAAAAGGACAGTGGTCTAATCATCTTCCTCCACACCCTGCAGCAGCCTCTGCTTGAACTCCAACTTGTACATCTCAGATTTTCCTGCTGGATCTCGGAGCTGCCAGACCCTGCTCAGGAGGGCTGCTGCTCCCCACCATGCATCTGCTCCAGGGGCCTTCCCCTTGGCGATGCTCCCTGTTTGTCCCCCCACGAGTCTTTGGGGAGGAGATGACCCTCCAATAACTCATCACTTATTAAAAATACCTTCAATGTAAGTAGAAATTATTTCCCCTAAGCCCAACCCTGTTCTCTCTGGGGTCTGTTTGCTCCATTTCTAAGCACAGCATCATCCTCTCCAGCTCCAGGCTGAGTTACCAGGATGTAACCCCAGGAGTCAGGGTAAAACGCTGCACTGAGAGAGGTTTTTCCAGCACTTTCCCCTCCTTGTCATCAACCCCACAAGCTAATTAAACAAAAAGGCAATTAGCCAGTTTCCTAGGAAGGCCAATATGTTAATCAAACTCCCCAGTGTTCCCTTCCAGTCTGGCAAAAGCCAGAATTGGTGCTAAAAATTCAAACGATTGCTATGGAAACCCCAACAGCTGATAACTCATCCTGTCACAGCAGGAGAGCAGGGAGCCAGATCCGTCCTGGGTGTCACTGCACCACCCTCCTGCCACTGCCTGCCTGTAACTGGTGGAGGGAACAGACAGGTGGGGATGTGAAGAGAATTTGGCACCTGCTAGGCGAGGTGGCTTGGGTTTGTGTGATGTGAGGGAGGTGCTGTGAGCTCTTCTTGTGATCATGGAATCATAGGTTGGTTTGGGTTGGAAAGGACCTTAAAGATCATCCAGTTCCAAGCCCCCTGCCATGGGCAGGTTTCATATCCACCCCCAGGTTGCTCATGGCCTCATCCAACCTGGCCTTGAACCCCTCCAGGGATGAAGCATCCATAGCCTTCCTGGGCAGCCCGTGCCAGTATCTCCCCAGCCTCATTGAAAAGAATTTCTTCCTAATCTCCGCTCTAAATCTGCCCTCTTCCAGTTTAAAGCCATTGCCTCTCGTCCTATCCCCCAGCAGGTTCCCCCCGGCCGCGGTGCGGGTGGCTGCGTTCCTCCCCGCCAGCAGGAGGCACTGCATCGATGGCGCCCCTCTGAGGCCCGTGTAGGCCGGTGCATGCGCAGTGCGGGGACCCTGCAGGGCCGGGGCGGGCCGGTGAGGCTGGGCCACAGCAGTGCGCGACCGGCGGGACGGACAGGGCCCAGCGGTAGCCGGTGCCCGGTCAGGGTTGACAGTGGGCTCTGCCTATCGCCTCTTCCTGAGAACCGAGAGCCTGGGCTTGCCTGCCGCTTTGGTGGGGCTGGTGGAGAGTGCCCTCACCGCTCCCGACAGCGGCGGCACCTCCGCCCCGCGGATCGGTGGCCGCAGTTGGCCGTACCGACTCCGATCTACTCCGTCCGGTTCACATCCAAGTTATCATCAGCGGGTGGGGGAGGACTTTGACCCCGCTGCAGCCTTCGCAGAGACACAGCAGAGGCGGGCGGGGCTAGGCGGGAGCTGCCGGTCCCAGCTACCCCGCGGGCCCCGGTGCGGCTCCGGGGAGCGGCCACGTGGTGCCGCCCGGGCGGAACAAACCTCCCCAACCATAGAGCCTGCCGGCCGCTGCGCGCCAGAGCGGCACTACGGCGCAAGCGTGTTGGCTGCTGAGTGCGGAGGTCCCACCCCCAAGCCGGCGTCGACCTATAAGAAGGGGGCGGTTGACGTCAGCGTTCTCTTCCGCCCGCTCTGCGCTCGCCAGCGAGACAGGGCTGTCGCCGCCGCCATTGCTGTACCCCCCCACCCCGGAGAATCCGCCGCCATCCGCCACCATGGTGAGATCCCGCGACCTACCGCCGCCCCTGGGTGCCCAGCAGGCAGCGCGCTCGCAGTGTCTGTGGGGATGGAAGCCTCAGGAGAGCCCGCGGTAGCAGCGGCCTCTGGTACCGGTCTGGGCCGCTGCTGAGGGGAGAGGGGTGGGGCTGGAAAGCAGGCCGGGAGGAGGGGACAAGTCCCGGGGGTGACTCCAGGCCCCGTGGCCTTGGGGTCTGTGCTCTGCTAGTGGCGGTCCGATGGGGTCCAGCGGTGCCGCGCTTGCTCTGCGGGGCGGGGGAGCGGCGGTGATGTGGCACCGAGGCGGCGTTGACGCTGCGGCCAGGCCTTTGCAGCCGCCTTATGTAACGCTGCGGCCCAGGTGGGGGCAATCGCACCGGAGCACTGTGCTGTCAGCTCCCCGCCGCGGAGCAGCAAGCGAAGGAGAGCTCGGTGTTGGCGGGGAGGAGTGGTGTTCGGTTTTAGGGGGGGGGTTGCCGCAAGGAACCGTTGGCGCTGCCGCAGTTCCTAGGACGCTGAGGCAAAAGGAGCACACTGGGCGCTTGTGCTTCGGGTCCAGACCCTTCGGCTTGTCCGTTGTTGCCTTTGCCTCGGGTTGTCCGGTAGCACAGGTAGAACCGGTGTCGCTGTGGCCATGGCAGGTATCTGTGGCGTTGCTTGTGCTCCTTTGAATTGCTGAAAGCATTCCTATATGCCTTGTGTTTTTTCTCCTTTCCTCCCCTACTTGTTTCATTCTTCAAGGTGAACTTCACAGTAGACCAGATACGGGCCATCATGGACAAAAAGGCCAACATCAGAAACATGTCCGTGATCGCCCATGTGGATCATGGCAAATCGACCTTGACTGATTCTCTGGTGTGCAAAGCTGGGATCATTGCCTCTGCCCGTGCCGGTGAGACCCGCTTCACTGACACCAGGAAGGATGAGCAGGAACGGTGCATCACCATCAAATCAACGTGAGTGTCCCCTCCAGGCACCACCTGAGCGTGGGCTGAGCTGAGGGGGGGCTTTGAGTCCTCTGAGGTTTTGATGGTGAGATGAAAGAAGACAGCATCAGGATTTTTTCAGTCTAGTTCAGAGGCTCATCTTGTACTCCTGGGGATTTGTTTAATGAAAGAGTAGGTATTGATTGGCTTCTGGTGAATCAGACCTGGTGAGCACTGGGAAGTAGATGTGCAGCTGAAGCTTCAGCACTGTGTTCTAGCTCTGGGCCTGTTGGATGTCTGTTGGATGTCTGCTGGATGCTGTGCAGAGGCTGTCTTGGGGGCATTTGTGGTGGCTCTGTCACCAGGGACGGTTTGAGGAGCCTGAGGGGCATGAAGAAGCATCAAAAATGTGTTTGGGTCTGGTGGGAAGAAAAGTCCTTGATTTATGGAGTCAAGAAGTGGATTCATCTTTGGGCACTCCAACTGCATGGAGTTGGAAGAGGTGATGATTTTGGGAGGGTTTCAGGACAGTGCAGGGAGAGCAGATTTTAGCCTCCTCTCCTGGTTCTATCCCACACTGACTTCTTAGGGATGCTTTTCAGGAAGTCTTCAGCCCAGCTGCAGCTTCTCTGTGGGGTGAAGGCTGTTTCTCAGCGTGGCCAACATACAGATAATGACTTGGATGTTTCTTTTTTCAGAGCTATTTCCCTGTTTTATGAACTCTCTGAGAACGATTTGGCCTTCATCAAGCAAAGCAAGGATGGTTCTGGTTTCTTGATTAACCTGATTGACTCTCCTGGGCACGTGGACTTCTCATCTGAGGTCACTGCTGCTCTTCGTGTCACTGATGGTGCCCTGGTTGTTGTAGACTGTGTCTCTGGTAAGGTTTTCTCCTGCTGCTGTGTGCCACTGGAGCATGCTGGGTGCCTTTGGAGATGACAGTAACCAATTCTGCTGTGTTTGGCAGGAGTCTGTGTGCAGACAGAGACTGTGCTGCGTCAGGCCATTGCTGAGAGGATCAAGCCTGTCCTGATGATGAACAAGATGGACAGAGCACTGCTGGAGCTGCAGCTGGAGCCAGAGGAGCTCTACCAGACCTTCCAGCGCATCGTGGAGAACGTGAACGTCATTATCTCCACCTATGGAGAGGGGGAGAGTGGCCCCATGGGAAATATCATGGTAAGTGGGAGGCTGCCAGTACTGTGTTCAAAAGATTCCCTTTTGGGAGGGAGCAGTTGTCTCCCTGGCTCTTTCTGATCTTGAGTGGAGAAGCGAGAGCAGAATGGTGAAGACATCCCTGCTACCCAGCATGTGCTGTACAGAGCTCTCACCAGCTTTCCTCCACAGCCTTCTGAAGGTTCTGGGTTTCAGCAGATAAAGGCTATCAATGCAGGAAAGCATTTTCTGCTTTTGCCAAGGATGTCCTTGTTTTGTAGGACATGTTCTTGCCTACGTTATGTCAGTGATGTTGGAGGCACCCATGCAGCATTCCTCTTCTTCTTGTCTCCTGAAATGGCATGGGGAGGCTGGGCTGTGCTTGCCAGGCCCTTCTCCCTGCTGCAGGACTTCATGCCCTACTGATCCTCCCTGTGATGAGCTTCACCTGCATGCAGATCTGTGCAGCTGCTGAGCTGTCCCTGTGGGGAGCTGGGTGAAAAAACTGCTCTAGTCCTGCAGGACAAAGCTAAAATGATGGATGTGTGGCCAGGCTGTCCCCAGACCTTGATGGCTGCTGCCACAGAACTGCTGGAGGGTTGCTTAGGCCTGGAGCTCCATTGTGTTATACTTTGTGTTGGGATGGAGCAGGCTGACTGCTCTAATGCTCAGTGGCTGGAGGAGCTGCTCCTCTGACCCGGTTCTGTTCCCTTGCAGATTGATCCTGTGCTGGGCACCGTGGGCTTTGGCTCTGGCCTGCATGGCTGGGCCTTCACGCTCAAGCAGTTTGCTGAAATGTATGTGGCAAAGTTTGCTGCCAAGGGCGATGCCCAGCTGAACCCATCCGAGCGTGCCAAGAAAGTAGAAGACATGATGAAGAAGCTGTGGGGAGACAGGTGAGGAGCTGTTGGGTTTCGTTCCAGATCAGCTGTGTGTGGCTGCAGCACTTGCAGAAGATGGATAGGGAGGGAGGTGGTGGTTATGCTGCTTATGGACCTGTCTCAGTGACTTGGGCCATGTGCTGGCACAAGAGCCACACTTCCCATAAGATCCTGGCAGAATAGGAAACACAGGGAGATGGAGGGGGTGGTGAGTTGGCAGCAGGAGTTAAGTGTGTTATGGTGATCTCTGGAAGCCTGGGAGTGGTGGGGGCAAAGGTGTGAAGATGGTTCCTGTCAGCAGCTCATTCCTTTGGCCTGAGCTGGCAGGACAAGCCACACTGAACTGAGCTGAATTCAGCAGCTGAACTGAGCATTGATCTTTGACTTGATTCTTCCTCCAGATATTTTGATCCTGCTACTGGCAAGTTTAGCAAATCTGCTACCAGCCCTGATGGAAAGAAGCTGCCCAGGACTTTCTGCCAGCTCATCCTTGACCCCATCTTCAAGGTGAGTCCCTGTGTGTCCAGCCCTTGCTGGTTCTGCATGCTCTGGTTCAGTGTGTGATGATGGAAAATTTCTTCACTTTGACCTGACTTGTTTGATTGAAGAAATTTCAGTATCTGACACATCTCATTCCTTCATGGAGGTGGGGAAGGTGGTGGTGGGTCTTGTGGAGGCAGGTCTGTCTGAGCTCTGCGTGGAGTCAGATGGGTGATGAGCAAGAACAGATGCTCTTCAGAGACACTCATGCTGCTGCTTCAAACTAGGTCACTGAAATGTTCATGGCGGCTGCTGCTGCTGCTGTTGCAGGTTTTTGATGCAATCATGAACTTCAGGAAGGAGGAGGCAGCTAAACTGATTGAGAAACTGGACATCAAGCTTGACAGTGAAGATAAGGACAAGGAGGGCAAACCCCTGCTGAAGGTGAGCTGGGTCTACAGGGTCTGTGGGGATGAGATGAATACGGCTGTGCTGCACCAGCTGTAAATTCAGTGAGCAACTGCAAGCCCTGCTTGGCTAGGGTGGAGCTGGTGGAGGCTGGCTGCTGTGTCATGAGCAGTTTGCCCAGGTCTGACTGCTCTGCTCTCTGCTCAGGCTGTGATGAGGCGGTGGCTGCCTGCTGGAGATGCCCTGCTGCAGATGATCACCATCCACCTGCCCTCTCCTGTCACAGCCCAGAAGTACCGCTGTGAGCTGCTCTACGAGGGACCTCCTGATGATGAGGCTGCCATAGGTATGACCAGCTGCTCCAGTATGGATCAAACTTTCCTGGTGTCACTAAATGCCAGTATGATGGGGGTGGAAAAAGATATTTAGAGATCATCCAGGACATGGCCAAGGCTCAGTGACAGCTCTCCAGGCTGGCCAGCTTTCTGGACAGGCCAACAGGCTGGGACAAGAGTGGGTCCAGGTCTTGTGTTGGATTTGAGGGACAGAAAACATAAACCTAATGGTGTGCTGAATGGAGTTGATACCTCTTCCTCCTCCCAGGTATTAAGAACTGTGACCCCAAGGGGCCCCTCATGATGTACATCTCTAAAATGGTGCCAACCTCTGACAAGGGACGTTTCTATGCTTTCGGACGTGTCTTCTCTGGTCTGGTCTCCACTGGCTTGAAAGTCAGAATCATGGGACCAAACTACACCCCTGGCAAGAAGGAGGATCTGTACCTGAAGCCAATTCAAAGGTCAGTCCTGGCTGGGTTGTGCTCTATGGTTCAGGTTTGCAGTCTTGCTAATACCTGGGGTCTCTTTTCATCATCGTGGCTCTTGGCCATGGACTTCCAAGTCTGCTGCTGAGCTCCAGGACACTGCCTGGTGGGATGTCCTCCTTCAAACTTCATTAAACCCAACTTTCTCTTCCTCCAGGACCATTCTCATGATGGGCCGCTATGTTGAACCCATTGAGGACGTGCCTTGTGGAAACATTGTTGGTCTGGTTGGTGTTGACCAGTTCCTGGTGAAGACTGGAACCATCACCACCTTTGAGCACGCTCACAACATGAGGGTCATGAAGTTCAGCGTCAGCCCTGTGGTGCGTGTGGCTGTGGAAGCCAAGAACCCAGCGGACCTGCCCAAGCTGGTGGAGGGGCTCAAACGTCTTGCCAAGTCTGACCCCATGGTGCAGGTGAATGTCCAGAATGGTCTTGGGGATAGGGGAGATCCTGGTCCTGCTGATGCAGGAGGCTTTAGGGTTGTACTGGGAGTGCTGGTATAACAGTCTTGGGCTGAGTGTTGGTCCCAGCCCTTCCAGAGGGGGAGGGAATGCTGGGTTCCACCTGGTGTTGGTGCTGAGTCATCCCCAGATGAGTGGAAGGAGCATCTAAAAGTAGCTCCATGAGTCAAAGACAAAAGTCAGAGCCAGTTGGTGGTGCTTGATGTGCGAAAGCGTCTGTTGCATTGCAGTCCAAAGCCTCACCTGCCATGTCCGTGGTCTTTCCAGTGCATCATTGAGGAGTCTGGGGAGCACATCATTGCTGGTGCTGGGGAGCTGCACCTGGAGATCTGCCTGAAGGACCTGGAGGAGGACCACGCCTGCATTCCCATTAAGGTAGAGGGGCTGCACAGCAAAGCTGGTGGGATCTGGTGAGCAGTGGTGGGGTTGTTGGCTCACTGCTCTTCTCTGCTGCCTGTCACCACAGAAATCTGATCCTGTCGTGTCCTATCGCGAGACAGTCAGCGAGGAGTCCAACGTGATGTGCCTTTCCAAGTCCCCCAACAAACACAACAGGCTCTACATGAAGGCCCGGCCCTTCCCAGACGGCTTGGCCGAAGACATCGACAAGGGGGAGGTCTCTGCCCGCCAGGAGCTGAAGCAGCGAGCTCGTTACCTGGCTGAGAAGTACGAGTGGGACGTGACTGAAGCCAGGAAGATCTGGTGCTTTGGTCCCGATGGCACCGGTCCCAACATCCTCACCGACATCACCAAGGGCGTGCAGTACCTCAATGAGATCAAGGACAGCGTGGTGGCTGGCTTCCAGTGGGCGACAAAGGAGGTGGGGACAGCACTGGGGGTGGCAGAGAGCTCCTGCTGCTCTGTCTTCCCAAAGAAACATTGGGAAACCTCTCAGGATGTGACATGGTTATGGCACAGGAGAATCTTTGGGTAATGATGGGTTCTCTGAGCCTCATCAATGATCTGGCTCTTACTTGTTGATTTGTTGAGAACTAGGCAGGAGATGACTCCAAAGAGCAGTTGACAGACTGAGGATAGCAGCAAGAGGGTTCTCTTCCCTCTTCAGTTTAAGTTAGTCTGAGAAGATGATCCCACCATGCCAGCTACTCTTTTTTGGCCCCAGTAATGTGGAAAAACTTCCATTTCCTGCCATCCACTTGGGAAGCAGCATCATAAATGTGTGTCAGCACTAATGCTTACATGAACCCTGGAGCTGTTGCTGCTCTAAATGGTTTCTGGGCCTGAAGCTGCCTTGGTGGGGCTCTTGTGGCAGCTCAGGAGCAGGAGTAGCTGGGTCTTGGGCTAGGATGATGACTTGCCAAGTGGCTTCTTGGTGTGCCTGGTGGGGTCTTTGTCCTTCGTGCTCTGGGATCTGCTTCCAAGGTCTTCGCCATGGACTGGAGCCTCGTGGTAGGGAGCAGCCTCGTGGTTGCAGCATGGTGTTTGACCCCCTGCTCTGCTTCCCAGGGAGTGCTGTGCGAGGAGAACATGCGCGCGGTGCGCTTCGACGTGCATGACGTCACCCTGCACGCCGATGCCATCCACCGTGGAGGCGGACAGATCATCCCCACGGCCAGGAGATGCCTCTACGCCTGCGTGCTCACCGCCCAGCCCCGGCTCATGGAGCCCATCTACCTGGTGGAGATCCAGGTGAGAAACGTCTGCTCGGCCCGGAAGTTCCCGGGCAAAGAAAATGGCTGTGGTTGCAGTCCTGATCCCCTCTCTCTCTCTCTCTCAGTGTCCAGAGCAGGTGGTGGGTGGCATCTATGGTGTGCTGAACAGGAAGCGTGGCCACGTGTTTGAGGAGACCCAGGTGGCTGGCACCCCAATGTTTGTGGTCAAGGCCTACCTGCCTGTCAACGAGTCCTTTGGTGAGTGTGCTGGGCCTGGGCTGCAGCAGCTCCTGGAGCATGAGCCCAGCCCTGGGGAGGGAGCTGATCTTGCTGCCAGCTGTGTGATTGCCATGATTGTAGAACCACTTAAGTTGGAAAAGGCTCTTAAGATCCAACTGGTAACCTACCACTGTCAAGTTCACCACTAAACCATGTCCCTCAGCACCACACCTCCATAGCTTTCAAACCCCTGCAGGGATGAGGACTCCACTGCCCTCTTCTAGGCCTTGACAATTCTTTTGGGGAAGAACTTGTTCCTCTTGTCCAACCTAAACCTCCCCTGGTGCAACCTGAGGCCATTTCTTCTCTTCTTTGATAGAAGAGAACATCTCGGAAGGGTTTAGGTTGGAAGGGACCTTTTAAAGCTCTAGTCAGATCTGCAGACAGCAGGGACATCTGCAAATAGAGAGGCTGCTCAACCCCAGACGATCTGACCAGGAATGGTTCCAGGGCTTGGGGTATCTCCCACCTCTCTGAACAACCTGGGCCAGAGTCTCATCACCCTCAGCATAAAATCTTCCTCTTTCAGTTTCAAACCATCCCTTCTTGTCACAACAGGCCCTGCTCAAAAGTTTTTATCTCCAGCTTTCTTACAGGCCCTTGAAGCACTGAAAGGCTACCAGAAGGTAATTTTGGGCCTTGTCTGCCACACAGTGGTACAAAATGAGCAATTTTTCCATCGAGTCAAAACAAATTCCTCATGGCAGTCTAGGTTGTCAAAGACTGAAGGAAACTCACCAAGGCAGGATTAGTCTCCATCTCCCTCAGCCTTCTCCCATCATCTTTCATGGCATCTCAAATTGGAGTCCTCTGTTCTAGATGTCAACTTGGGATTGTTCTTCCTCCTCATTCCCATCTCCTCTTCCTCACAGGTTTCACAGCAGATCTGAGGTCCAACACAGGTGGTCAGGCCTTCCCCCAGTGCGTCTTTGACCACTGGCAGATCCTGCCCGGAGATCCCTTTGACAGCGCCAGCCGACCCTGCCAGGTGGTGGCTGAGACCCGCAAGCGTAAAGGCCTCAAAGAAGGAATCCCTGCCCTGGACAACTTCCTGGACAAACTCTAATCAATCTCGTTGGACTCTTTAGGGGGGGAGAAAGAGAGGGGAGTGTGTGAAGAAACAAAATCAAATTAATTAGCGTTCATGCCCATGCCTAGGGCTGGACGCCTGTGACCATCTCTGCATCGTTAATTGGTTTCATAGCGATTCGAAGACTTTAAAATGAGGAAAGAGAATACCCCAAAAAAACAAAGCCTTATAGGTTTTCTGTGTTGCACATGACTCATCTTTGCCATTGTAACTAAAACATTTCCACTAGATTTGCCCAATTCTGTATTTATTTGACTCGGAGGAGGAAAAAAAAAAAAGGGTTGAGGGGGGGTCCTCCCTCACAAAATGGGGAGGGGGGGCAGGTAAAATCGCTTCAAACTGAGGTAAAAAGGGCGGGGTTCCCTGCTCTACGGTGTGACTGTCGTGCCCATCGCCGCCTGTATTAGTGCCACTGGAATTAATAAAACTCGAATAATGGTGACATTTAGCTTTTTGGGGTGTTTTTACGCGAAGGGGCGGGAGGCGCTGTGAGGGGGAGGCTACGGCGGCGCGCCCAGCCCCACGCCGGAGCCTCTGACCCGCCTTTAGGCGGCTGGGCGGGACTGTGTGGGTGGAGCCAATCATGGCGGACCTACCTCTGGGTGGAGCCAATCACGGTTGAGCCGAAGCTTGGGTGGAGCCAATGGCGGAGCTCGGTGGGCGGAGCCGGCAGCAGTGCTGGAATGCGGCGGTGGCGGCGACGCGGGCGGCTGCGGCCCAGGTGGGGCCTGAGGGGAAAGATGTGGGAAGGGGAGTTGGTGGGGGCACGGATGGAAAGGGGAGTTTTGGGGTGAGAAAAGGGGCTTAAGAGGGGCGTTGTGAGAGGGGACAGGGGAGTTTTAAGTGGGGGGAGGTGAGGAAGGGGTGAGGCCTGCGGGGGTAGGGAGGGGATAGGGTAGAAAGGGGAGGGGGGTATTTGGAGGGCTGTGAAATTGGGGTTTGAGGGGGCTGCGGGGGTTGGGGTGGGGTACGGTGGCTGTAAGGGATTGGGGGGCTTGGGAACTGGGGGTTGTGGGATAGGGTGGGGTTGGGAAGGATCTAAATGGGAGGGCTGTGAATCAAGGAGGGGCTGTGGGGTTTTAGGGTGCAATGGGTGTGGGGTCTGGGTGTGGGGTTTGTGTGATAGGGAGAGGTTGTGGGGGATTGGAGGACCTATGGGTGTGGAGGTTTTGGGGGCAAAGAGAGGATAACGCAGTTTTAGGATGTGGGGGCTGTGTGGCAGGAAAGAGCTATGGGGGACAGAGGGGGCTCTGGACCAGGGGTTGTGAGGCAGGGGGAGCTGTAGGGATTCAGGATAGGGAGGTGTGGGAGCTGTGAGGCAGGAAGTGAAGTGGGGGATTGGGGGGCTATGGGAGCAGTGCTGGCTAGGGGCAGAGTGAGGGTAATGAGGTGCCACTGACTGTGCTGGGGGGTCCCTCTGCTACAGGTATGTGTCTCTGGCTGTTAGGACAGAGACCATGTGACCCACAGCCATGGTGCCCACACAGCCACGATCTCTGTTCCCTCTTCTCTCCCCCCAGGACATCCTGCAGGGCTGGGCTGAATAGGGGGTTCCCACAGGCTTTGGAGCATGATGAAACTAGGGGGGACATCCTTGGGACGAATCTATGGCTTAGCATGGGGCTGCACTGCTGGGGGGGGTAGCAAACTGAGGGGCAGGGTCCTGCCACAACAGATCTGTTGCTGGTGGTGTGGGGCTGCTGGGGCATAACCCCCCTTTTCCTGGTGCTGCAGGTGCTGATCTCCAGCTGCTCCCCAGTACTGTCCTCCTCCTCCACTCACAGGGCCAGCTTTGGCTCCCTGGGGACCCTGCAGCCATGTCCACCTTCCGGCAGGAGAGTGTGGAGGACTTCTATGAGATGGGTGAAGAGCTGGGCAGGTGAGTGACACCCTCCCATGTTCTGGGATGGGAGGTGGGGGTTCCATGGATCTTCACCCTGCTAGTGCTACACTTGTGGTATCCCCATACTGGTGACACCCCCAGTGCCACCTGCAAGCTGGGGGCTGTGCTGGGAGCCAGGCACCTCTGGCAGCTTGATGTTAAAGCAAAAAGATGCACATCAGCATTCAACTCTCTTCCATCTGGGCATTCCCAGCAGCTCCCCGCAGAGCTCCCAGCCCCTCTGGGTTCGGCCAGGGCTGCTGGGCCTCTGCTGGCAGCTTCCGGCCCTGCTCTGCGCCTGCGGGACCCATCTGGGGTGAATCACTGCATGCAGATGGGGTTTGATCATCGGGAGGCCAAGGCGGGGAGTGTGGGCTGGGTTTGAATCCTCCAGCACTGCCTCAGCCATGCCATGGTCTGCCCGGGCACAGGGTTCCCCTGGGGAGGTCCTTGGGGGGAATGCTTGCACTGCAGAAGTGTTTTGGGTGGGTTTAGGGTTTGCTTCTAAAAGGGGGAGTGAGCTTCCAGGGGCCTCCTTGAGGGCTGCAGTGGAGCTGTAGTGGAGCTGTAGTCCAGTGTGAGCTGTGGGGAGAGGTTCCACCTGGGCAAGACTGGTCTGTGCCCTAGGGGGGGCTGTGAGTGGTCCTGGCCACGACCCAGGGCCGTGCCTCTTGGGTCCTGCGTGCGCGGTGACGGAGGCCGGTGGCAGGGCCACACGTCACTGCCTGCCACGGCCATGACCAATGACCAGGCCAGCCAGCAGGGGAGGGAGCAGCCCTGGGATGTGGGATGGATCCGCCCTCGGCAGGAAGGTGTTGGGGCCCTTGGGCATCCTGTGGCTGTGCGGGGCTTGGCGTCAGGGTCCTGCCATAGCAGCGGTGCCAGTGTGAACAGGACCCAGCTCCTCAAAACACTCATTGGTGCCCTGAGCTCTGCCTCCCCCCAAGTCTCTGACTCCAAGTGTAGTTTGAGCTGCTGCTTGATCTAATTCCAGGCGTTTCTCCCGATCCCGCTGGTTTCCCGTTGGATATTCGTGGCATGCTAGGACCACTGGGCTCTTGGAATAACCCTGGGGCCTTCTGGCTTGAACTAGGGGCTGATGGGCATCTCCCAGCCACCCTGGACGGTCACAACAGTACTCAGGCAGCCCAGGGAGAGGCTGCTGCATCCCTGGGAAGAATTTCCTTCCTCCACCCCATGTTTGCACACCTGCACCGGGTGTTCAAATCCCAGCAATGTGCCAGGAGGTCCCCAATTCCCCATAGACCCCAGGCAAACCTTGTGACCCTCATCCTCCTGCCAGGCTGGCACATGTGCTGCAGTAGATCCTCTTTGCTTCTGTAAGGGTCCCAGGGCACTGAACAGGCTCCCCCCAGAGGTTGTGCAGTCTCCTCTGGAGACTTTCAGGCCCTGCCTGGATGCTCATGTGTGACCTGTGCTGGATTCAGTGGCCTTGCTCTGGCAGGGGGTTGGACTGGGAGATGCTGTTCTTCCAGTATCTGAAGGGGGACTACAAGGAAGTGGGTGAGGGACATTTAAGGGTGTCAGATAATGATAGGATTAGGGGGAATGGAACAAAACTAGAAATGGGTAGATTCAGATTGGATGTTAGGAAGAAGCTCTTCCCCATGAGGGTGGTGAGACACTGGCAGAGGTTGCTCAGGGAGGTGGTGGAAGCCTCATCCCTGGAGGCTTTTAAGGGCAGGCCGGATGTGGCCGTGAGCAACCTGCTGTAGCGTGAGGTATCCCTGGCCATGGCAGGGGGGTTGGAACTGGCTGAGCCTTGAGGTCCCTTCCAGCCCTGGCAGCTCTGTGATTCCACGATCTCCAGGGGTCCCTTGCACCCCTAAGCCGCTGTGCTCCTGCTCCCGCAGCGGGCAGTTTGCCATCGTGCGGAAGTGCCGGGAGCGGAAGACAGGCCTGGAGTACGCCGCCAAGTTCATCAAGAAGCGGCGCCTGTCCTCCAGCCGCCGCGGCGTCAGCCGCGAGGAGATCGAGAGGGAGGTGGACATCCTGCGGGAGATCCAGCACCCCAACATCATCACCCTGCATGACATCTTCGAGAACAAGACCGACGTGGTGCTGATCCTGGAGCTGGTCTCGGGCGGGGAGCTCTTCGACTTCCTGGCTGAGAAGGAGTCGCTGACGGAGGAGGAGGCCACCCAGTTCCTCAAGCAGATCCTGGACGGGGTGCACTACCTGCACTCCAAGCGCATCGCCCACTTCGACTTGAAGGTGAGGGAAGGATTGAGACTGGAGATGAGGAAGAAATTCTTGACAGTGAGGGTGGGGAGATACTGGCCAGGTTGCCCAGGGAGGCTGTGGCTGCCTCCTCCCTGGGGGTGCTCAAGGTCAGGTCGGATGAGGCCTTGAGCAGCCTGGGTTGGTGGGAGATGTTCCTGCCCTTGGCAGGGGGGTTGGAACTGGATGATCTTTAAGGTCCCTTTTAAATCCAGTCTGTGAATAAAACAGTTGGGTGTTGGTTGGCCCTGCTGGCAGCAAAATATTTCAAGGAATTACAACAGGTTAGACTTCTAAAACTTCCAAGAGGAAGTGACCGAGATCTGGGCTCTATCCCTGCTTGAGGCATGTGTCCTCTTCTCTGGGGAGAGGAGGGCAGGGGCAAGCACGTAGGGTCACCACCATCTCCTGTCTTCCCACAGCCAGAGAACATCATGCTGCTGGACAAGAATGTGCCAAACCCTCGCATCAAGCTCATCGACTTCGGGATTGCCCACAAGATTGAAGCGGGGAATGAATTCAAGAACATATTTGGGACTCCAGAGTTTGTAGGTGAGAGCCTGTGGGGCTCCTCTGGGCTTGGAGAGCTTTGGAGAGATTCTCAGCACCCTGGTGCTGCAGGCTGGGCAGCTGCTGGGGATGTAGCCATGGGGACAAGCTGCTTTCCTCCAGAACAAACATTTTTTCTTCCCTCTTTCCTTCTGAAGCCCCAGAAATTGTCAACTACGAGCCCCTGGGGCTGGAGGCTGACATGTGGTGAGTGAGTCCCTCCCCCTAACTCCTTCCTCTGGCACCAGTGGCTGGTCCCAGTGGCACCAGTGGGTGGTCCCCTGGCTGGGCTTGCACTGCCCATCTCCCCTCTTGCTGAAAGCTCAGGGAGAGGGCACCAACAGCACTCCACAGGGCTTCAGCCTCCTCTTTCTCTTCCAGGAGCATCGGGGTCATCACTTACATTCTGTGAGTATCAGGGGGGGCTGGGGGTGACAGGCACAGCAGGGGGGGTGTGTCCCCTTCTTTTGGAGGGGTCACAGCCTGCTCTCACTGCAGGCTGAGCGGAGCCTCTCCCTTCCTGGGGGAAACGAAGCAGGAGACCCTGACCAACATATCTGCTGTCAACTATGACTTCGATGAGGAGTACTTCAGCAACACCAGCGAGCTGGCCAAGGACTTCATCCGCCGCCTGCTCGTCAAGGACCCCAAGTGAGACACAGGGAGTGGAGCTGGGGACAGCCCCTGGAGAGGGGACCCTCCCTCCTGCCCAACCCTCCACACGCAGGCAGCTCCCACCTCTCCTGCCTGTGCTTGGCTTAAGCCTTGAGGGTTTAGCACATCATTCCTGTTTATAAATCCCATTTATCCCCCTGTTTGCTTCCTGCTGCTTGTAGGATTTGGGAACCGAAGTCTTCTCACCCCTGGGGTGAATTCTGGGGTCAGCCTGAAGGTGCAGTAGGGAGGGAAAAGGGTTTGGAAGGCATCATGGGCTGGCCAGAGCACCCAGGAGCCTGGGGTGGTGCTGCATGATCAGTCATTGATTAGGAAGTTCCTGTGGGCTCTTCTCTGTGTATTTGCTCTTGAGGGGCTGGCTGGGGCCCTTGGGAGCTGGTTGTGGCCCTTCTCTGGGACACCACCAAGTACAGTGGGTTTATGTGGGCTCATCTGTGCTGCAAGGGTGATGTGATCTGAGCTGCTTCTCCAGGATCTGACCAGGGAAAGAGGCAGCAGAGCCTCTGCCCCTCAGCTGCAGCCTTGCTGTCGTTGCAGGAAGCGAATGACCATCGCCCAGAGCCTGGAGCACCCTTGGATTAAGGTGAGAAGTTAAAGACTTAGTACTTTTTGTGGTGTCCAGGAGGTTGGGGGTGAACCTCCACCGCTCTTCCCCTCTGAGCTGGGGCTGCCTTGCTGCCACTGGTGGGCTCTGGGTGGATGCTCAGGTCCCAGTGTGCTGGCTGTGGCCCCATGCCCGTGGCTGTGCCTCTGCTCAGGTGATCAAGAGGAGGAACGTCCGTAACGAGGACAGCTGCAAGAAGCCCGAGCGGCGCCGGCTGAAGACCACGCGCCTGAAGGAGTACACCATCAAGTCCCACTCCAGCATGCCGCCCAACAACACCTACATCAACTTCGAGCGCTTCTCCAAGGTCATGGAGGAGGTGGCTGCAGCTGAGGAGAGCCTCCGAGAGCTGGAGAGGAACAAGAAGTCCTTCCAAGAGGACATCGAGGCCCTGCTGTCCATCTACGAGGAGAAGGAGTCGTGGTACAAGGAGGAGAACGAAAGCATCAGCCAAGACCTGCGGCAGATCCGGCAGGAGCTGCAGAAGACGGAGGCCTTGAAGAAGCAGGCGCAGGAGGAGACCAGAAGCGTGGTGCAGGTGGCCAATGGCCTCAAGAGGCGCTACAGGAAGCTGGAGAACCACTACGAGGCCTTGGCCAAGCAGGTGGCCTCGGAGATGAAGTTCGTGCAGGAGCTGGTGTGGTCCATCGAGAGGGAGAAGCTGCAGAGCAGCGAGGGGGACGGCAGCATCCGCTAGTGCTGCCGGCTGCCCTCCGCCCCGGCTTGGCTCGTCCTGCCTGGAGGCACCTTGGTGGCTCTGCCCCTTGCTCACCCGAGGAGCTGAGCCACCAACAGCCTCCTGTAGATGTGCCCAGGCTCTGCTGGGCTCTCTGGGGGCTGGTGGCTCCCTGGAGACCTCCACCTCAGGGGGCTCGAGCTGTGCCGGCCTGGGTTCCGGCTTCCTGCGTGTGGCTCTTGCTTGGCTTCTTGTCCCCCTGCTCCCCACCCCAGCTGGGGACCAATTCTCCCCATCCCATCCCAGGGCCTGGCTCTTGGAGCTGCTGCAGCAGCCTGCCTTGAGCAGGGAGGGTCTTGGTGGGGAGACCCCTCCTCTACACCCTGCCACACGCCAGCCATCACTGAGGACCAATTCCTGTGTGGCCCAAGGTGCCTCAGCCCCATGGGTGACCCTGGCCGCCCCCCACTCCTCCCTGGGGTGTCACAACCCCCCCAGGCCTCGGTCCCACTGGGCACTCCCTCCTTTCAACAAAATAAACAAAATAAAGGTAAAAGTTTCCCTGCAGCTGTGGCTCCTGCTGGGGAGGGAGGGGGACAAGGACACACTGGGGGGGAGGGGGTGACAGCTCCTCTGCTCTGCCCCCACATGAAGTTTGTGCTCTCATCCCAAAGAGGTTTCCTTAATTTGGGGGGAAAAAGGCTTTTCCCCTTGCCTTATCAGCCCCAGCTCTGGTCGCTGAGCTCCCTGAGGCCTTGCAGGGGCTTTAGGGATGGGGTGTAGGATACACCAAGTCTAGGGGAGCCCCCAGCCCCTCCTGCCTTGGCCTCTGAGGGAGGTTGAGGGCTGGTCCTGAGAATTTGAGGCTCATATAGGACCATGGGGCCCCAAGGAAGCCCTTGGGTGTGAGGAGGGTCCCAGAGTTGCTGTGGGGTCCCTGTTGCCATAGAAATGTGGAAGGGTTTGGCTTGGAAGGGACCTTTAAAAGTCATCCAGTCCAACCTCTCTCCCCATTTCCCATGGGAGCAGAGTGGATAAGGAATTAGCTCCAATATTCTCAGGGCCAGGAAGGGCTGATGGGCATTGGTACCACTGGTGAGCGTGGCAGAGCAGCTGGTGGCCAGGGCTGGGGGGCTGGCACAGGCTGGCCCCTCTCTCCTCACCTCTGGCCTCCAGTGGACAAGGACAAGAAGGGACAGGGTCCTAAATCACCACCTTCTGCAGAGCATAGATGAGAACCTGGGGCTGGGATACCACCGGGAGCCCCAGGGAGGTTTCTGGCTGTCCATGGCTGTGGTGCCAGAGCCAAGTGGAACCTGATCAGGGGAACCACCAGCCCAAGCCCTGCAGTGCCCACGGCCCCTGGGCTCTGCCAGCAACCCATGGCAGGGACTTTGCCTCGGGCTGAGCTCCATGCTGAGGGGATTTGCTCAATTTAGGATGTGTGTTGTCACTCCAGCTCTGCCCCCCCAGCTCCCTGGGGTCTGGGTTGGCAGCCAAGTGGGCACGGCCTGGGCGGAAGGGATGTGCCACGTGTCCCCCTCCCTGGGAGCCCTGCCTGCTGACGTCCCACAGGGTGTCGGTTTCATGCCACCCCTTGGGGCATGTGGGCCTGGGGGTAATTTTAGTCTGCCCTGTTTTCCAGGCCAAGACACTTGGCAGCCTGGGGTGAGGACATGACCAGCAGGCTGCTGGCAGCAGCCCAGGGCAGAGCAGGATCCGTTCCACGGCCCAGGCGTGCTGGACAGGAACCTGGCCATGGTAGGGGGCACTGAGGGCTGGCTAGAGAGGGGGCTTGGGGCCATCATCCCCCCTCCAAGCTGGGGTCTGGGAGGGGAGGCGTTGGGCATTTGATCTGCTGTGCCAGAGCTGCTTCATCAGCAGGGCTGGCGTGGGGAAGGATGCATGGAAATCCTATAGCCACAGCAGGGCAAAGGTCACTCAGAGCTGAGGCTCCCCACATGCTCCTCGTGCCACTGGTTTCTGTTTCAAAGCTCTTGGGAGTCTCCAGCCATTCACCCCAGCTGTCTCCTCCCCAGCACTACGCTGCTCCAGAGCAGGTGGGAGCAGACCTCATCCTGGTGGATGCACAAGAGAACACCAAAATCTGTTGTCAAAAGCAGAACTTGGGGTGAGCTTTGCTGCTGCTGCGCTCAAAGTGACCCATTTGAGGGAGGTTGAAGTTGCAGAGAGGTGCAGTGAGCACAGTGAGGCTGCCTGAGGGTGGTGAGACACCCCCAGGGTGGATGCCTCATCCCTGGAAGTGTTTAAGACCAGGCTGGATGAGGCTTTCAGCAACCTGGTCTGGTGGGAGGTGTAAACAGCAATGAGGTGGACTCCACTCAGCCTCCTCTTCTTCAAACACCCCCAGCTCCCTCAGCTGCTCCTCCCCAGCCCTGTTCTCCAGACCCTTCCCCAGCTTTGTTGCCCTTCTCTGGCTCTGCTCCAGCCCCTCCATGTCCTTCTTGAAGTGAGGGCCCCAAAGCTGAACCCAGATTCAAGGTGTGGCCTCAGCAGTGCTGAGTTCACACTGCTGGAGCTCAGCTGACACCACCACTGCAGGAACAAGAGTGGTGCTGGGAGGTGAGTGCCGCTCCCAGGAGCTTCAGGGAGGTGACAGCCCTGGGATGTTGTGCCTTACTCCCCTCTTTGGAGCTAACACCCCCCGGGGTGGGGGTTTCTCTTCTCTGTGGGCAGAGAGCATCCCAATGCCTTTTTTAGGCTCTGCTCTTTGCTTCCTCAGGGCTGGCTGGAAGAGAGCACAGTGGCATTGCCCTTATAAGTCCCCACAAAGGGACAAGGGTCCTGCTCTGCTTATCAGGTGAGGGCTGAACTTCTCTGTTGGCACAGGGAAAACCCTGATGGAAATGACACATCAGGTCCTGCCAGGGCTGGGGTTTGTGCCAGGGAGCAGAGCTGCAGCCAATGTGTGGACGTGCTCCACAGAAGGACATCAAAGGCAGGGCTACAGGGATGCTGAGGGGCCTGGAGCAGCTCTGTGAGGAGCAGAGGCTGAGAGCCTAGGGAAGAGCAGCCCTGCTCAGCAAGAGCTAAAGGGTGGGGGGCAAGAGGTAGGGGTTCAGACTCTTGTCAGTAATGCCCAGGATAAGGACATTGGGCACAAACTGGAACCCAGGAGGTTCCACCTGAACAGGACAAACTTTGGTGTGAGGCTGCTGGAGGCCTGGAGCAGGCTGCCAAAAAAGGTGGTGGTCTCCTTTTCTAGGAGCATTGCAAACCATCTGAATGTGTCCTGTGTGACCTTCTTTAGGTGAACCTGATGATCTCCAGAGGTCTCCTCCAGCCCCCACCCTCATGGGACTCTGTACAAGGGATGGGTGAAGGTTCACAGCAGCCTGGTCCTGCCTGGAGTGTTCCTCAGCTTCGCTTCAGAGGAGCTCCCAGCCCTGGGACACTGTAATTAGAGAGCTGTGGGGCTCCCCAGGCACACCCCGGGGTGGCACAGCAGGAAATGTGCCTTTTATAGCTGGGGAGGTGTGGGTGGTGCCCTTGGTCTCATTTCTGGCTGTGGCATTCCTGCTCCAGCCACACTGCAGTGGAATTTTCTGGTTGTGTGAGGAGAGGAATGGCTCTGACTTGGTGCTTCACCAAACTCCTCAAAACAGGTTTGAGGGGACATCAATTGGTTTGGGTTGGAAAGGACCTTCAAGATCATCCAGTTCCAACCCCCTGCCCTGGGCAGGGACACCTCCCACCACCTCAGGCTGCTCAGGGTCTCATCCAGCCCTGACCTCCAGGGAGGGGGCAGCCACAACCTCTCTGGGCAACCTGTGCCAGTGTCTCCCCACCCTCATTGTCAAGAATTTGTTCCTCAGCTCCAGTCTCCCTCTCCCCTCTTCCAGCTCAAAGCCATTCCACTCATCCTGGCACTCCCAGCCCTTGTCCAAGGTCCCTCCCCAGCTCTCCTGGAGCCCCTTCGGCTCTAAGGCCTCCCTGGAGCCTTCTCTTCTCCAGGCTGAGCAGCCCTGCCTGTGGCACCTGTGGCAGCTGCTTTTCTGGAGCCATGTTTCTAATTAAGGCCTGCCCCCAGCCCTTCCCCAGGAGCTGTGCTGACACCACAGCCAGGTTATTTTCGTGCCCCCAGGCTCCCCACGCTCACCCCGCCTGAGAGGCTTTGTGCTTCGCTGGGGGTGACCTGGGGGTGCGTGGTGTGGCCCATGTGCTTGGGGACATCACTTTAATGGCACTTCCTATCTTTAGCTGGGGTTGACAGCTCTCAGCACTCACCTATCTCACCACAGCCTTTTGGCTCCCTTCCTTACCAGGCACAGGAGGCTGTGGAGGGTTTATTATTAGCTTGGAGCCAGCCACCGGCTGAGGACAATGCTGCAGGCCAGGGCTTCACTCTGGTCACGTTTGGGGACAAGCAGGACGAGAGGCCACCTCCTGATGGATCTGAAAGGTCTCTTCCAACCCTAAACAGTTCTTATTTTCACCAGATATTAAAACAGGAGCCCCCCAAGAAAGGCTTTTAGCTGAGCTTTACTGAGTTGATGTTACAAACCAGCCATGATGTGAAGCCTTCCCATCTGCAGAGGCAGGAGCCACTCTGCCCAAAGCAACTCTACTCATTCCATTTAAAAAAAAAAGGCATTTTCAGCTTCTCTTTAAGGCAGTGGAATAGAAAATAAGATAAAAAACCCCACAGCAGTCCTGTCCATCCCAGCTGTCAATAAGTTATCTTCATATTTGTCTTTTTTCAATTATATACAAAAAAACCCCACTCTCTTGCCAAAGGACAGTACAAGAAGAGGTGACACAAACAAAGCCTCCCTCTGACTTCCAAGTACTATTTACATCATTCTGTACACAGCTCTCTCAGGTCTCCCAGGCCCTGGAAAGCAAGAAGGGAGAGATGAGTGCCCCAAGCGTGAGGGCAGGTGGGCTCCAACCCCAGCCCCTCACCCTTATCCCCCCAGCCCCTCACCTTTATCCCCCCAGCCCCTCACCTTTATCCCCCCAGCCCAAGCAGCAGGAACATTCTTACCTAGGAGCAATTTAAGAGCCTGTTGTGGATATCTTCAAAGACTTGATTGTAAAGTTCATCCCTGGACTTGAGTCCATCTAAATAAACTGAGAGAAAGAGACAGAATCAGGCTGCAGGTTCTGAGCAGAATGTCTGCAGGTAGAGATTCAAGGACTGCTCAAATGGGTTGGAAGGGACCTTGAAGATCATCCAGTTCCAACCCCCCAGCCACAGGCAGGGACACCTCCACTACAGCAGGTTGCTCAGGGCCTCACCCAGCCCAGCTCTGATCACTTCCAGCCTTGGAGCCTCCACAACTTCCGAGCAACCTGTTCCAGGGCCTTAGCAACCCTCCTGGGGAAGAATTTCTCCCTGATTTCTGATCTCAATCCAGCTTCTTCCAGTCTGGAGCCATCACCCCTCCATGCCTTTATGCAAAGTCCCTCTCCAGCCACCCCACAGCTTGCACAGGGAAACCACCTCAGCTGTGAGCTGCACCCCTCTGGGTGTGAAGCAGGCCAGGAGTCCAAATGCACGGTGCCCATGGCATCACCACACTCAGAGCTGCCTGGCATTAAATCCCTGGCTTCCCTAACACCCCACCTGCCAGCCCCAGGGAGGTGTTCTGGGGGACTTACCAACATCCACCCCACTGTCCTCCATTTCCTTCCTGTGTTTCAGGTACATTGGCCAGACGTGGCCGTCGAAGAGCCCTGGTGGGTCAGGGACGGTGTAGTTCCTGGTACTGCAAGAGAGGGGAGAGGAACCTCAGGACTATGGCACCACACAGCCTCTCCTGCACTGCTGCACTTCACCTGACAGCTGCTCCCTGGCAGCTGGAGCTTGGACACAGCCCAATTTCCCATCAGGATTTGTCTAGGGTTTGCAAGAAGCTCCTTTAAGCACCCAAGGGGACTGCAGAAGCTCCAGGGAGCCGCTGAGGGCAAAGCAAACAGGATCTGAGGGCTTACTGCTGCTCGTGGAGGAATCATGCAGGTGCTGATCTCCATAACTGCCAGAGATAAAGGCTCAGAAAACACCACCTGAACATCCTTCTCCACTTCTGCTACCCATTTGCAGCTGTAATTCCAACTGGTGGCACCAATCTATCCCATTAACAGTGACATAACAGCAGCCTGGAGAGCTCTGGCACTGGGGAGAGCCTTTCCTGGAAGGAAGGAAGGATGAGACTTCCACCAGAGAATCTCCTCACCTCCTCCTCCTCTTGCACTCATCATAGGGAACTGCCAGGTAGTAGCGGATGTCAAACAGCTCTATCAGTGGTCTAGGGGAGAGGAGAAAGAATTTAGTCCATTTTTACATCATTGATATTATTTCTTTTCTGGCAGAAGTGTTAATTCACCCCCCAAAAGCTATAAAAATACCTTTGAGCCTCTTGTATCTGTCTCTATCAGAGACAACAAGAGCCTAAGTGGTTTCTTGAAGACACAGCTCCTGCTCAGCAGGCAGCTCCAAACCATGGAGAATGCTGTCTGCTGGGGCTCACCATGGTGCTCTTCCCACCCAAACCCCTGTGGGTGAAATGCTCCTTCCAGCCCAAGGGTCCTGTTAAGGACTGGGCCCTTCAGAGCAATTTGTGACCTTCAGGAGAGACACCAAGCATGAGCTCCCCAGGGCCGGGCCAGGAGCAGCCAGCAGTGTGCCAGCTCCATCTCCATCTCCAGTTGGCCAATAGCAGTCTGGCAGGTCCCAGGTGGCTGCTTGGAACTCTCCCTTCAGTTTGGGAAGCTGGAATGGTGCAGCTCACAGCATTCCAGCTCTGCCAAGTGGCCTTGTTCTCTTCCAAGAGTTTTGTAAACAAAATTGCACTTTGGAGCCCAAAGAAGAAAGGAAAAAAATCCCTTCTGCTTGTTACTTTTCTAGCAGATTCCTGAAGTTTAGATATTTAACTGTTGGAACTTTTCCCTCTTCAGTGCCAGGCTGGGCTCCTAATCTCCCTGCCAAGAATTCCTTGCCCTTATGTATGGATGAAAAAGGGTTGCTCTTTGCTCCAGTGCCCAACTAACCACCAGGCTCAGTTTGCTCAGTGCTGGGGCAGCACGTGTGCCATGGGCTCACGTGGATCACACAAGGACAAACTACTCCTGAAGCCCAGCAGAGAGCCAAGCAGGGTGGATTAACAACTTGCTCTCATCAACAACCTTTTGCAGGTCAAGGTTTGGGCACCATGGAGCTGACCAGAAGGACTTCTGCACCTTTACTGCTGGCTCAGTATTTGCAAGTCTTGGTCTAAGGTTTCCCTGTGCCCTAAGTGAGAGCTTCCTACATTGCCTTAAGACAGTCCTGTGTGCACCTCACCTTTCCCAGCATTGACTGGCAAGGTTGAAGCCTAGAATGGCTTAAGTTGGAAGGGACCTTAGAAATCATCTACTCCAACCTCCCTGCCATGAATTCTTACATGTAATAACTCAGGACAAGGTGGATGTGTTAGTAAACAGGAGATTCCAGCCTTGGCACTGGGGATCTGGTGTGACAGAATGCCAGCACGGTGAGGGTTGGAAAGGATCTTGAGGGACCAGCCAGTGCAACCCCCCTGCTCAAGCAGGGTCACCCACAGCAGCTTGCCCAGGATCCCAGTGCCCAGGAGGGTTTGGAATCTCTGCAGAGCAGGAGGCTCCACACCCTCTCTGGGCAGCCTGCTCCAGCACCCTCACAGCAAAGAGGTTTCCCCCTGGCAAAGCACAACTCCTTCCCCAGACCTTACTTGTAGTTATAAAGCAGGAAGCCCTCAATGACCAGCACATGGACATCCCTGGAGGCTGGCTCTGAGGAGCCAGGTGTGACGTTCACCCCGTGGCAGCGAGCAAACTTCACCGGGTTCTCCATCCAGGCACGCACAGTGCTCACCATTGCCTCCATATCCAAGGAATCCAGCACTAGTCAGGAGACAGGGAAAGGATGGGAGGGTACAAAAAGGGGGGGGGGGTGGGAAGACAATCAAATGCCACGAAGCACACATCGAGCTTTAGAAGAAAAACAAAGATAATGAAGTACAGAATCAACTTCAACATTAGAGGAAAAAAAAATAGGTGAAATTTTACAGTTACAGCTTGTTTAATAAGGAAAAATAATAGTAACAAAAAACAGGATATTTAAAAGAGATACTTAGGAAAAAATAAAGTAATATACATTACTGCATCCTATAGGGAACACTGCTCTTACCATCCCATTGCTTAAAGCCGTCTTCCCCGACTTCTATTTGATCTTGTGGCTGAAATATAGTGAGCAATAAAACATTGCTGCAAACTCAGCGTCTCCAGCTCCCTACCACCTGGCCTCTACTGCAACAGACAACAGAGTTTTCACCTCAGACAGTTCACAGACCCTCTGTGCACGACAACAGGAACACAACAGAACAGGCTTCACTGTTACAGAACCCCTCTTGGGAGCACAGCAAAGAATCCAGCCCCAGGGACTTGGATGTTTGGGGTTTTGGGTGGCTATGCAAAGTGTTTATTTCATTACAGACCCCTCACTGGACCACAGCAAAGAACCCAACCCCAGGAATTTGAGTGTTTGGGTGGCTATGCAAAGTGTTTATTTCATTACAGACCCCCTCACTGGACCACAGCAAAGAACCCAACCCCAGGAATTTGAGTGTTTGGGTTTTTGGGTGGCTATGCAAAGTGTTTATTTCATTACAGACCCCTCACTGGACCACAGCAAAGAATCCAGCCCAAGGATTTGATGCTTAGGTTTTTCTGTGGCTATGCAAAGTGTTTATTTCAACTACAAACCCATCTTTGGACCACAGCAAAGAACCCAACCCCAGGAAATTGCATGTTTAGGGTTTTCTTGTGGCTATGCAAAGCATTCACTACTACAGACCCTTCTTTGGGCCACAGCAGAGAATCCAACCCTTAGAATTTGGGCAAGGGTTTTTTTTTTGAGGCTCTGTCAAGCCACTCTGGATAAATGGCAGGGGTTTGATGTGCTGTTGGTAGGCAAAAATATTAGAGGCCCCTGGTTAGGAGTCAACATAAGGAGCTTAAGAGTATTTGCATTTCAAGTAACAGCTAAAATGTGCAGCTTCAAGGAGAGGGATTTCAGGTCCTAAAGGCTCTAATGAGTCACCACAGCATGACTTGGGTCACTTGTTCTGGCTTTACTTGCAGCAGCATTTGCCAGCTGAGCACACCAGAGAGAAGTTATGGATCAAGTCAAACCATTCCGCCCCTAAGGGCTCAGGTCTGACCAATTTGTGCAGAAGGCTTCTGGCAAAGCTCTTCCCAATGAGTGTCTCCCTCTGCTTCAAGCACCACTTGCAAGGGCAGGGCAAACCAGCCCTGTGCTGCTGGAGCACCTCATGTGTTAGGGGACAAGATGCCACTACAAGTATGTCACCACATCTCTTGGACTTCCACCTACAGTGGGGTCCATCCCTGTTGGAATTCCTCTGATGGCTGCAGCCTGGGGGGGTTGCTGAAGGTGGCTCTGATGTGAACCTTTCCCCTGCTGCACTCCCAGGCTGGGGGCAGGAGAACACAAACCCTCTGTGCTCACCTTTGAGCTGGGTTTCTGATGTGGAGCTGTCCAAGCTCCCCAGCACAACTGTTTGTCCGTACTGAAAGCAAGCTAGGGGTGCTTTAAACCCTCAAGTATCACTGAGGAGCCACATTGTCAGGTAAATAAAGCAAAGAGGAAAACCCAGCATGGAGAAAACAATTGGTGCACAGCACAGTAAATAAACCTCTAACTTAAGTCAGCAGTTTGGCCTAAAGTTAGATCTGGAACTAAAGGAAGCTTTTGCTGCAAGCCCTCCTGTGCCAAGCTCCACTTCTGCAGAAGCTGGCAGACACTGGAGTGTGTCAAGGTCAGCAGCTCCTTCTCTGTCCAAACTGATTTACAGAAATACATAGACAGGGAAAAAACAATCATCAGAAACTGTCCTGCTCTCAACTGGCAAAACTTACCTGGCAAGCTTGCACAAGAGCATAAGACTTACAGGGGGACCTACGACTGCTGTCACTGCATGCAGTTAATGTCCTCAAGAAAGGAGGAGCTCAGCTTACCTTGAAGAAGTCATCCTGGTGGACCACACAGCAGTTAGGCAGTGCCTTGATGATTCTGTTGGTCAAGGTGGTTTTACCACCATTGGTGACACTGCACAGGGAGGAGACAAAGGTGTTAGAGCCATGCTTTAGAACTGTTTCGGTTGGAAGAGACCCTGAGGATCATCCAGGCCAAGTCTTCCCCCAGCACTGCCAGGTCACCTCTAAACCATGGCCCTCAGCACCACATCTCCATGGATCTGAAACCCCTCCAGAGATGGGGACTCCACCACTGCCCTAGGCAGCCTGGCCCAGGGCTTGACAACCCTCAAGGGGAAGAAATCGTTCCTCATGTCCATTCTAAACCTCCCCTGGGGCAACTTGAGGCCATTTCCTCTTGTCCTGTCACTTATTCCTTGGGAGAAGAGCCCAACCCCCACCTGTCTCCAGCCTCCTTTCAGGGAGTTATAGAGAGCAAAGAGGTCTCCCTTCAGCCTCCTTTTCTCCAGGCTGCACAGCCCCAGTTCCTTCACCTGGTCCTCACCAGACCCTTCCCCACCTTTTTGCCCCTCTCTGGATCTGCTCCAGCTCCTTGGTGTCAGGGATGCAAAACTGAACTCCGGATTTGAACTGTGGCCTTATCAGTGCCCAGTGCAGGGGGACAGCCCCTAGTCCTGCTGGCCACACTCTTGCTGATCCAGCCCAGGCTGCTGGTGGCCTTCTTGGCCACCTGGGCACACCCTGGCTCGTTTCCAGCTGCTGTCACCCAGCACCCCCCGGGGTCCTTTCCTGCTAGGCACTCCCCAGCCTGTCTGCCCCACTCCGGAACCTTTCGCGGGGCCGCCGCCTCGCCCCAGTCCCCTCCCCGGGACGCCGCAGCCGAACCGAGCCGCGGCGGCTCCCCGCGCCCAGCCCGTTCGAATTCCCCGCCATTCCACGCGCTCACCGCCGATTGGCTGCGCCCGCCCGCCCCGCCCCCCCTCGCCCCGCCCCCGCCTCGCCGGTCACTGGCTGCGGCCGTCCCGCGCGCGGGACCGCTCGCGCCGTTCCCAACGGCCACGCTCGGCGCGCGCGCGCGGGGACCCGCGCCGTTATCTGCGGCAGCGGGGGGGGGGGCAGCGCTCGGTCCCCTGCCTTGGCTCCCTGGGGAACCCCCCGGGGTGGAAGACGTTGCCCGGCAGCGAGCGGGCGGCTGCCAGCCTAGGTCTCCAGCGATTCCTCACCGGCGTTCGCTGCCCTGAAACGGCCTCGCTCGCTGCCAGCTCGGCTCTGCGGCTTCGGAAGCCGCCCCCTCCCCGCCCACCCCCCCGAAAAAGTGCTTTTAAAAATACCTTGAATGAATTAAGAAGGGAGGGAAGCGTGCTCCGAGCTATGACTCAGACCGCTCTATGCCGGCAAAGCCCCTCGGCGTATAAACGGGCTCGGATCACCTTCTCCGAGGCAGAGCGAGCTCTCAAAGCCCCTCCGTGCCCGTTGCCCAGGGTTTGATTCAGAAGCACAGCCCTGAAACCCCTCACACCATCTCCCACCCACGCTGGAATTCCACCTCTTTGCCCAAGTGTCAGCTCCACCAACCCCGCAGCATCCGCGGGGCTGTCCCCAGCCGCCTCGCCCGGTCCCAGCGCGCAAGAAAAAAAAAATCATCCTTTTATTCAAGGCAATGAAAGCTTTTTGCACAGCTCCCCACCCCTCACCCACCCCCGGCCGAGCTGACGCAGGATTCTTGTCCTCTTTGCCTTTCAGAGCGGCTTTTAGAAGCCCTAAGTTACCGGCTCAAAAGAACTATTTTAAGGTTCGAGCCGCGCCGCTTCAGCTGACCTACAAAATTCATTTAGAATGATGCTGGGGGAGGAAGAAAAAAGAGAGGGGGAGAGGGGGGGAATACTGTGCAGCACAAGCGAAGAGTCAGCAAGTTGCCGTCGTTTTTATAACCCTTAAAAAAAAAATATGCTATTTCCTAACCCAGATCCAGCATCTCCCAGCCGTAAATCATCTCACAGAGAATTAAACGAGAAGAGGAAAAAAAAAGAGGGAAAAAAAAAAGCAGAATACAGAGAAAACGCCACCAAAAACTCACCCTCCGATGCCTATGATGTATTTCATCTCTGCCAAGCTGCCTCCTTAGCGGGAATGTGGTAGGCGGGGGGGGGAAATAATTAAAGAGGCTAAAGGAACTTCCTGCAGCACAAAGGAGCTCCTTCCTCCTCTTCCCCCCAGCGGAGCCTTCCTCCCTCGCTCCGTTTCATTGAAGGAAAAAGGCGGCTTTGGCCCCAATTTATAGGGTGCCTCCCGCCCTCCCCGCCCGCCTCTCCCCGCCCCGCTCGCCGCCGGCCGAGCCTGTGACCATCATGAGCCTTCGATGTCACCTTTCGGGAAGGCTTTACCAAGTCCCCCCCCGTCGGGCGCGGGGGTCATGCGCGCTGCCTTGCACCTGTCCCGGACCCCCCTGCGCTTGCCGGCTTGGCTATAAATAGCTTTTTTTGGCAAGCGATTCCTTTGCCTAACTTAGTAATGGGGTAGGTGGAAATGTCAGCATCCCTTTGGATAATCCCTTGGGGAGCTCTGGGGTGTGAGGACAGAATTTGGTTTCGAGTTGGTTTTTTGGGGTTTTTTTCCCCCCCCTTGAAGTCTAATTCTTTTTGCCTTCCTCTTTGGTTTTCTCTATTGCTGTTTGACAAGAGCAAAAATAATAATATTAATAATATTATGATATTAATGATATGAGCATTTAGTATTAATAATATATTAACTATATAATATATATTCTGTGATATTAATAGCAATAATGGCATAATTAGGATCAGGGTGATGGGATAAGGATAATAATGGTAATAAAAATGATAACAGCAACAATGACAGCAACAGTAATAATGTTAAAATAATTCATGATGGTATAATAATATATAATGATTTATAATGCCTAATATATGATTACATATAAAATAATAACACCAATACTACAAACCATGCTAATAATAACATGTCATAACATTATTATTAGTGTTCAAGAGGGGATTGGATGTGGCACTGGGAGCCATGGTTTAGTAGTCTTGGGTCACAGGTTGGACTTGATGATCTTTGAGGTCTCTTCCAACCTTATTGATTCTATGATTCTTCTATTATTTATTATTAGTATTAAATTATTATTATTATTATATTATTATTATTATTATTATTATTATTATTATTATTATTTCCTAAGATTTTATGAACTTATATTAAGAAGAAATCCTTTCCAGTCAGGCTGGTGAGACACTGGAACAGGTTGCCCAGGGAGGTTGTGGCTGCTCCCTCCCCGGAGGTGCTCAAGGCCAGGCTGGATGAGGCCTCGGGCAAGCTGGGCTGGTGGGAGCTGTCCCTGCCCGTAGCAGGGGGTTGGAACTGGCTGATCTCGAAGGTGCCTTCCAACCCAACCCATTCCCCGAGTCTGTGGATCCGAGGCTTTAGGGGCAGGGTGCTCCCTGAGCCATGCACTGCGTTAGGGGAGCCTCCAGAGCATTTAATTCTGGCACCCTCTGGCTTAATCACCTCTCACTTGTTAATATCCTCCCCTGTTCGTGGGCCACTTCTCCTCAAATTGCATAATTGTTTGACATCATCAGCTTTGATTCAGAAAAACTTGCTCATCAGCTGTACTTCACTGGATTTTTTTTTTCCCCCTCCTGCTTCTATTTCAGGCCTGAAGAAGGAATTGGTGACCTAAAATCGTGTTTGTCTCACCCCAGCTACATCTGGCGATGGAATTAAGGATGAGGCTTTGCCCAAACAAGGCTGCTTTAGGCTCTCCAGCCCTAAGGGCTTTGATCCTGGCCAGCAAATGAGAACATTTTTTAACCATCAGAGGTGTAAGATCCTGCAAGTCTTGCAGTGAAGATATTAAAGGAAAGAAGAGAAATTAGAGCCTGGTAAATTCCTAAGTGAGCTTACAGCAGATGGTCTTCTCCTGCCTGTGGAGCTGCTTTAACGCTGTGTGTTTAATAAACAGACCTCAGCCACTCTAATCATTATTTATGGTCAACATGAGGACACTGTTTGATTGCTCCTGCAGACATCCTTGCAAATTGTCCTTTTCTTATCGTTCCCAAGGTAAAACATTGGCTCCAGAGGAATCTGGAGCTGGAATTCTTGCATGGGAGCAAGCCAGGACTTGGGGGAAGTCAGATCTCCAGCAGCTGCCCCTTGCTTTGAGCACACAGTTGCAGCGGCAGCCACCAGGCCAGGCTGCCAGCTGGGTTAAATTGCTGTTGTGCACCGAGGTGGAGCAGGGCTAATTTGCACCAACTGAAAACCTGACCTAAGATTAGCTCTTGGCTCAGATTTTCGTGCCCTTGGCTGCATTTCTCTCCTGACCATGAGCTAGGAAGATGTCTTGGTGAAGAGAGCAAGCTGTGTGTCCCTGCAGGGTTTGTTTCACCACATCAGCCTCATGTGCCAGGCCAAAACTGGGAGGCTTGGGAACTGTGTTGGAGTTAAGGAGGGACACTGGTGTCAGTCCCCTCTGCCCCAGTTCTCTGGTCCAAGCATTTCTGGAATGTGCCACCCTCGAGGTGAGGGCAGATTGTGTTCTGCCCTGTGGGATTCACTGACGTGGATGTGAAACCCAGGCTGGAGCTTTGCACTGGAAAAGAGAGGATTTGGCCTAAGGTGTGGCAAAAAAACCAATGTAGAACGGTTTGGGTTGGAAGGGACCTCCAAAGCTCATCCAGTCCAACCCAGTGCAGTCAGCAGGGACATCCTCCACCAGAGTAGGTTGCTCAGAGCCTTGATCAAGCCTGGCCATGAATAGTTCCAGGGATGGGGCCTCAGCCAGCTGCCTGAACAACCTGTTGCAGGTTCCTCCACCCTCCTGGTGCAGAACTTGTTCCTCACATCCAATCGAAGTCTCCTCTGCTCTCCTTTCAAACCATTGCCCCTGGTCCTGTCCCTGCAGGCCTTTGCGAGCAGTCCCTCTGCAGCCTTCTTGTAGCCCCCTTCAGGTATGGAAGGCAGCACTGAGGTCTCCCTGGAGCCTTCTCCTTGGGGCTTTGTCTGGTTTGGGGTTGGTTTGTTGGGCTGTTGTCTGGTTTGGGTTATCTAAGGGCTTTGTTTGTTGTGCCTTTGTTTGGTTTGGGCTTTTCTTTGGTGTGTGCTTGGGGGCTGGCTTCTGGGTTGGTTTGTTTCAATATTGTTTGGGTTGGGGTTTGGTTTTGTTTGTTTGCTTGCTTGGGTTTGTTTTGTTTGTTTGCTTGGGTTTATTTTTTGTTTGCTTGGGGTTTTTGTTCCTCTGCTTGAGTTGTTGTTTCTTTGCTTGGGGGTGGTTGTGTTTATTTCATCTGTCAGTTGCAAACCTCCTTCGCACAACCCTCGGCTCCAAAGCTGCTCTCCAAGCCTGCTCTCCACAGCCCCTCAGCGCTCCTGAGCCTGTAGCTGACTTTTCCCGTGTTTAAGCTCCTCGAGTTGATTTTTCCCCACCCCTCATTCACACTCAGGCACCAAACACGCAGTGAAATCATCTTCCCTCGCATAGCTCAGATGCTCAGATGCCTGCGTGGCCGCAGCGCTGCTGTCCCCGCGGGTGCTGGCGTGTGGCTGCTGCCGCCCGTGCTGGCAGACCTCTGACATTTCAGCTCCGTGCTTCCATCTGAACAACAAACAAAAAAAGCCCTGCTCCTGCAAAGACCTGTCCAGAGGAGTGGTGACAGTGACACTGAGCAGCTCCCCCCAACCTTCCCCAACCTGTGAAGAGCTCTCTCTGCAGAGAGCAGCTGCTCCTAAATGCTTTTTTTAGCCACATTTCTCGGGCAGTTATGTGCTGGACAGCTGAAACTTCCTCTTCTTTTGGGCTTTGTTTGTCCTGCAGCCGCTTTATCTGCTCGGCTCTGCTACCACCAATCTCCTTCCAGGGTGTGCTTCAGTCCCAGACAGAAAAGAAAACATCCCCTCTCTTGGCCTTCTGCTTGAGTATCCTGAGGTTTCCCAAAAGCTGAAGAATTCCTTTTCCTCCTTAATGCTAAACTGGGCAGAAGGGAGTTTGATATTCACAGAGCCATCACAGTATCACTTCCCCAGGACAGCCTGGGTTCTGGGTGTGCTCATTGACCTTTCTGCTGCAGAATGTGACTCACTTCTTCTGCAGCCTTCATTCAGCCTTTCAATCCTTCCCTAATCACAAGACATTGTTTATGGGCTGAGCAAGGGCAGGCCAAGGATCCTTCCTCTGGGGGCCTGCAGGGGGGACAGAAACACTGCCTGGTGGAAGAATGGCTGAAGGGATCAAGTCCATAGGTTGGACTTGCTGATCTCTGAGGTCTTCTCCAACCTTACTGATTCTGTGATCCTATGAATGAGAGTCGTTTTCACTTGGGAGTTTTGAAGTCAGGGCTTTGGTTTATGCTCTCCAGATTGCTGCCTTAGTTGGGTTGTTCAGAGAGGGTTTCTCCAAGGCTTGGGAGGATGCTGCTGATGTCCTGACAGTGCAGCAGCTCTCACACCCCTCTGGAGGAAGGCAGGGTTTATGTTAACCAAAACCGAGGGAGAGGACCCCCAGGACCTGTTGGGCAAGGTCCAGAGGAGGCCATAAAGATGATCCAGGGGCTGGAGCACCTCCCCTGTGTCACCTTTCTCATGAACACAGGCTGAAAGATTTGGGCAGCTCAGCCTGGAGAAGAGAAGGCTCCAGGGAGACCTCAGAGCTGCATTTCAGTGTCTGAAGGGGACCTACAGGAAGGCTGGGGAGGGACTGCTCAGAAGGGTCTGTGGGGGTAGGACGAGGGGCAGTGGTTTGGAACTGGAGCAGGGGAGTAGAGCAGCAGTAGTGTGCTGCTCACTCTGCTTTTGCTACAGCCCAGGACACAGCTGCCTGCTGGGCTGCCAGCAACCACTGCAGGCTCCTGGTGAAGGTCTGTGTGTAGTTATAAATGATCTGATCTATACCAATGAATTAGAAGCCTTGAAGAAAGCAACAGAATCCCAGATTTTAACACTCTTGGTTTCTATTCTAGGAGGGAGAGTGTCTCAGCTTGCTCCCCCTCAGCTGAATCTTTCTTGGCCTGTGCTGGTGGGATGAGAGGAGGGGATGAAAGCAAGACTAGGAGGTTAGTTGGGAAGATGAGGGAGGATGGAGAGGGAAGGAGGCAGGAATGAGTGCTCAAGCCTCTCACAGCAACGAGGCAAGGAAGAAGCTGAGCTCCAAGATGTGCTGCTGCTATGGATGATTCATTCCGTGCTCCAAAACACTCTGACAGCTCTTCAGGTGTGTTTGACAGACTCTTCAAAACCAGTCTGAACATACAGACAACAAAGGGAAGCTTTTCTTTTCTTGCTGGTGGAAGCTCATCCCTGCCCCTGCTGCTTACATTGGTGGGGCTAAGGCAGCTCCAGGGTCTGAGGTTTCCCTCTGCTCTGTTCCTTGCTGCCCTGGTGTCTGTGAAATTCCCACCTGATCAGGAGGAGCAATTTCTGTGCTGTGAGGGTGCTGGAGCCCTGGAGCAGGCTGCCCAGAGAAGCTGTGGAGTCTCCTTCTGTGGAGAGCTTCCAGCCCCACCTGGATGCATTCCTGTGTCCCCTTCTTTAGGTGATCCTTCTTTGGCAGGGGGTTGGACTCAACAATCTCCATTCCAGCCTCTGTCACCCTATGATTCTGAGCACGTGTGAGCAACATTTGCCACCCCCTGCCTATCTTTTTGTTCCCTGCCAGGTACAACCCCCTTATTCTTGCAGCTCACATTTGGCCATTGCTAGCTTTCAGCAAGAGGCTGAGCTTGCCCTTGGGGCTCTGATGGGGCTAACAACAAGTCCAACCAATCGAAACTGGATTGGAACTGGAATGTTTTGGCTTTCCCTCCCGCTTCAGATCTCCTCTCAAAACTCAGCTCTTCAGCTGGGATCCCCTTGTTGCTCTCCAGCTCGCTGTCACCCCGGGAAGCAGCCTGCTTTTGATGGCATTTGGCTGTTAAACAGAAGGTCAAGTACACAAAGAGCCTCAAACCTCCGGAGAAGTTAAGCCAAGGCGACAGATTGAGTGATCAAAGTGCTGAACCCCCACCTCGTGTGCTAAAAAGGAGAGAAAGTGCTCTTGGTGCCTCTCTTGCTTTTTCCTCTGCCATTATCACTCCATTTTCCTCCCGGAGGCTGTGATTCACCGAACTGGCAGCTGAGAGGACGCAGGAGTAGTGTGAAGCTGGGTATTTGCTTCCAGCTGTTGCCGGGGGAGAGAGACCTCCCTAGAGTGATTCATCCCCCTCCGAGACACGTGGAGTCATCGCTTCTCCTGCGGGCAGAAGCTGCAGCTCGGGTAGAACCCCGCGGCTCAGTCCTGGGCTGGGGCAGTGAGCTGGGGTCAGTCCCACTCCTGGTGCCGTCTGGAGAAGGTTCTTGTTCTAAGCTGGGAACCTTGGGGCCTCTCAGCTGTGATCAGCGGTGATGGAGACCACCTCGGAACAGCCTGTGCTGCAATGAGCTTCTCAGGGCTAATTACAGCACAGCCGGGGGCCTCAGCCAGTCTCAGCAGGGTAACAGTCACATAACGCAGGGCTGGGGGAAGAGGTTTCACTCGGGGGACAGTGACTGAAGAGGTTTCTGCGCTGAGAAAGAGAGGGAAACCGCTTCTCATTCTGACTGCAGAAGATTCAGAGCCTCAGACAACCTGACCTGCAATGGTGCCAGGGATGGGGGCAGCTCCCACCTCTCTGGGCAACCCAGGGCAGGGTCTCACCACCCTGTGTCAAAAATCTCTCCCTTCTTTCCAGTCTGAATCTCCCTCTTTTAGTCTCAATCCCTCCCACCTCGTCCTGTCCCAACAGGCCCTGCTCAAAACTCTGCCCTCAGCTTTCTTCTCTGCCCCTTTAAGCTCTGAAAGGCCACCAGGAGGTCTCCCCAGAGCCTTCTCTTCTCCAGGCTGACCAAGCCCAACTCTCTCAGCCTGGCCTCACAGCTGAGGGCTTCCAGCCCTGCCAGCACTGCTGTTGCCTCCCCCGGAGCAGCTCCAGCAGGTCCCTGTCTGTGCTGAGGACTCCAGAGCTGCTCCAGCGCTGCAGGGGCAGAATCCCCTCCCAGCCCCTGCTGCTGGGGATCAACCCAGGACACGATTTATTTACAAGATGCTGGGGGTTGGGCTTTTGTCCTCAGTGCTGCTTTCTTTTCTAGAGCAGACAGGTGTGCTGCAGAGCCCCGACAGAGCCTCTTGCAGGGGGCACTCAGCTCTTACAGGCTGCGAAGTGCAAACAGCAAACTCGCAGGCAGGCGAAGGGAGGAACATCCTGCGGCTCATGGAAAACTACCGCGAAGGGCAAGGCCAGGCTGTGTTTGCTTTTGAGGAAGGACAGCTCCTGCCTGGGAACCTCTTTTGCTTTGCTAGGCTCTCAGCTAATCCCAGTCCTTGCGGCGCGCTGCAGCCACAACAGGCTGAGCTCTTGAACTTCTGTCTGCGGGGCTGGCCGCATTCTTCGTGCTCAGAGCTGGGCTTTGCCTCCCCTCAGCTCCTCTTTGGGCAGCAGCGGTTCAGTTCCTTGCTGCCAGCGGGGGAGAGGCCACTTGAAACGCTTTTAGCATCCATTCCTTTGGAAGCTACAAAGATTTGCCTGCATCAGAGGTGCTGCCAGGAGCAGCTCGCTGTTAGCGCTGCCTGGGTGCCCCTCTCACCCCCCCGGTGCCAGAGCTTGCTGGGGTGGTGCTGTCCTCACCCATTTAACAGTTGTGGCATTGAGTTGATGTTTCTAATGTTGTTTATTTTCATATTCATTCGCAGTTCCTTCCACAAACTTCTACATAGAAATGTAACAAAAAGTCAGAGAGGATAAGCAGGGGGGGAAATAATGTTGTTGGTGTTAGGATAGAGTCATAAAATCCCAGAGTTGTTAGGTTGGAAGAGACCTTTCAGCTCATCCAGCCCAGCCCTTACCCCAGCTCTGCCAGGGCACCACCAAACCATGGCCCTCAGCACCACATCTCCAGGGCTTTGCAAGCCTTCCAGGGACGGAGACTCCACCACTGCCCTGGGCAGCCTGGGCCAGGCCTTGACAAACCTTTTGGGGGAGAAATTGTTCCTCATGTCCAACCTAAAGCTCCCCTGGGGCAACTTGAAGCCATTTCCTCTTGTCCCATCTGTTACTCCTTGGGAGAAGTGACCACCTCCACTTGGCTCCAGCTTCCTGCCAGGGAGCTGTAGAGAGACAGAAGGTCTCCTCTGAACCTCCTTTTCTCCAGGCTAAACAACCCCCTGCTGGGGGACCTCAGAGCTGCCTTCCAGTCCCTGAAGGGATCCTGCAGGAAGGCTGCAGAGAGACTTTTGCTGAGGGGGTCTAGAAACAGGCCAAGGGGGAATGGTTTGAAGCTGAGGCAGAGCAGGGTTAGACTGGAACTGAGGAAAAAGTTCTTCAGTCTGAGAGGGGTAAGGCTCTGTGCTGCCCAGGGAGGCTGTGGCTGCCTCCTCCCTGGAGGTGGTCAAGGCCAGGCTGGATGAGGCCTTGAGCAGCTGAGTCTGGGTGAGAGGTTTCCCAGCCCGTGGCAGAGAGGTTGGAGCAGATGAGCTCTGAGCTCCCTTCCAACCTGAGCCATTCTGTGAATGAATCCAACCTGAGGACTCTAGGAGAAGCTGCTGACAAAGGAGGGCTCTGCAGTTGCCTGCAAGGATTAGTCTCATTTTAATAGAATATCCACAGATTCTGATGGAAGAGTACAAAGCAAAAAAGAAGAACACAGACTTCACAGCAACCTAAGGGCTTCTAGCATCAACCACCTATGACAAACACTTGAGAGAAACAACAGCTCACACAGCTGGACCTGGAGGGCTGGGCACCAAGGAGCCACCACAAAGGGGCAACCTCCCCCTCCCCACCCCCCCCAGAAGTGAGCTGGATGGTGGCCTGTGGTGGTGGTGGTGACTCTTGGAAGTTCACTTCACCAGCAGCATGCTGTGCAGGAAGAGATGGAAACACAACAGTGAAACCCTGCTCTGGGTGGCTGTAGCTATCTAGCCTGGATGCTTCAGCTGCTCTCAGGCCTCTCTCAGCTTATTGCCAGCAGCCCTTGCTTGATTTCACCCCCAGGTGAGGTGGAACAGAGGAAGTGCTGCTTATAAATCCCTTTTCCATTAAAGGTCTCCTCCTTATTGCCACCAGCATGCCACCAGCCCTTGCTTGAGTTCATCCCCAGGTGAGGTGACACAGAGGAAGTGCTGCTTAGAAAACCTTTTCCCCTTAGGCTTCCTCCTGCATGTCTGTAAGCAAGGAATCTTTGGGAACAAAGGAGAAAGGGATGGAAAAGCTGCCATGAGGTATGCTCTAAATAGCCACTCACATCTAGACAGGGCTGTACAGGGGGAGGTGTGGTCATCAGCCAACAGCAGCAGCTCAGTTTGGTTTCCTGTTGTCTTCCTTGGGAATCAGAATGGGAGTGACTGAGCAGTCCCCAGCCTGGGTGGCTCCTGGATGTGTCCAACCAGTTTGCACTGGAGAACTGTGAGAGCTGCTGCGGGGTGCAGCTCCAAAGGCTGGGTTGAATCCTCCCAGAGAGGTGGAAAAGTGTTTCCTGGTCTGTCACCAACTCTGTAGGAAGGGGATCTGATTTCTCAGCTTGTAGGGTGCTGCTGGGTGAGAGATTCAGCCACTGGTGGGAGAGATTCTGTGTTGAAGAGAGAGAACCACATCCAGCTGTCCAGCCAGGAGCAGGAAACCTGTGCACAATGCCCAGGGGGGGTTGGGAGCTCTTCACAGAAGGAGACTCCACAACCTCTCTGGGCAGCCTGCTCCAGGCCTCCAGCACCCTCACACTAAAAAAATTTTCTCCTCCTGCTCAGCTGCAGCCTCCTGGGTGCCTGTGTTTGTGCCCTTTGTCCTGTCCCTGGGTGCCACTGAGCAGAGCCTGGCCCCAGCCTCTTGCCCCCCCCAGCTCCTTCAGCTCTTGCTGAGCATTGCTCAGCTCCCCTCTGGGGCTGCTCTGCTCCAGGCTCTCAGCCCCGGGGCTCTCAGCCTTTGCTCCTCACAGAGCTGCTCCAAGTCCCTCAGGACCTCTGTAGCCTCTGCTGGACCCTCCCAGGCAGCTCTCTCTCACCTTCAGCCCTGCTCAGTCCATCAGATTCTGGAAATGCTGCCCCAGTGTCTTTTCTTGGGCAAAATCCACAGCAGCCACACAACCAAACCTCCCCTTCCCCTGGCACGTTACTGCTGAGGCTCCAGAGCAAACTCCTCCTTCAGGGTCCCAAAACCAACCCCAGCTGAGGTTTCTTATCCTCCATGTGTCCCAGGGCAGCACTGTTTGTGTGTCCCACTCTCTCCCAGGATGCTGTGAACATTTTCCCTTGAAGAGTCCTCTGGAAGCATTCTTCAGCAGTCTGTCAATCTTTGTCCATGATACTGCTGCACAGGTCCCTTTCAGTGTCCAGCTGTGCTGCATTCTTCTGTGGGAAGCACAGCAGGGGGATTATTTCCCCCCCTCTACATCCAAATGCATCAAAACAGTCTCAACAGGAGGAAGGGAGCTCCAGGTGGAAGCGTTATCCACAGGGGATGGTGACCTCACCTGCTCTGACCACCACAGGGAGATCTGTGACTGTTCCTAGGCTGAGAGCAAAGGAATTCAATCAGCAGAGTCCTCTTCTCATTTCAGTGGCTTTGCCTGGTCCACCTGAGAGCCCAGCTGTGAGGGAGGACCCCCAGAGCTGCAGCCTTGGGGGCGTTTGGAAACCTCTAACTGCTGCTCCTGCCCTACACAGATGGCTGCTGCCTGCTTGGGAAGCCTGGGATGGGATGGCTTTGGTTGGGGAGGGGTTATTGGCATCAAACCCAAGCTCTGAAGCCCCTGGAGTGCTTTCTCCTCCCCCCACCTCACAGCTCAGAATTCCCTTGGCTGCTAATTGGCTCCTGAGGACATTTCTAGGGAGCAGGGGAGGTTGGTGCTTGCTTGGTGCTCTTTGAGGTGCTGGTGAGGCAGAGGGGGAAGGTTTCTCCCACCTTCAGCTTCTAGGGTCACTGCTTTGGGTGCAGTGCCCTGCTTGCCATGCAAAGGTCTGCGTGGCACACACAGCTGTGAGGGAAGTGAGTGAGAAGAGAGCTTCAGCAAATGGGAAGGAAGGTGAGAAAGCACTTTCTGCTCATGGGGAGACCCTGGAGCAGGCTGCCCAGGCAGGCTGTGGCTGCCTCCTGCCTGGAGCTGCTCAAGGCCAGGCTGGATGAGGCCTTGAGCAAGCTGGGCTGGTGGGAGGTGTCCCTGCCCATGGCAGGGAGGTTGGAACTGGATGCTCTTGAAGGTCCTTTCCAACCCAACCCATTCCCTGAAGCTGTGAATTCATTGCTCCTTTGTAGCAGTTGGGAAAAGAAAGATCTCTGCAGCAGCTTTCTCCACTGACAGCTTCAGGTGTCCAAAAGAGCCATCCCTGTCTTGAGGAGAGCTTTGCCAGGATTGCCATCCTGCAGGGGATCATGGAGCAGAGTGAAATGTTGGCAGCTTCACACAGCCATGGGGCAGGGTCACCAGGCTCACAGTAGTCCTGGAGTGGTGAGATCCATCCCTGGGAAATTCCTCCTCTGCAGCCAGCTGTGGAGGCTGCTCTGCTGTGTCTCAGGCAGTTTGTGGCTCTGCTGGCACCAGCAGCTTCCAACTGGTTGTGGCCAGAGAGCTGTTACTTGTGTCCTCTCCCCTCTTTGCTCACAGAATCCTCATGAGTCCAAAATGCACTTCTCAGGAGGCTTCAGGAGCACTTCTCCATCTCTTGGCTAACTGAGAAGCTGAAGCCAACCACAGCATCTTGCCCCCATGGCTGCAGCATTCCCTCCCTGGGCCTCCCCAGGCAGATGTGTTTGGAGGTGAGACCAGGGGCAGTGAGGAGGACACTTCCACCCCTTAGCAGCTTGGCTCCACTGCAGGAAGTTTCAGGAGGGAGAGATTGTCCAGCGCCACGAAATCCACACAAAGCCAAGGAGTGAGAAGCTTTCTGACCATGAGGCTCCTGCCTCTCTGCTGTGTGGGTGCTGGCATGAGGAGATGCTGACAAGAAGGTGCTGTGGAGGCTGCCCTGGCAGTCTGGGTCTCTCTTTGAGAGTTATCTCAGTGCCTTGCAAACCAGGAGTGAACAGAGAAGGGTTAAATGTGGCACTTGCTGCCAGGAACGGTTGGGTGTGAGTTCATAACTGGAACTGGCAAGGAATTAAGTGAGGTGGTCAGGGCTGGAAGAGGTGCCCAGACCCGTGGGCACTTGGTATTTCCAGGAGGGACAGCTACTGGCTGTAGAAAGGAGGCAGCTGCTCTCTTTTCATTGCCTGGAGGAGTCATTCCCTGGAGCAGTGGCTGGGGCGGAGGGGGGATCTGGGTGTGCAGACCTCACTGTGGCCTTCAGTATCTGCAGGGGGCTCCAGGAAAGCTGGGGAGGGACTTCTGAGGGTGTCAGGGTGGGATAGGACTGGGGGGGATGGAGCAAAAGTAGAAGTGGGGAGATTCAGATTGGATGTTAGGAGGAAGATCCTCACCATGAGGGTGGTGAGAGCCTGGCACAGGCTGCCCAGGGAGGTGGTGGCAGCCTCCTGCCTGGAGGTGTTTGCAGCCAGGCTGGAGGTGGCTGTGAGCAACCTGCTGTGGTGTGAGGTGTCCCTGCCCATGGCAGGGGGGGGGAGCTGGAACTGGCTGAACCTTCAGGCCCCTTCCAACCCTGACAGTTCTGTGATTCTAAGTAAAACATCTGAGTGCTGGCCAGCAGCACGTCAGGGGAGGGCCTCTAATGGAAAGGAAAGAGACCTCATCTCTCCTCCTGGGCTGGTGGCTCATGGGCTACAGGATGCTCTTGCTGGGAGGAGAGGAGGTTATTTCTCTGCTCAATAGCTCTCCACAGACCATTGCTGCTGGAACCTCTCCTGGAAAGTGCTTTTCTTGGCTTGGGTTGGTTTGTGGCTTGGGGGGGGGTTGGGGTTGGGGTTGTTGCCTTTTCTTTTCTTTTCTTGGTTTTTTTTCCAAAGTGAAAATGGTTTCCCAGCCTTGCAAGGACTTTTGGAGGCAGGGGAGGCAGGCTCCATGGGCTTGCAGAACTCAGATGGTGACAAAGTCTTCTACCAGAAGGTCAGGCAGGTGGATGAGTGCCAGGCTGCAGCGTTCTCCTACTCCATTCATTTCCACTCTGCCTCGCTTCAGGACATGCTGGGAAGGAGCAGGAAGAGCTATTTTTAGACAGCAAATGGTAGTAAAAAGCCCAACCCCAACAAAGGATTGCTCCCTACTGTCTGCAACACACACAGACCTGAGTCTGTCTGGGTGTAGCTCTCTATGAACATGTAGCACAGCCAAAGACAGCAGCAGTCAGAGCTCTGAGGACCTTTCTGCTTTGCTGAGGACTTTTCCTGAGGGCACAGGACCAGGGAAAAGTCCCTGCCTGGTGCTGGACGTTGGCTCTGCACCCGTGGGCACAGCTGGGGAGCAGCTCCTCTGCAGCGTCCCCGGGGCAGCTGAGCCTGTGGCCAGTCCACGCTCTGGGACAAGCTGTGGGGGGAATCCCAGAATCCCAACGTGGGAGGGCTTGGAAGGGACCTTTGGAGCTCATCCAGTCCACACCCCCCCCCCAGGCAGGGGCAGCTAGGGAAGGTCACAGAGGGATGCAGCCAGGAGGGTTGGGAGTGTCTCCCCCACCTCTCTGGGCAGCCTGCTCCAGGGCCCCAGCACCCTTCAATTAAAGAAGTTCCTCCTCATGTTTAGATGGAGCCTCTGGGGGTCCAGGTTGTGCCAGTCACCCCTTGTCCTGCCCCTGAACACAGCCTGGCCCTATCCTGCCAGCCACCCACCCCTGAATTATTGATCAGTATTGATGAGATCCCCTCCCCCCCAGCTGCTCTTTTCCAGACTAGAAAGAGTCAAAAGCTTCCTGGGGCTGTTCCCCCTTGCTGCAAAGTGCCTCTTTTGTGCTTGGGCAGTGGCACAGGGCTAAAGATGTCCTGGGTCTAGCCCAGCCTTGCCTTGCCTCCTTTACCAACTCAATGAAATCTGCCACAGAGAGAGAGAAAGGAAAGAGGGAGGTACAGCTCAGACCTGGTCTCTTGATCCTCTGCTGGGGGCACAGACCTGCAGGGGGAGAAGCAGCACAACAAAAAGTCAACCTCCACCACTGGCTCAGCACCCTCCCGTTAGGACCCTGCCCTCCCCCCTTCTGTCTCTCAGAAGAGTTCAGGCTTTGGCAATTTGGATCAGAGCTCCTTTTGCTCCAGGAAGGGCAGAGACAGGACCAGGCACTGCACCTCCTCAGGAGCTAGTTAGAATGAAAAAAAAAACCAGAGGAGAGAGGCTAAGGGCACTCTGCAGTGGAGCCAAGCCCAGGCCAAGTTCGCCTGGCACAGGGCTTTGCTGCTGTCTTCCACAGCTCCCTGGAATTTCCCTTCCCCTCTAACGTTACAGCCTCATGTCCTGCCTGCACAGCCAGGATGTGCCTGACAGCAGGCTTTGGCCTCCTGCATCGCCCCAGCCTCCAAGTGCTGAGGCTGGATGCCAGCAGGAGCATGCCCTGCTGCCCCTGGCCCTGCCCCACGGCCAAGCAGGCTCCCTGGCTTTGCAGAGGTGAAAGGCAGCACCAGGGAGCCATCCGGAGCGGTGAGGGTCAATAAGGTCCCAGAAGTGGTGGCAGAGGGAGAGGGGAGGGAGGGGAGAGAGGCTTTGGGCACCTCAGAAATCTCCTGTTGGGTCCTGAGGGTGCAGAGCCTGATTCTCCAGGAGCTGCCAAGCAACAGCACTGTGGAATCACTTTGCTTGGGAGAGACCTCCAAGATCATGGAGCCCACCCTACCCCCAGCACTGCCAGGGCACCACCAGGCCACAGCCCTCAGCACCACATCTCCATGGCTCTGAAACCCCTCCAGGGATGGAGACTCCACCACTGCCCTGGGCAGCCTGGGCCAGGGCTTGGCCACCCTTCTGGGGGAGAAATTCTTCCTCATGTCTGATTTAAACCTCCCCTGGTGCAACCTGAGGCCATTTCCTCTGGTCCTGTCAGCTGAATGTGCTCAGCTCCAGACAGACCAGGAAGAGGCCATGACTCCAGGTAGGTTCTTCTCCTTCCCAAGGCTTGTTTAAGGCACCAAAGGATCAGTAGAGAGCAGTGGTTACCTTTCCTTCTCAGCCATGTCTTGTTTCTCTTCTGCCCTGTAAACACAAACCACCTTTGAAATCCCTCATCTAGAGTCCAGCAGGGCGAAGGAGCAGAGTGTCTGAAGCCTTCCTGGGGGGACATCTGGAGCTCAGAGAGGGATTCCAGGTCTGCTGCTTGCCCCTGTGCTAAGCAGCCTTGCTCTCAGGATGCCACTGCTGGCCCTGGAGGATGTAGCTTGGGCTGGACAGCTCCCAGCTAATGCTGAGCAGGGTCACAGAATGCAGTGGGTTGGAAGGGACCCTGGAAGGTCATCTCCTCCAACCCCCTGCACTCAGCAGGGACACCTCCAGCTCGAGCAGAGTTGCCTGGTTGTGACACAAGCAATGATGGGAGAGAGCAAGGACATGCCCAGAAGATGAACCCATCCTCCACCTGCCCCCAGCTGCAGCCTACCTTTCTTTCCTGGCCTTGATCCTCTCTTCTTCATATCTGTGACAAACAGGAAACATCCTTTCAGTGCTACCCACCCAGAACTGTTCCCTTTCCACAGAATCCCCAAATCCCAGCATGGAGGGGTGGGAAGGGACCTCTGGAGCTCAGCCAGCCCAACCCTCCCTGCTCCAGCAGGGCAGCCACAGCAGCTTGCCCAGCAGCACAGTGGCCAGGGGGGGTTGGAAGCTCTGCAGAGGAGGAGGAGACTCCACAACCCCTCTGGGCAGCCTGCTGCAGCACCCTCACACCAAAGAATTTTCTCCTCCTGCTCAGATGGAACCTCCTGGCTCCTGCTTTGTGCCCCTTGCTCTAGTTCTGTTTGCTCTGGAGGTGACAGAAGCCAGAAAGCAGAGCAGTGAGCAGGCTCCAGGTTGGCACCGGTGTGTGACCAGGACAAGGTCTGCCCCAGGCTCTGCATTCCCAGTCTGTGGGTTCATAGAATGGAATCACAGAATCCATCAGGTTGGAAAAGACCTCAAAGATCATCCAGTCCAACCTGTCCCCCAGCACCTCCTGACTACTGAACCATGGCTCCAAGTGCCACATCCAATCCCCCCTTGAACACCTCCAGGGCTGGGGACTCCACCACCTCCCTGGGCAGCACATCCCAAGGGCCAATTCCTCTCTCTGGGAAGAACTTTCTCCTCACCTCCAGCCTAAACCTCCCCTGGCACAGCTTGAGACTGTGTCCTCTTGTTCTGGTGCTGCTTGCCTGGGAGAAGAGACCAACCCCCACCTGGCTACAGCCTCCCTGCAGGGATTTGTAGAGAGCAATGAGGTCTCCCCTGAGCCTCCTCTTCTCCAGGCTAAGCAACCCCCAGCTCCCTCAGCCTCTCCTCCCAGGGCTGAGCTCCAGACCCCTCCCCAGCCTCCTTGCCCTCCTCTGGACACCTTCAAGTGTCTCAATGTCCTTCTTAAATTGAGGGGCCCAGAACTGAACTGGTTCTGACTCCACACCAGCTCCTGCTGCAGGGGGGCTTTGTCCTGTGCCCCCTCAGAGCTGGGAGTGCCCTGGGCTGGCCCTGGGCTACTCACTGTAGGACACAGTCTGGGATCTGTACGTGCTCCATGGGGATGAGCTGCTCCAGTTCCTCCAGGCTGTGAACGTATTGGATCTTGTTGATAAACTTCACACTGCAGAGAGGGAAAGAGGAAGGTCCTGAGGGCTTGGCTGGATGCTCCCTCCCTGGGCAGTCAGAGCTCTCCTGGGGGAAACTGGGAGTGCTGCATTGCTGCATCCCCTGCAGGCTGTGTGTCCATCCCCCCCAGCAGGCTGCTGAGATGCCACCTGGCTTTGCACTGACCCCCACCTCAGTGTCTGTAGGAGGGAGAGGGGACCTCCATTCCTGCCCTCCCCCGGGAATCTTTGTGCCCTATCCACTGGGACAAGCTGTGAGCTGGATCCAGACCACGACAGCAGACTCAGAGTGGTTTGGGTTGGGAGGGACCTTAAAGGTCATCCAGTTCCATGGGCAGGGACACCTCCCACCAGCACAGCTTGCTCAGGGTCTCATCCAGCCTGGCCTTGAGCACCTCCAAGGAGGAGGCATCCACAGCCTCCCTGGGCAGCCTGGGCCAGTGCCTCCCCACCCTCACTCTCAAGAATTTCTTCCTCCTCTCCAGTCTCAGTCTCCCCTCTCCCAGCTCCAAGCCATTGTCCCTGGTCCTGTCACCCCAAGACCTTGTCCAAAGTCCCTCCCCAGCTCTCCTGGAGCCCCTTCAGGTCCTGGAAGGCTGCTCTAAAGTCTCCCTGGAGCCTTCTCCAGGCTGTGCAGTCCCGACTCTCTCTTAAAGATGAAGATCTGATTCATGGGTCTGAACCTGCCCTCTAAAGGCAGCTGAGCTTGGGCAGCCCTGGCAGGTACCTGAACCTGCCCTCTAAAGGCAGCTGGGCTTGGGCAGCCCTGGCAGGTACCTGAACTGCCCTCTAAAGGCACTGGGCTTGGGCAGCCTGGCAGGTACCTGAACCTGCCCTCTAAAGGCAGCTGGGCTTGGGCAGCCCTGGCAGGTACCTGAACCTGCCCTCTAAAGGCAGCTGAGCTTGGGCAGCCCTGGCAGGTACCTGAACCTGCCCTCTAAAGGCAGCTGGGCTTGGGCAGCCCTGGCAGGTACCTGATGAAGGGTCTGGAGATGGCCAGCACTGTCCGGATGAACCAGGATGGGTGCACAATGATCAAGGCTTTCAGGTTCTTCCTCAGCCTGTGGAAAAGCCAAGGGATGGAAAATCAGCTTCCAAGAACCTGCTCTTAGCCCCCTGGAATATGTTAGGTCAGCACTAATCCATGGCCCTCAGCACCACATCTCCACACGGCTTTGAAACTCCTCCAGGGATGGAGACTCCAGCACTGCCCTGGGCAGCCTGGGCCAGGCCTTGACAACTCTTGTGGGGAAGGAATTGTTCCTTATGTCCAACCTAAACTTCCCCTGGGGCAACTTGAGGCCATTTCCCCTCCCTTGGTCCTTGGGAGCAGAGCCCAACCCCACCTGGCTCCAGCCTCCCCTCTGTAGAGAGCAATGAGGTCTCCTCTCAGCCTCCTCTTCTCCAGGCTGAACCCCTCCAGCTCCCTCAGCCACGTCCCACAGGACTTGTGCTCCTCGCAGGACCCTTCCCAGGAGCACTGCTCTGATCTCTGTGAAGCTGCTTGGGGAGGGAAGGGGAAGCAGAGGTGACGAAGGGAGCCTGGAGGAGGTCAGAATGCTGCGGCAGAGGAAGGGATTCCAGAGCACAGGGAGTGAGGAAGGCTTGGAAGAAGGGGAAGGGTGGGAGAAGGGGACTGGGAAGAACGAAGAGGTAACACCAAGAGGACTCTCACCTCCTGTCTATCATCTGGTAGCACTTCTTGAGCCAGCCCAGGCCTGGCATCCTCCTGCGGGGCGTCGCTCCGTTCAGGTACACGATCATGTAGTCCTCGGCCACCAGCAGCTCCAGGCTGCTGATCACGTATCTGTTGGGTGGTGAGGGACAGACAAGGTCCCTTGGCATTGCTTCAGCTGCCTGTGTGTCATCCCCCAAGGACTCCAGACCCCTTCTTTTAGAGCTTGGAAGAGGTTTTGGATTCTCCTGGCACCCCGGGGTGATTCTTAGGGACCGTTGGAGGTCGTCAGCAGAGTGCCTGCGCTGCTGGACATCCCTGCCCTGTCCCTCTGCCCAGCAGCAGCAGCTCCCAGCTGCTCAGCATTGCATGCATATGCTCTGGCCTGGCTGGGAGTCCATCACTGGCATCATTAACACTGAGGCTTTGAGTGCTTTGACTCACTGGACTTGGACACAAACGCCGTGGGCAGCGTCTCACCCGGCCTGCAGCTGCACTCGGGGTGTGTTTGGCCTGGATTCAAACTCCTTCCGGCAATGAGCACATGGAAAATGATTCCCCAGCGCCCCAGTTACCTTCCCTGCCCTCTTCTCCCTCACAGACCTTGAGCAGCCACTTACAGGAAGAGGTTCTCCATGATGTAGTGGTAATCAGCCAGGTTGCTGTCCGGGAGATAGCAGGCGGCAAAGACAATGATGGCATTGAGCCCTTCCCCATAGTACCCTGGCAGAGACAGACAGGGGCAGCGTCAGGGACCCTTTCCAGGGGGAGATGCCAGAGCTGAAGGGACAATAGCAGTGAAGACACAGCTGAGCACCTGCTCCAGCTGCAGATGTCCCTGCTGACTGCAGCAGGCTTGGACGAGATGACCTTTAAAGGTCCCTTCCAACCCCTTCCCTGCGTCTGTACATTGCTGATCGTGGGGCTGGGCTGGCTGTGTGCCTCCCTTCAGCTCTGCCTAAGTTCTTCTCTCTCTTCCACGATCACATTTGCCTCTGATCCTCACCCTGGCTGTCACAATGCACCCTGGAGCTCCGGGAAGGGATCTGTGCGTGCCCAAGCACGGGGCTTGCCCTGGGGGGCTGCTTGGCTTTGCTCAGCTCGAGGGAAGGGCACTCTGTGGACGTGGTGGCCTTCAGCTGTGCCTCAGGGACAGCTCAGGGCTCAGCTATGGAGGGATTAAGCTCCTGCAGTCCCCTCACGGCTGGTTGTGCTGCCTGCACCCGGGGCTGGGCCAGGCTGCGCTCAGCCTTGCTCAGGGCCAGCTTTGGCCCTGCTCTGCTTTGTTGCAGGCTATGGCCGTTCGGTGTCTAGCACGGGCTGGGTGCTGTCCGCAGAGCCACTGCGTGGACTGGGCTCAGGGCACCTGTAAGGCTCACCCAGTCCAAGCCCCCTGCAGTCGGCAGGGACATCTGCAACCAGAGCAGGCTGCTCAGAGCCCCAAACCATCTCCCACCTCTCTGGGCAGCCTGGACCAGGGTCTCACCACCCTCCGTGGGGGAAAAGTCTTGCTTCTATCAGGTGTGAATCTCCCTCTCTTAGTTGCAAACCATCCCCCCCTTGTCTTGTCCCAACAGGCCCTGCTCCCCAGCCTGCCCCCAGCTTTCTTACAGTCCCCTGTCAGCCCTGAAAGGCCGCCGGGAGGTCTCTCCTTGGGGCTTGTCTGCCACACAGTGGCACCGAATGAGCAGCGATTTGCCCTCCAAGAGCCGGAACAGCCGCTCCGGGCAGCTCCTCCAGCTCGGCTAAGGGGGAGCCAAGGCAAGGCAGGAGGGCAGGAGGAGGGTCCCTGTGCCTCACCTCCGTGTGTCACCACTCTCATGTAGGGTTTGATCATCTGCAGGTCGATGCGGTGCTCCTGCTCGCCGATGATCACAGTCCTCCAGAGCCTGCCGTTGGCAGCGCTGCCGTCCTCGGCCCCACCGTCCCCGAACAGGTCTGCACTGTCCCCGGGCATGTTCTTGGCTGTGGCCACGGGAGTGTCGTCTGCAAGAAGGGACAGCCAGGCTGGGGAGAGGTCCTGCCAGGGCTCTGGTGTGCAGGGACAGGCAACAGCAGCCCCAGGCTGAGGAGGAGCCCTTTCCTTTGCAGCTTAGAGTCATGGAATGCTGGAATGGGTTGGGTTGGAGAAGCTCTCTGGGAGCACCCAGTCCAACCAGGAACCCAACCCCACCATGGCCACCAAACCATGGCCACCAAGCCATGGCCACCAAGCCATTGCCACCAAACCATGGCCACCAAACCATGGCCACCAAGCCATGGCCACCAAGCCATGGCCACCAAGCCATGGCCACAGGTTTCTTGAACCCCTCCAGGGCTGGGGACTCCACCACCTCCCTGGGCAGCCTGTGCCAGTCCCTGACCACTCTTGCAGGAAAGGCATTTTTCCTCCTCTCCAACCTCACCTCCCCTGGCACAATGTGAGGCCATTTCCTCTCCTTCTATCACCTGAGACAAGGGAGAAGAGCCCAACCCCCACCTGACTGCAGCCTCCTCTCAGGGAGCTGCAGAGAGCAATGAGTTCTCCTCTCAGCCTTCTCCTCTCCAGGCTGAGCACTCCCAGCTCCCTCAGCTGCTCCTCCCCAGCCCTCTTCTCCAGACCCTTCCCCAGCCCTTCTTGGACCTGCTCCAGGCTCTGAATGTCCTTCTTGGAGTGAGGGCCCCAAAACTGAGCCCAGGATTCGAGGTGTGGCTTCACCAGTGCCAAGCAGAAGGGGACAACCACATCCCGAGACCTGCTGCCCACAGGATCATCTGGTGTGCCCAGGAAGCTTTTTTTTGCCCTTGCCCAAGCCTGTCTCCTATCTCCAGCTGCTCTTGGTGAGGCTCAAACCCACCCCAGCCCCTGCAGACCTTCATCCCTACCCCTGCAGACCTTCACCCCCGCCCCACCTTTTACCTTCCCATTCCAGTTCGTTCCCATTCCCCAGGAATTCCAGGGAATCTGTCTCATCAGGAGTTTCAATGTCATCCACATTGATGTCCAGGTCATCTGGGGTGTCCAAGAAGTCATCAGAGAGGATGGAGCCTTCACTCTGGTCCAGGGAGATGTTGATTTCAGGTGCCACGAGGGTCTTCCTCTTGCGGTGAGCCCCATTAAAGTTTAGTGTGGTTGGGGGAGCTGGAGCGAAAGAGGTAAAGAGCTGAGAGGTTGTCCTCACCCTGCACCCTTAGAGCAAGGCCTGGGGCTTCCTTTAGGGAGCTTGGGAGCTAAGGGTGGTGGCTCATAGCTGGGGGGTCCTGGTTGCCTGCAGGTATGGCAGTGCCCACACTCCTGAGACATCTCTTCCCTCCCCCAGCTTCTCCAGAGGGCTCAGCAGATACAACTCTCTGCTGGTTTCCTCTGCCTCCCGGGGGCTGGACTCCAAGGGAAGTGGCTCTCACTCTGACTCGGAGCTGGCTTGCCCCTGAGCTCCTGAGAAGGCAAGGTGGTACTCACAGGATGTGTTTTCATCTTCCGTAGGGCTGCCCAGGGACTCCATCCCTGTCTCTTCTGGGAGAGGTCTGCAGGCAAAGGCAGGAGAGAAGAGGGAAAGGACAGAAGATAAGGCAGGAGAGAAGAGGGAAAGGACAGAAGATAAGGCAGGAGAGAAGCTGTTTAGGAGAAATCACTGCAGGGCAGGCAGAGGACAGGGACAAGCCTGGAGCACTCTGTGTGCCCTGCTCTGGAGTCACAGAAGTGGTGAGGCTGGAAGTGACCTCTGAGACCATCACCCAGAGCTCCCACCCCCAGCACTGCTGCTGAGCCACTGCCCCTAAACCACAGCCCCCAGCACCACCTCCATGTGGCTTTGAAACGCTTCCAGGGAGCTCTAGGGCTCCTCCTCAAGGGGACCAGGGAACACAGAACCATTTTGGTTGGAAAAGACCTTCAAGATCATCCAGTGCAAGCCTTACCCCAGCACTGCCAGGGCACCACTGAGCCATGGCCCTCAGCACCACCTCTCCAAGGCTTTGAAACCCCTCCAGGGATGGAGATTCCACCACTGCCCTGGGCAGCCTGCACAGCACCTTCTGGAGCTGGAACGTTGCTGCCTGTGCTCCTGCAGAGTGCAGGCCCTGAGCTCAGCAGGCTGTGCAGACCCTCTGAGCCTGGCTCTTCCTAAGCCTGGTGGGGGAGGCTTTGATGCTGGCAGCAGCTGAGCTGCTGGGGGGTGCTGAGCCCAGGAGCACTTTGCCCTCTGCCAGTGGTTTTGTAACCTGCAGCTGCTTTCTGCCACAGGGAGCAGAATGTGACCCAGCCCAGCTCCCCCTCTAAGACAAGGATCAGACCTTAGGTGGGATCCCAGAGCTGCCATCCCATCTTCCCCCCACCCCCAACTTTGACAGAAGCTGAAGGTGATTCCCAAACTACTGTGGGCTGAGATCCTGGCACCAGCCCCCAGGTGCCTGTTTTGGAGCCAAAGGCTTCCTCCCTGCTCCCATGCTGGGGCTGCAGGGCAGAGCTCAGGGCTTGCAGCCCCCCTGCTTGGCTCCTGCGAGCCAACCATTCCATGGTGCTCTGGAAACGCTGAGTGCTGGCCCAGCCCAGGGATGGGCTGGGGTGAGCTGGGGCTGGGGAAGCCAGCAGCTCTGAGGCAGAGCTGTAAGGATGAGGACAGGGCTGGTGCTCAGCAGCTGCTGGCCCTGCTGCCCGGCGATGCCAGGGAGGAAGATGATGGGGAGGAAGCATGCAGGAGGACACAGCCTAGCTCTGCCCTCCTCTCTGTGCTGCCTTGACACCAGAGCCACCAGCCAAATTAAACCCCATGAATATTTAGATCCAGGGATAATCCTCTCCTGCCTGCTTGCTGTATATTCATGAGAGCTGGAGCCCTGATCAGAGGCAACCTGCTCTCTCCTGCAGCACCCAGACCCTGTGGGTTGCCACCCTACTCCTGAGCAGCCAGAACAATCCCTCTGGCCCCCTCCAGCCTCTCCTCCTCCCTTCTGCTCCTGTCTCCTGCCTGGTTGTTTATCTGCCTGTGAGCTGGCGCCTGGCACAACTTGGTGATACAGCATCAAAAGGGGGAGGGGGGAAGGGGAGGTGGCCCAGCTGTACCCAAGTACGTGCTGCAGGCAGGCAGGGAGGCAAGGCAGGGAGGCAAGGCAGGGAGGCAAGGCAGGGAGGCAAGGCAGGGAGGCAAGGCAGGGAGGCAAGGCAGGGAGGCAAGGCAGGGAGGCAAGGCAGGGAGGCAGCGCCCTGATGCTGGGATTCAGCTCAGGAGAGCAACGACCAATCCAGAGGAGGCGAAAAGGCCTTTCTTACCTTCCCGAAGGATGCTCGGCTCACTCCCTCCCAGCCTTGCCTGCAAACCTTCCTCCCCGCGGGCAGGCAGCCAGCCCCAGCCGCCGAGTGCTCTGCACCCAGCAGCTTCGCTAGAGGCTGAGTGCCACCATTTTGCTCTCTGCTGCCATCCTGCTGCCCAATGCCCCCTCCCGGGCACCTCCTCCCCGAGCAGCCCCTGACCCGGCGGCTGGGTGGGTGATGGAGTGAGCATGCTCCCGCCCCGCGCAGCATCATCATCATCATCATCATCATCATCATCACCACCACAGGGCAGCACTTGCACGGCCAGCGGAGACAGGCTGGCAGCAGGAGGCTAAACCTTTGGGGAGCAGCAGGAGCCGGAGGGGGATGGAACGGCCAAACCCTTTCCTTGCTCCTTTGCACCCTTTCAGGAGCTGCCTCTGCCGTCAGCTGCCGGGGGGAGGGTGGGAAGGTGGCTGCCGCGAGCAGCTGCAGCCAGTGTGCTCGGAGCTCTGGCTGGGGGCTGGGGTTTGTTTGGGGCTTTTCTTTCTCGTCCGGTGGTTTTTTTGCCTGCTGTTGTTTGTTGGTGGCAAGATTGGTTAATCACAGCTCAGCAAAAAATAGCTCTGCAGCAAATCAGCTGCTGGAGAGCTGCTGTCCCACATGCAGCAGCTCCTGCCCTATTATTTTAATGCTTCTAGGGGGGAGGAAGTGTCTTGGAAACGATTATTGATTTATTTTTAATGCCTGGTTAAACCCAGGCAGTGCTCTCTGAGTGCCTGCTTGGGGCTGTGTTTCACTTGCATCATTCCTGATCTGATCCCTCTCCCAGCAGGCTGAGGAGCTCTGGTCTCATCCCTGTCACTGCCCTGCCACCCTGCCAGCCTCCTCCTGGCCTCGCTTTGCCCCTGGGAGGTGGTGCTGGGGGCTCTGCAGAAGAAACGCCCCCGGGGGGCTTGCCTGGGGCTGGGGTGGGTTTGCTGCTTGCAGGGCAAGTGTGAAACAGAGCCTGGCACCTCCTGCTCCCAGGTGATGGTGTGGGGCAGAGCAGCCCAGGTGGGAGACAGCTTTGTGTCCATGCTCCCTAGGGAGCCTTGGGCCAGTGTTTCCCTGGCCCTACCTTCTCCTCCCTGGCCCTACCTCCCCATCCCCTCTGCCCTTTCTGCTCCACAAGCAGCTCATCAGCACAGTGCTGTGAGGGAGCCTCAGGCTGGCAGAGTTCCACCTCTCAAAGGAAGGGGAAGAATCCCACCCTGGAAGGCTTGGCTGAGCCCAGCTGTGGGGCCAGCGGAAGGCCAGGCTGGGCGCTGAGTGCCAGGAGCGGGGCTGGCACAGAGGTGCTCAGACCAGGCCTGCAGCTGGAGCTGGCTGAACAGAGAGGGGCTGAGCCCGGTGCCCGGCGGAACAGGGCAGCACTGTCTGTGAAGACAGAAGCTGTGTGGGCTGCCCAGGGGGGGCACAGCTGCAGCTGGCACACGGAGAGACAGCCCTGAAAAGACCCTCAGGAGCCCAGAGCCCAGCTGCAGCAGGGCTGGGTGCTGGCCCTGCTGGGTATGCCCCAGCAAGCTTTGGCCTTGGGGTGGGGATGAGGCTGGCTGCAGCCTTTGGGTGGCTGCAGGGGATTGCTTTAGCATGCTGTGGGGTTAATAAGGTGATTGTGAAGGTGAGAGCTCCACTTTGGCACCTTTCTTCATCCCCCCCTCCCTTTGCATCCATCCCTCTATCCATCCCTCCATCCATCCATCCCTCCATCCCTCCACACTCACCTCCCTGTCCTCTGCCCCCAGCTCCTCACCCCCTCCTTGCCATGCTCACAGAAGGCTGCCACAAGCCTCCCCCCCCAAAATCTTGAAGCATTCTGAGCAGCCTTGCTGCAAGCTCTCTGTTCTCCTGCCCAATGCCCTGTTGGAGCTCAGATTGCTGCTGGCCCCGGGGCTGGGCAGGAGGGACCTGCATGCTCCATGCCCTGCTGGTGGAATACAGGAGGAAATAAATTTCTCCCTGCTCTCTCTTTGTTTTTCTCAAGGAACAAACCTGGGGAAGTCCTCATCTTGCCACTCTTCCTTCACATCCACGTTCTCCATCCTCAGAGTGGCTTCTGTGGTCCCCATGGTGCTGGGAGAAGGGCTGGCTGCACGGTGGTTCCCTCAAGGAAGGGCTGAGGCTGGAAGGTGGAGAGGTTGGCACTGAGCATGGTGACTGGGGAGCGTGGATCTCATCCACAGCCTGCAGGGCAGGGGGGCTGCCAGCAGGCTCCACAGAGGAGCAGCCTCAGAGCTGCCCAGGGGGGTTGTGGCTACCTGACAAGTGCTGGTCAAGAGAGGGAAGGAGAAGCTGGCCCTGACCAGAGCAGCAGGTCTGTCTCTGCTCTGCCCAGGCCCCAGTGCCTCTCCTTGGGGATCAGCAGCCTCTGGGCTGATGGCCACCTCATTTTCCCTTGTTCCTTCTCTTCAATGCTCACCTCAACCTCACCAAGCACCTCTGCTGAGGGGAATGAGGTGTGGCTGAAAGGGGAGGGAAGAGCAAGCTCCCCCCAGGCCGCTCTCAGGCTGCTCTGGCAGTGGCATCAGTTCCCCCTTTGCTGGCCTGGCAAAACACAGAGAAATTCCTGACTGCTGCTGGCCTGTGCCCCAACCCTGTGCTTGTCCCTGCCCCCCCAGAAGGGAGCAGAGGAGAGCAAAGAAACTCTCACAGGGATGTGGAACATCCTTCCACACCCCTGAGGAATCCTCACCTCTGCCTTGCTCCCAGGGAAACCAAAGCAGATGCCAAAAACCTGGAGCAGCTCCAGCAGAGCCAAGGTGCTGCTCCCAGCCTGGGCTCTCTCCTGCACTGCTGTGAGCAGTGCTGTCAGCTCAGTCCCTGCTTTCACTCCCACTGACACCCCAGCAGCAGAAGGGGCCCTCAGGTCCATGTGTGCTGCTGCTTTCACTGGAAGGCTCCTGCACTGCCAGCCAGCCAGGAGCAGACCTTTGTGCTCATTCCCCAGGGCCTGCACCTGCAGCTGAGGGCTCAGGACCAGCCCCTGCAGGACCAGCTCTGGTTGGAGGGAGCAGAGACTTTGCTCTCAGCTGAGCACTGCTGCAGCTGAGCCTGGAGGGGGCAAGGGCAGGCCACGTCTTGGATAGCATCTGCTCAAGTGCAGGCAGCTCCTGTGCTGGGCTGGATGCATTAACCCAGCCACTGCAGGACTCTTTGGAGGTGCTTAAAAACCACAGAGATGTGGTGCTGAGGGCCATGGTTTAGCACCAGACGTGGGAGAGTTAGAGAATGGTTGGAGTGGATGAGCTTAAAGGGCTTTTCCAACCCAAATGATTCAATAAATGTCCTTCTGAGCTCAGCCTTCACACGGTGGCTGGGCCCAGGCACGGGGTGGGGACTATTTCGTTTTAGGAGCAGCTGATTTCAGGCTGCTTTTTGCCTGTCTGTGGTGTCAGGGCAATCAGCACCTGGCAGAGCCTGATCCTGGCCCCAGGGCTTTCTCTGCTTCCTTTGGAGGCTGCTCCTCACAGAGGTGATGGCCTGGAGGGAGAGCAATCTCTGTGCATCTGCTCTGAAGGAATGGAGCTATGGAGAGGCCTGAGTCAGTCCAGCATCTGTCCTTATTCCAGGTGCTGACAGAGGCAGGGATGAGAGCAAGGAGCTGGCTGGGAGCGCTGCAGGGCTCTCCCTGCCTGGTGTCTCTCGTCTTCCCCCCTCCCCCTGCCACACACAGGATGCCTTCTCCCCTCACCCCCACGCCTGGCTGCCTGCGATGCCCACGCCAGGGGCACACAGAGCTCCATTTCTGATTCCCCTGCATGCAGGCAAAGGAGGCACCTCGGGGCTGCCACAGACCCCCCTTTCCCCCCTCCTCCCCGCCACTGCCATCCGCTCGCTGCTCTCCCTGGAGGCATCATGGAGGGAGGCGGAGGAAAAGCGAAGCAGCGAAGCAAACCGCGGGCTGGAGCCTGTCGTTCCCAGGGCCTGCCCGGCAGGCTGGCAGCTCAGCTGCTGCTGTACTCACCGACGCTGCCGGCTAGCGAGGAACAAAGCAGATGCTGCCTGGATCCCAGCCCAGCATCCCTCCGGCTGGAGAAGGGCTGCTCAGGAGCTGCAGCGCCGGGACGCAGGGGCAGACGTCTGCGGCTGCCTCGGCGGAGGGCTGCGGGGAGGCATCTAGGTCGGCATTCCTCAGAGCGTTCCTTGCCCTGGCAGCTGGATTTCGGGGCGGGATGGGGGGTGGGAATCGAGGGCAGTTATTTGTATTCCATGGCTGCTGCTTCCTCCTCCCCCTTCCAAGGTACTTTATTATTATTACTACTATTAATATTACTATTTTCTGCGTGCAGCTGGCTAAGCCTCAGCTCCCCTAAGGCAGCTAATTGCACTGCTTTTGTGTGTGAGGAGGGTGAGGGTGGTGGTGATGGTGATGGGAGGGGGGGGGGGTGTGCTATGGAGGATGGGTGGAGAAAGGAGCTGGAAGCATCCTCCTTTCGGTGTCACCTCTCCTCCAATTGGCTGCGAGGTACCAAATCTCTCCCTGCACTCTTCCTCCGGATGAGTGATGCTGGCAGGGGCTGGCCACAGCGGCTGCCGTCAGTGGGAGCTTGGGGATGCTCATCAGCCAGCAGGATCTGCTCCTGGAGGAGGTGTGGGAGATGGAGAGGGGTGGGTGGGAAGGGGAGGGCTTTTTTGTACAGTGCATCACTCCCTGAGGAAATGGAAAGGTGGCCTCAGCCTGTGGTGGGCTGCAGGATTTGGGGATAGGATGAGAGAATTTGGGCTGTTCAGCCTGGAGAAGGCTCCAGGGATGGCTTAGAGCAGCCTTCCAGTACTTGAAAGCTCCAGGGAGGGCTTAGAGCAGCCTTCCAGTACCTGAAAGGGGCTCCAGGAGAGCTGGGGAGGGACATTTGACAAGGGTTGGGAGTGCCAGGGTGAGGGACAATGGCTTTGAGCTGGGAGAGGGGAGACTGAGACTGGAGAGGAGGAAGAAATTCCTGAGCGTGAGGGTGGGGAGACTCTGGCCCAGGCTGCCCAGGGACGTGGCTGAATCCCCATCCCTGGAGGCGTTTCAAAGCTGCAGAGCTGTGGTGCTGAGGGCCACGGCTCAGCCCCAGCCTTGGCAGAGCTGGAGAATGGTTGGACTGGATGCTCCTGAAGGTCTTTCCGACAGAAACGCTCCTGCGGTTGGCTGTTTTGCAGGCGGCTGCTGCCGACAGAGCAGGACAGCAGATGTGTGAGTACCACAGCCTGTGAATGCCATCTACTGGCTGCCATCCCAGCGCTTGGAGCCAGAGGATTTTTGGGTTTTCAGCCTGCTCTCAGAGGTATTTCATTGAGCACATACTGACGGGGCTGAGCTGGCCCAGCGCTGCCGGCCAGGACAAATGGTTATGCTGGGAATCCGGTTTCCTTACACCTGCTGGGATGTAGAAAGGCAGCACTGCACCAGGCTGGTTTTCCAGCACCACAGTTCCTCTGGGAATTCTCCTGTGCTGAATCCAGCCACTTTGGAGGGGGTAATAACAGGTTGAATCATTGAGCCATAGAACTGCTGAGGTTGGAAGAGAGCTGTGAGATCCTCAAGTCCAGCTGCTCACCTGGAGCTCACCATCTCAACACTGCACCACGACCCTCAGCACCACACCCACACAGGGATGAGTCCCCATCCCTGGAGGTGTTCAAGAAACCTGTGGCCATGGCACTTGTGGCCACGGTTTAGTTGCCGTGGTGGTGTTGGGTTGCTGGTTGAGCCGGGTGAGCTCAGAGGGCTCCTCCAGCCGAAACAGTTCCGTGGTTCTGTGTTTGCTCTCCTACCTGCATGAGGAAGGAGGGAGCGAGTTGCTCCAGGCGCTGATGCTCCCACCGCCCGCAGCTGCTCCTTGCGCGCTGGGGGGAGTGGAAGGCTCGAAGCTGTTCCGCAGCCTGCCACAGGAGGGCGCTGAGTGCCCCCGGCCTGGGCCGCCGCTGCCGGCCGGGCTGGGCGATGCAGGCAGTGAGCTGTAGATGTCACTTTGCACCAGCAGATAGCAGGGGCTGGCGCCCGAAAGTGCCAGAGAATCACGGAATCGTTTGGATTGGAGAAGACCTCTAAGATCCCCGAGTCCAGCCGTCAACCACCGCGGCCGCCAAACCCTGTCCCCAAGTGCCATGGCCACGCTTCCCCCGAGGGGAAAGCAGAAACGAGACCTTTGGCCTCAGGGCTGGGCTGAAAGGCTGATGGTGCCCAGCAAACGCTGGGTGCTGATGGTGAACTGTTTCAGACCAAGCTGCCAGTGGGCTCAAGCTCCTGGAGCGATCAAGGGATGGCCAGGAGAGGAACGGATGCCTCGCTGAGTGTGGCGCTCCAGCATGCTGGTGACCTCTTTCAAGTCAAGCTTCAAGAGGAGGCCAGGAGATGAATGGGTCCCTCATTGAGTGTGATGCTCCAGCACAAGCTCAACCTCTTCCTAAACCTCAGAGAGCCCCCACTGAACAGAACATTTTGAACACCCAGCTCTGGGAGAAGCTTTTTAGAGCCCACATCTGAGCAGGCTGTGGAGGATCCACACAGGAGGTGTGAGGGCTGAGCAAGTCTGGCTTGCACAGAGGAGCTGCTCTCAGGATGGCTTCCCCTGAGTGCCTGTGGTTTTCTCCTCTGCTAGTCTGGACTTCCCCTCTCAGGTCAAGCAGGGGTTGCAGGTTTTCTCCTCAGTGGTGAGGGGAAGAAATGAGCCTTTTAGTTTAAACACTCAGCTGCAAAACACAATCCCAGCAGCTGGAGCGTGGAATTACCACCAAGCTCTGCTGCAGCTCCTGGGCTTGGCAGGGCTGGGGGTGCCACAGCTTGAGGTGGTTTAACGGCTGCTGGGTTCCCTGGGAATCCCCAAGGAGGAGGCTGCGGAGCCTGGATGCTTCCTTCTGGAGCTGGGGATAAAATCACAGAGTGAGGCTGGGTGGTGCCTCTGGAGATCATCTGATCCAACCCCTGCTCAAAACAGGAGCTGCCAGAGGGAGTTCAGTGAAGAAGGTCAGTGGCAGCCTGGGGAGGCATGAAGAAGTGTGTGGCCAGCAGGTCAAGGGAGGTTCTCCTCCCCCTCTTCTCTGATCTAGGGAGGCCACCTCTGGACTGCTGGGTCCAGTTCAGGAGAGGCTGGGAACCACTGGAGAGAGTCCTGTGGAGGCTACAAAGCTGCTGAGGGGCCTGGAGCAGCTCTGTGAGGAGCAAAGGCTGAGAGCCCTGGGGCTGAGAGCCTGGAGGAGAGCAGCCCCAGAGGGGAGCTGAGCAATGCTCAGCAAGAGACAAAGGCTGGGGGGCTAGAGGCTGGGGCCAGACTCTGCTCAGTGGTGCCCAGCGACAGGACAAGGGGCAAGGGGCACAAAGTGGAACCCAGGAGGTTCCATCTGAACAGGAGGAGAAACTTCTTTGCTGTGAGGCTGCTGGAGGCCTGCAGCAGGCTGCCCAGAGAGGTTGTGGAGTCTCCTTGTGTGCAGAGCTTCCAACCCCCCCTGGCCCTTGTGCCCCTGGGCAAGCTGCTGTGGCTGCCCTGCTGGAGCAGGGGGTTGGACTGGATGAGCTCCAGAGGTCCCTTCCAAGCCTCACCCTGCTGGGATTCTGCTTGAGTTGTTCAGGGCTGTGTGCAACCAGGTTTTGATTATCTCCAAGGATGGAGAGTCCCCAACCTGCTCCTGCTTTTGACCACCCTTACAGTTAACAACAAACCCAGAGAGCCAAACTTCTCTTCTGAGGGAATTCCTCTGCTGGTCCTTGCCCCTTTGCTGGGCACCACTGGGAAGAGGAGTCTGGCTCCAATCATGTTGAGCCAGCCTGGCTGAAATTAAGATGAAACATTTGTTTGCAGGGGGAAAATAAAAGTTATTTTGGTTCCTTTGAAATTCTTTACAGCTCCAACCAGAGTTTGAAGCAGGGGCGGGGGGGGGGGGGGAAAGGGGAAGAGGGAGAGGGGAAGAGGGAGAGGGGAAGAGGGGGGCAAAACCCCAGTGCTTTAGGGATGAAAAACTTCAGGCTTTGTTTAAGATAGGCTTGGAAATGAAATGCTTGCAGTTTTTTACTCCACTCTGACAGTCTCCACTTGAGATCTGCCTGCCTTTAATTAAGGAGAGGGGACCACAAAGTGCCTTCAGACAGGCACTTGAGAAAGGAGAGGATCAGTTTTATCTTGGGGGGAGAACAGAACGTTTGCATTGTCTCCACTTCAGGGCAACACAACCCCAAGTGAAAACAAACTAACCCCCACCAGCCCCCAGAACACCAAACCCAAGGCCTGGCTGTGGCAAGAAGGAAGATTTCACTCGGGGCTGGCCTAAGAGAAAATGTTTTCTGCTTCCTCCTCTTTGGATGGGAGCCCTGGGGGGGCAGAGCAGCTCCCTGTGCAGGTCTGGGGCTCCACCTCTGGCAACCCAAGGGGGGGATGCTGGATGGGGTCAGGCTCATTCCTGGTCCACAGATTCACTCATTCATGGAGTGGGTCGGGTTGGAAGGGAGCTTCAGGGTCATCCAGTTCCAACCCAGCTCTGCCACCTCCCACCAGAGCTGGCCACAGGTTCCTCCCACGGAGGCAGCAGAGCACAGCCTGGGCTGGGTGGGCCTGGGGTAGTGCACGTCTGCTGCGAGCTGGCTGCCAGGCCCTGGAGCCCTGAGGACCCAGCTGGAAGGAGCTGCTGTGTGGGCAGAGGCAGCTGTCAGGAATGCATGGCCCAAACCCAGCACCACAGCCTCTGGCTGACTGGCTCTTGTCACTTGATGTGGCTCTTGAGCCTCTCCAGAGAGGCTCAGAGGCCAACCCAGCAGAGGAGAGGTGGGGAGAGCTGTACCAGATGCGTGTGGTGGTTTTCTTGCCCCAGTCTGCTACATGTAAGGCATTGAAAAGGAAAGAAAAAGAAGTGTTTCCCTTTCTCAGGAGCTGCTCTGCACCTCTAAACCACCAAGGCAAGCATCCTGTGGTTGCTCACTGACCTGGTTGGCAGGTCTGCAGGCTGGGGCTGGGAGGGTGGCTCATGGTCCTTGCACAGAAGCCTCTCTGCTGGAGCAGCCATCTGCTCCAGGGAGGCACTGCCGGGTCCTGCCCCTTCCAGGTTGCCCTGGGAGCAGCGGAGCCCGAAGGAGGTCGGGATGCTCGGGGCAGTGGAGCAGGCTTAGGGCTGCAGCTGTCTGCAAGGGAACTGGCATGTGTGTGCCTGGAGCTCAAGGCCTGAGTGATCCACCAGGTCCCTGGGGTGCAGACCCTCATCAGTCCTCTCTAAACACTTGTCACCGCTGCCTGGGCTTCGTGAGACAAGTTCAGTTGTGATGGAGGTGGAGCCGTGGGGAATGGGGACCTTGACTGACAGGTTGGGCTAAACTTCAGGACAGGCTGAGGGCTTGTGGCTACCCCCCAAGAAGCTCTCCAGGGGCAGCAACCCCCAGCCCAATCTTCCCTTCCCAGGCTCTACATGAGGGTAAGAGGGTCCTGGGGCTCTTCAGCCTGCAAAAAGAGCAGTCTAAGGGGGGATCTTCTCAATAAGATCTGCTCACAGATATCTGAAGGGTGGAGGTCATGAGGCTCTGGCTGGGCTGAGCCCCTGGCTCAGTGGTGGCCAGGGGCAGGACAAGGGGTGATGGGGACAGAACACAAGAGGTTTCTCTTCAACTTAAGGAGAAACTCCTCTGGTGTGAGGCTGCTGGAGGCCTGGAGCAGGCTGCCCAGAGAGGTTGTGGAGTCTCCTGTGCAGAGCTTCCAACCCCCCCTGGGCATTGTGCTCCTTGGGCAAGCTGCTGTGGCTGCCCTGCTGGAGCAGGGGGGTTGGACTGGATGGTCTCCAGAGGTCCCTCCCAACCCCTCCATGCTGGGATTCTATCATTCTAAAGCCTCATTACCTGCAGTCCCATGGTTGCCTCAGTGGGGTATGGAGAGCCCTGGCCACCTCCTGCAGGAGCCATTCTCCAACCTTCTGCTCCAGGGAAATGTGTTTTGGGGTAGGAAAGAGATGCCAGAGAAGGAAGGCAGTGGGAGGGGATGCATTTCATCTCCCACTTTAGACTGGAAGCCTGAGATCAAGCCCATGGATAACAGCATCTGGGAGAGATTATGGCCCTGCCATGGGGGCTGCTGTTTATGCCAGATGCAGTGGCTCGTGGTGAGAGGGCATCAGGTGGCCTGACCTGCTCCAAGGGGCTTGTTTGCATCTCATAAACAGGAACAGTTCACCCACACCCTCCTCCCTGCAGACCCTCCCTCCCCTGACTGCCTCTTGGACTCCCCTGGGCACAAACCCAGGCAGTGCTGTCCAGAGACCTGCTGCTTCCTGGGGTTTGTGCTGAGCTGGGGCTGGCCCTGGGGAGCAGATGTAGTGTCCCAGGTAGCCCTGGTGGAAAGCATCCTGCTCCTTGCAAGTTCATCCTTGCTTGCTGAGGACTTTCTCTGTTCCAGTGCAGAGTTTGGAAGTTCCTCATTGGTTTATCTTCTTTAGGTTCTTCTTCTTTAGGTCTTTCTTCTTCTTCCTCAGGGTGAGTCCAGCTCTTGGGGCCTTTGTTCCTATCCCAGCATCTGGCTGGCAAGAGAGGCAGTGTCTGGTGGCCTCAGGAAGCTTGCATGGTCTGAAGAACAGGGGATGTGGTGCTGCCCAACCCCAACCACGGGCAGGGGAGTCCTCCAGAGCTGCTCTGCAGATGAGCTGGAAGCCAAACCTGTCTCCAGCCCAGCACTGGATGAGGAGAGAGGCCAGATTCTGCTCAGGTGCAGAGGGGAGAAGAGAGGTGGATGGCTGAGACCAACCCTTCCTCCACCCCCACCCACTCCCTCTTCTGCACTCAGTGCCTGGTTCTCATTTTCTCTCCAACCCCTCCCTTGCACTCAATCTCTGACCTTCCCTCTCCCTGCAGTGCCCTTTCTCCTCTGCTTCTGCCCATCCTTTGCTTCCCTGCATCCTCCTCAGCTTCCTCCTGCCCCTTTCTCATCCTCTCAGTGAAACAGCCCCCAGCAAGCCTACCAAACCCAACCCCTGCAGCTTGCCAGCTCCAGGAGTTGTCCAGGAGGGAAAATCGAAGCAAATGGTCCACGAAAACTCAGCAGCAGCCAGGAGTGCAGCTTGCTGTGGCTGCTGAGGGGCTCACACCTGCGGGGAGAGGTCCAGGAAGGGTTTTTTCCCCTCTGCTTTAGAGCTTCACGTTGGGTTTTTTGGTTTGGTTTGGTTTGGTTTGGTTTGGTTTGGTTTGGTTTGGTTTGGTTTGGTTTGGTTTGGTTGCTTTGTGTCCTGCATGAAGCTCCACAGTCAGAATCACTCAGCAGCAGAGGGATGTCATGGATCAGAGAGAAGGAAAAGAGATCTGCTCCCCTGCCTTTTGGGGAGGACAGAGGCTGACTCCCAGTGGAGGGATTCCTGCAGAGCTTTCTAATCTGCTTAGCAGCAGCTCTCACCTCCCCCAGAAGCTGCCGGTGATGGACTTGCAGGCTGAGCTCCAGGGCACCTGCCCAGCCCTTGGATCTGTCTCCACTTCAAAGCCCTCCATCCCCAGCTGCCCCGCACCCAGCAGGGCCAGCAGGGTGGGGCAGAGGTGGCCTTGCTTTTCATCTTGCTGCAGTCCATCAACACCAACCACATCCCCGCGGGGGGCTGTGGGGGCTGGCAGTGAGATAAACTCCGCAGTGCCTCGTCCTGGGAGGTTCAGCTGTGGAGCAGGAGGGAGGTGTCTGCTGTGCACCTGCCCTTTGGGGGACCTGGCTTGCTCTAGCTCTGTGTTAAGCCAGGTTTAGCTGGGCTTCTCCTGGCACCCAGTGCCACAGCCTGTGTTTTATTGTGGGCTGATTCCATCCTGCCAAGGGTTGGCCTTAGTTTTGCTGACTTTTTTTGGCCCTTTCTGGAAAGGGATTGATGAGAGTGAAGGCTTTGGGGTAGGAGGGGACCAAAGGATTCTCCCTGGCTGGAGTGATGTGGCCATGGCCTGGGCATGGCCCAGTCCTGACTTGCCCAGGACAGGGTTTTTGGAGAAATCAGTGATGCTGTGTGGCTTTTGGAGGCTTGAGATTGGCACAGCATGACTTGATTGCCTACCCTGGGATTGGAGCTGGAGTGGGAGGGGCCCTGGGTGTTTCCCAGGTCTGTGCTTGATCGCTTGGGAAGGGCTTGGGTGTCTAATCCTGGTGAGGAGCTGCTGCTGCTGCTGTGAGCTACTTGGAACCACCTGGAGCAAAGCGAATCCTTCCCTCCCAGAGATGGTTCAGCTCCTGCTGCCTTCAGACAGAGCCCCATCCAGGAGGTGCTTTTGCTCTTGTGTTTTATTATCCAGTAGTAAACATTTATTGGTGAAGTGAGAGCCTCAGCACAGCAAGTGGTGACAGGAGCAGGATAAACTCTGCTGCCAGTTCGTGCCCTGCTCAGTGGAGGATGTTCCTTCCTTGCTTGGGGATTCTCAGGCTGTTAACAGCTGACACCCAGGCACAGGCTGCCCAGAGACACAGCCTCTGCCCTTGACATTGATGTGTGAAGGGTTAATAAAGGGCTTTGCTCTGTCTCCACCTTCACATCTGCTGATTAATTCCAGCCAGGTGTCTAACGGTTCAGGTCTTAAAACAACAACTGCTGAAGTGTCTGGGAACACTTAGGCTTCACTCTGCAATTCCAAGTATGGATAAATATTTGCACCTCCGTGGCTGTAGGACACCTTTGAGATATGAAGGCAATTACAGGAGGAGGAGGAGGAGGAGTTCTTGAGGAGGGCAAACCGACTGAGTTCCTGGGGAGCAGCCCTGCTGCAGGGGCAGGCAGGACCCCTGGGCTCTCTTGGCAGCCCTTTCTGGGTGGTCTTGGGGAAGGTCATGGGGGGCAGCTGGCTTTGGGTGCTGGAGGGGCTGCTGTCCCCCAGCACCTCTTGGGGAATTCAAACATGCTCCTGTTTGATCTGGGGCCTCAGAGTTTCTAGGCCGTGGTGGCCCCCAGGGATCCGTTTTGCATGGGAGAGCGAGGAGGAGAAATGCAGGCTCCGGGAGCCTGAGCAGAGCCTCTCTCTCCTCAGTACCCTGAGGGGAGACCCTGCATGGCTCAGCGACCCTGGCAAACACCTCTGCTGCTGCTGGGGTCCTGCCTCCAGCTGCTTTCATGGCTGTAGGCTTCTGCCTCTTTCTGTTGAAGAAGTGAAGGGTTTTCAGCTGCACCTTTTGGGGCGTTACAGCCCCACGAGTCTGCATCTCTGCCTTTCAGCAGGCAGCTGTCCTGTGCTGTGTGCAAGGATGACAGAAAATGCAGGGTCAGCCCTCTGGTGAGGGCAGCTGGGCTGGGCTGTGCCTCCCTGCACACCTGGGCACTCCAGTAAGTAAGTTCATAGAGTCACAAAGGTTGGAAATGACCTCCAAGCTCATCGAGCCCAACCCTCAACCCAACCCCAGCATGGCCATCAAACCATGGCCCCAGGTGCCATGGCCACACCTTTCCTGAGCACCTCCAGGGCTGGGGACTCCACCACCTCCCTGGGCAGCCTGTGCCAGAGTCTCACCACCCTTGTACTGAAGGACTTCTTCCTCAGCTCCAGTCCAACCCTGCTCTCCCTAACGGCTTCAAACCATCCCCCCTTGGCCTGTCTCCAGACACCCTCAGGAAAAGTCTCTCTACAGCCTTCTTGTAGGATCCCTTCAGGTATTGGAAGGCAGCTCTGAGGTCCCCCAGAGTCTTTTCTTCTCTCTCTCTCTTCTCTTCTCTTCTCTCTTCTTCTCTCCTCTTCTCTCTTCTTCTCTCTTCTCCTTCTCTCCTTCTCACTTCTCCTTCTCACTTCTTCTTCCCTCTTCTTCTTCCTTCTTTTTCCTCTTCTTCTTCCTTCTTTTTCCCTCTTCTTCCCTCTTCTTCTTCCTTCTTTTTCCCTCTTCTTCCCTCTTCTTCTTCCTTCTTCTTCCCTCTTCTTCTTCCTTCTTCTTCCCTCTTCTTCTTCCCTCTTCTTCTTCCCTCTTCTTCTTCCCTCTTCTTCCTTCCTCTTCTTCCCTCCTCTTCTTCCCTCCTCTTCTTCCCTCTTCTTTCTCCTCTCTGCTCCTTCTCTTCCCTCCTCTTCTTTCTCTGCCATTCTCTGCCCTTTCTCTTCTCTTTTCTCTTTCTCTTCTCTTTTCTCTTTGTCTTCTCCAGGCAGAACATCCTCGACTCCCTTAGTCTATCCTCACAGGAGAGGTGCTCCAGCCCTTTCTGGCTCTCCTCTGGCCTCCCTCCAATGGCTTTTTGAAGAGATTCCCTTCCCTCCAGTGCGTGGTGAAGTCGCTCTGCACCTCTCTGTCCACACCTCTGGGGGAGCCTGTGGTGTATTACAGCAACTGCAGTAACTTCAGAGGCATTTCCACAGCCAAGTGATCATAATAATGCTCATAAAGTACACTCCAGCGTGAGGCAGCTGTGAATTATCCACCTCAAGGTGGAAAAAGAGTATAAAAACAGAGAAGAAAAGGACCTGGGCTGAGTTAATAGCTCTGGAAGAAGCATAAATTTGGAGGGACTCATATTGCAGAGGCTGATTTTGTGTGTGCAATAAAAGGAACATTTATGGCTCTGCTGTGTAAATTTGGGTTGAGTGTTTTGGGGGTTTTTTGGGGTTTTTTTTTGAAGCAAAGACCTTTGAAATAAGTTATAACTTCCCTCCTCTCAGTTTAATGTTGCTTTAAAGAGAACCAGCAGCCACTTGGGTGCTGTGCACGAGAGCAGGCAGGGAACGAGCTGGGAGTGCAGCTAAGAGCATCTTAAGGGCTGGAGAACCTCCACTATGGGGACAGGCTGGGAGGGTTGGGGCTGTTCAGCCTGGAGAAGAGAAGGCTCCAGGGAGATCTTAGAGCAGCTTTCCAGTACCTGAAAGGGGCTCCAGGAGAGCTGGGAAGGGACTTTGATAAGGGCTGGGAGTGGCAAGATGAGGGGCAATGGATTTGAGCTGGGAGAGGGGAGACTGAGACTGGAGAGGAGGAAGAAGTTCTTGAGAGTGAGGGTGGGGAGACACTGGGAAAGGTTGCCCAGGGAGACTGTGGATGTTCTCTCCCTGGAGGGGTTCCAGGCCAGGTTGGATGAAGCCTTGAGCAGCCTGGGCTGGTGGGGGGTGTCCCTGCCCATGGCAGGGGCTTGGAGCTTCAAGGTTCCTTCCAACCTAAACCATTCTATGAATCTATGACTCCTGACCCTGGCCATGGCCTGAAGCAGGTGAGGAGGGTGAGCAGGGGATGCTTTGGGCCCCTAAGAGAAATGCTCAGCCCCAGGCTGGCTTCCTCCAAGCCCTCTCTGGGCTTTGTTGGCCACATGTCTCCATTCGGTGCTCTGGCAATAAATCCCTGATCCCAAATCCCTGGTTAGTAATCGTCGTGTCTGGAGGCGTTTCTGGACGCTGTTCACAGGCTGTGGGGAGGCAGAGGGCTGCCAGACTTCTCTTCCCTCATTTCTCAACCTGAGGGTGATGCTTTTACAGGAAAATGAAGGGGAGGGAGCCTGAGGGTACCGAGGAGCAGATGTCCCAGCCCATGGATGGTTAATGCCAGGCCTGCATCAGAGACAAGGCAGGTTCTGCCCTGCAGCAGACTGGGAAGAAAGCATTCACCACATCCTTGGGAGGTGAAGCACTGACACCTCTGATCACCTCCTGCCTGAGGAATCAAAATTGTTTGGGTTGGAAAAGGCCTTCAAGGTCTTCCAGCCCAACCGCTCTCCAACTCTGCCAAGACTAAACCATGGCCCTCAGCACCACAGCTCTGCAGCTTTGCAGCCCCTCCAGGGATGGGGATGCAACCAGCAGCCTGTGAGAGCCCTTTCCGTGAAGAAGCTCCTTCCAAAGTCCAACCTAAACCTCCCCTTGGGGCAACTTGAGGTCATTTGGTTCTAAGAGGAAGAGGGATGGGAGAGTGGAGCTGGTCTGGGATGTGGCTCAGTGGGATGCCATAGGCTGCAGGATGGCAGAGACAACCTTCTCCCATGCACCTTCCCTGTGTCCCTGGAGCTGGGGAAGCCTGGAGCTGCTGGGAAAGCCTCTGACTCAGGCAGCAGGAATGCAGACAGCATCACCCCCTGGGGCTTTTGTCTTCCTCCTTTGCTACACTACGCATCGGGAGCAGGCAGAGCGACCTGCAGCAAAGCCCCAGCTCGTAAATCCTGGCTGCTGCCAGGCCCCGCAGGGCTTTCTTCCCTCTGTCAAACGGAGTAATCAAATCCCCTCCAACACGTTTTTAATTGGGGAGCTGCAGGCTGTGACGTTCCCTCGGGGACATCTGCCCTCTGCTTGCACAGGCAGCAGGGAGGTGCCAGAACCCTCCCCGGGGCCAGCGCCGCGGAGCAGCAGCAGCCAGGGATCCTCCAGCCTGGAAGCACTTAGGGCTTGGGTGGCTGCTGGAGCTGTGGCACCCACATGGGAGCAAGCTGGGGAGGTGCCTGCCAAGTGCTGGGGTCCTGGTGGTGCTCCTCAGGGCTGGGGCCAGGGGAGGTGGTGGTTGCCCAGTGACTGCATGGCAGCCGCGGGGCGGTGAGGAGCTACTCCCCCTTGCCCTGCTAAAGCAGCACATGGAGGGGGGCAAAGTAATCATGGGATGGGTTTGGGTGGAAAAGACCTTCAAGATCATCCAGGCCAACCAGTCTCTAACTCTGCCAAGGCTGGGACTAAGCCATGGCCCTCAGCACCACAGCTCTGCCCCTTTGAAACGCCCCCAGTGATGGGGATGCAACAATCTCCTTGTGCAGCCTGCTGAGAGCCCTTCCAGGGAAGAAGTTTCTCCAACCTGAGCCTCCCCTGGTGCAACTTGAGGCCATTTCGTGTCCTCTGGAGGTCCCTTCTAGCCTCCCACCATCCTGTGATTCTAGGATTCCCTTTGGGGAGTCAGAAGGAATCTTCACTGAAGCCCTGGCAGAGCTGACTGCCAGGGCTGTCCCACCTCAGCTCCCCGGAGGCTGCCACAGGGAGGTGGTTTGGGATTGTTCTGCATTCAGGGAGTTTTTCCGTGGGAAATGCACATTCCCAAAGCGTTTCTGCTGCATCCAGGATGCAAAGGAGACTAAACTGAAGGGTGACTGGTGACTGAAGGATCATTGCCTGCTGGCTGCTGGCTGGAATCTGCTCTGTAACGGGGCCGTGGCTCTTCGGGGTGAGGTGTTGAACCCAAGGCTCTCTGCTCAGCCCCTGCCTGGGTGGAAAGTTCACTTCTCAGACCTGTAAATCTGAACAGCTCAGGAGGCAGCTGGGGTCTAATCCAAAACAGTAGGAGGGTGTGAAATCTCCTCCTGGAGGCCTTTCCTGCTGTGCTGGATGCAGATCTGAGGCGCTTTGCACAGGGCAAGGCTGCAGGCAGCGGATGGGGCGCTGGGGTCCCATGTCCTGAGGGACTGGGGGGTGGTGAGTGGTTCCCTTCTGCCACTGCCAGGCAGGATGCTGGGCACCAGAGGGACTCATGGCTCCTAACACCCCTGGCCAGTGCTAGAGGCAGGTGGGGTTTGGTGGAACTGAACAGCTGTCCAAGCCCTTGGCTGAGCTTTGAGAAGACCCTTTGAAAGTCTCCTGGCTTGCAAGACTTGAGTTGGATGCTCTCCATGAAATCCAGGGCAGGTGATGGCTCTGGGAATCAAGTTAGATGAGCAACCAGATCACCTTAAAACCTGCTTGGGACCTGGTGCCATGGAACAGATCAAACCTTGCCCTGAATGTGCGAAGCTGGGCTGAGGCACAGCTGGACAACATCCCCCAAGCCCACTGTGATCATCCTTGGCTTTGTTAAGGTGAGAGGGGCTGCTGGGGTGACTCATGGAGGTTTCTGCAGCCCTGCAGAGCTTGTGATGATCATAGAATCACAGAACTGTCAGGGTTGGAAGGGAGCTCAAGGCTCAGCCAGCTCCAACCCCCTGCCATGGGCAGGGACACCTCACACTGCAGCAGGGTGCTCAGAGCCACCTCCAGCCTGGCCTTAAAAGCCTCCAGGGATGAGGCTGCCACCACCTCCCTGGGCAGCCTGTGCCAGGCTCTCAGCACCCTCACGGGGAAGAGCTTCTTCCTCACATCCAAACTGAATCTCCCCACTTCTTTGTTCTTCACTCCCTGACACCCTCGAAAGTCCCTCCCCAGCTTTCTTAGGCTGGCTGGAGATGTGGCCACAGGAGCAGGAGGCAGCTTTAAGCGGTGGAGCAGCATCTGTGGCCATGGGCTGGTGATGCCTCCTCCTTGGGTGGACCCCAAACGAGCAGCAGGACTGTTCGTGGCTTGCCGGCGGAGCAAGGCTTAGCTTGGAGGACTTTTCAACCTTAAACCAGACATCTCCAGGTCTGGGCTAAATTATGGCTCCAGAGGCCATCACTGTCTCATAAAAGGAGCAGGTAATTGGAGCGTTTCTTGAACAACTGCCCAGATGAAGTTTCTCTAAAGGAGAAACCTCTGTGAGCCTTCCTGGAGGAAAGCAGGGCTGGAATGCTTTGATTTACGAGCGGGGCTGGGGATGCCCGGGAACGAGCAGGCCCTTGGACGGCTTACACAGGGAGAGCAGGAGGCTCCAAAGACCTGCTGAAATGCTTTGTGGTCAGAGGATTTCGCTGCTCTCCCGATTCATCTCCCGGTATCAAACGCAGCACAAATTCCTTCCTGATGACACAGGAGGCGGAGCCTTACCCGAGAAGCCGGCTGATGGGCTCGGGGTGAGAGGGATGCAGCAGAAGGTCCTTTGGAGTGTTTTTAAGGGAGGGCTGGAGTGCCTTTGGCTGCTGGTGTGGCTCATGGAGCTTTCTGCAGCCTGCAGAGCTCAGGATGCTGTTTGTATGCTGGCTGGAGATGTGGCCATGGAACCAGGGACCTGGTAGGGCTCAGGTACCACTGCACATCCCTTGAGCTTTCTGCAGCCTGCAGAGCTCAGGATGCTGTTTTCTGCTGCCTGGAGATGTGGCCATGGAACCAGGGACCTGGTAGAGCTCAGGCACATCCCTTTCCCATGGATGACCCCAGCTGGGAGCAGGAGATCCTCCCCACAGCATTCTGGAGAGCCATGTCCTATCCTGGCTCTGGTCTCCCACCCCTCCTGCCCTCCCTGCCAGGAAGAGGATTGTCAGGACCCTCCTGAGGACAAACCTCAGCCTTTGGTGCTGGCTGTTGGCTTCCACGTTTTGAAGGGCTATAGAATGCTTCCACTAAAATCCCTTTGGGATGGAGGACACCAAAACAACCCCAACAAACCCACTGTGGTGCCCCCTCCCTCCCCTCCATGGTGCTGGGGAAGGGCTTCCCAGCTCCCTGTGCTGTTGAACTGGTAGGGCTCAGGTACCAGTGCACATCCATCTCCCAAGGGAGAGTCCTGCTTGGAGCAGGAGATCCTCCCCACAGCGTCCTGGAGAGCCATGCCCTGCCCAGGCTCTGCTCTCCCACCCTTCCTGCCCTCCCTTGCCAGGGAGAGGGGATCCTCCTGAGGACAAATTCCATCCTGGAGTGCTGGCTGCTGGCTTCCAGTGTTGCAAGGTCATAAAACACTTCCACTGAAATCCCTTTGGGTATGGGGACACCACCCCCACACCCTCCCCCTACCCCCCCCAACCAACCTCGACCAGCCCATCACAACCACCACCCCTTCATGGTGCTGGGGAAGAACTTTGCAGCAGGATGAGTCCTCCAGGCTGTGATTTAGGACCTGTCTGCCTGGGAAGCTCTGGCTGAGCCAAGCAAGAGGACAGATCCTGCTCTCCCATCCTTACTCTGCAAACCAGCTGCTGGTTCCTGCTTAACCCCTCTCCCAACAGACAGGTTTAAAGCAGGAAGGTTTGGGTTTGTGCCAGCCCCATGCAAGAAGATGTCCTGAATCCTATCTCCAGGCAGCCAGACTCTTGGGAGGCTTGGAAAATACCAAGCACCTTCTTGGCAGAGGCACAGGGAATAAGAGGGAGGTTAGGGAAACAAAAGTGATTAATAATTAATTGGCCTTTCCTCCTGGGAGAGAGGGGTCCTGGCCCTGCTCATCCCCAGCAGCCTGCTGGAAAAGGGTTTGCAGATGAATTTGGGGGGTGGGGAGGGAATGAAATTCTCAATATTTAGCTGGATGAAATAATGGAGAGGGGAAAAAAAAAGAAGAAATAAATCCTCAACATTTAGCTGGATGAAGTAAAGGGGGAAAAAAAAACCAAACTCCTTCATATTTAGCTTAAGGAAGTGAAAGAAAAAAAATCCTCAGTGTTGAGCTGGATGCAGGAAGGAAGGGGAAAAAAATCCTCAGTGTTGAGCTTGATGAAGGAAGGAGGGGGAAAAAATCCTCAGTGTTTAGCTTGATAAAGTAAAGGAAAAAAAATCTGAATATTTAGCTTGATGAAGGAAGGGAGGAAAGAAAAAATCCTCAGTACTTAGCTGGATGAAGTAAGGGAGAAAACAAAATCCTCCATATTTAGCTTGATGAAGTAAGGGAGGGGGAAAAAATGGTCCTCAATATTTAGCTTGATAAAGTAAGGGAGGGAAAAATAATCCTCAGTGCTTAGCTTGATGAAGTAAAGGGAAGAAAAGAATCTGAGCATTTAGCTTGATGAGGTCAGGGAGGGAAGAAAAATCCTCAACATTTAGCTTGATGAAGTAAAGGAAAAAGAGTTTTGGCTATTTAGCTTGATGAGGTCAGGGAGGGAAAAATTCCTCAATACTTAGCTTGAGGAAGTAAGGCAAAGAAACCCCAAGGAAACGAAGTGGCAGCAGGAGCTGGGGGCAAATGCTGTGGTGGGCACAAGCCTCTGCCCTGCCTGGCAGCTCCTGCTGGTTGCCCTCAACCCAGTTGTGATTCCTTCTTGTTCTGCACAAATCAGCTCCCAAAGGAGCCTGTGGAGCAGTGGCAGCAGCTTTGGAGAGCAGCAGAAGGATGAGTGTGTGATGGAGCAAGAGGGATCCATAGAGTCACAGAGGTGTTGTGCTTGCAAAAGACCTGGAGGTCATCCAGGCCAACCAGTCTCTAACTCTGCCAGGCTAAACCCTGGCCCCCAAGCACCACAGCTCTGCCTCTTCGAAACCCCTCCAGGGATGGGGATTCAGCCACCCCCTGGGCAGCCTGGGCCAGTGCTGGAGAACCCTTCCAGTGAAGAAGTTTCTTCTAATGTCCAACCTAGGGCATCCTTGGTGCAACTTGAGGCTGTTTCCTCTTGTCCTAGCACTTGTTTCTTGGGAGAAGAGACCAACCCCCACCAGGCTCCAACCTCCTCTCAGGCAGCTGTAGAGAGCAATGAGGTCTCCCCTCAGCCTCCCCTTCTCCAGGCTGAACACCCCCAGCTCCCTCAGCTGCTCCTCGCCAGCCCTGTTCTCCAGACCCTGGCCTGGGCTGCTGCCACCTGGCACCAGAGAATCATTTTGGTTGGAGAAGACCTCTAAGATCATTGAGTCCAACCATCAACCTAACACCACCACAACTATTAGACCACGTTCCTGCTCAGACCCTTGGTGGCATCGGAAGGGAGATGGCAATGGAAGGGAGGCACTGAGCGTAGCTAGCAGGGCTGCAGAGCATCCCCCATGGGACCCTCACCCCGTGCCACCTACCCTGGGGAGGACAACCAAGCAGGATGCTGGCAGACAGCTCGGTGGTCCAACGTGGGAAGCGTGGGAGGCTGCTCACGTCAGCTGGAGAGCAGGGAAGCCTCTGCCAGAGCCTCCCCAGGGCCAGCCCGGGGCTGCTTTTCCTGGCAGATGTTTGACACCACGCAGAGAGGACGCCGGTGGCTCCAGCGTTTCCATAACTCAGACACAGGCACCAAAAAGCCCAGAAAGAAGATAAGGCAACAATAATTCCAAGGGAAGCTCTCCTCTTAAAAGCAATAAATAACCTTCAGCAGATGCTGGCTTGCTCCTAATCCAATTATCTATCAGCAGGCCTCCGCAGTGCTGGGAGGAGAAACACCAACCCCATCCTGCTGGAAGTAGGGCTCCAGCTTCTTCCAGGGCTTTTGGGTTCCCAGCCTGCCCCTAATTCAGCAGAAATATGATGCCCATGGGTGGCACAGCAACACAGGTGAGCACCCTGCCCAGGGGCACGCTCTGCAGCCTGAGGGCATTGGTTGCCACCTGCATCATTCACCTTCTGCGTCATCCAGAGCATTGGGAGGTGAAGATGTGCTCTGGAATACCAGACCCTGGATCCCTCCTTGCCAAGGCTGCCATGGTGCTGGCTGAACTTTTGTTCTTGGCTCTCTCTTCCCTTGTGGCTGCTTCTTGCTGTGTGACCTCATCCAGGTGGTCCTGCCCTGGCAGGGGGCTTGGTCCCTTCCAACCCCCAACGTTCTGTGATCCTTGAGAGCTTCTTGAGTTCTATGGGGGAGGTTCTTGGGGAAAAGCCTCCTTCAGGCCAGCTCCCTCATTTTACAGCCATCTTCCCTACACCCAGAGCTTAGCACTCCACTGGGGATGTGACTCGTGGGATGACAAAGCCTTTGGTGCACCCCACAGGCAAAGCCAGCTGGTCCCCCTCTGCCCAAGGAGGAGAACCTCTGGGGAGGTGGCTGAGCAGAGTGAGCTTGGCTCTCCTTGAACCTTCTCCTGGCAGCTTGGCCAGGCACCCGTGCCCCAGGGAGGTGGTTGAATCCCCACCCCTGGAGGTGTTTCAAAGCCACAGAGCTGTGGTGCTGAGGGTTGTGGCTTAGCTCCAGACTTGGTAGTGTTAGACAGCAGTTGGACTCGATGCCCTGAAAGGTCGTTTCCAACCAAAAGTGTTCTATGGGGAGCTGCTGTGGGAGGCTGGGATGGGCTCGGGCAGGAGCTTCCCCCCAGCAGCTGGTGGCCGCTCTTGGGTGTCAGGTGGCGGCGGCTGGTGGGAGGAGGAGGGTGGGGAGGAGGATGCTGCCGATGGGAGGCGAGTGGCCGCTCGCCCTCGCGGCGGTGGAAGCAGGGCTGGAGAGGAGCCCCGGCCGGAGGGAAGCGTTGGCAAGCCGGCGCTAACGCTCTCCTCATAAACAAAGCCGCGGAGATAAAAGCGGCAGCCGGGGCCGCCCCCGCCCTCCGGCGCAGCCCCTCCGCACCCGGCCCCGCATCTGGAGCTCATTGCGGGCCGGCTGCTGGGAGGATGGGAACCAGCTGAGCCTCTCTCCATGCTGCTGCCAGGTCTGAGCATGGCCCTGGGGAGGGAGAGTGCGAACGGGGCCCCGCTTGGGCTTTGGGGTTGGGTTCGCATCAAGGGTGGCATCTGAGAAAAGCAGAGGGTGGGGGGCAAGAGGGGGGTGCCAGGCTCTGCTCAGCGGTGCCCAAGGGGCAACAGGCACAAACTGGAAGCCAGGAGGTTCCATCTGAACAGGAGGAGAATATTCTTTGGTGTGAGGCTGCTGGAGGCCTGCAGCAGGCTGCCCAGAGAGGTTGTGAAGTCTCCTTTCCTGCAGAGCTTCCAACTCTTCCTGGGCAAGCTGCTGTGGGTGCCCTGCTGGAGCAGGTGGGTTGGAGTGGATGAGCTCCAGAGGTCCCCTTCAACCCCCACCACTCTGGGATCCTGTGAGCCAGTCAGCAGAAAAGTGAGGTGGCCACCATGGGTTCAGCTTCAGGTTTCCTCCACCAGCAGTGGCCAAAAGCTGGGCCAAAAAATGTGCTGCTTGTGAGACCTTCTGTGTGTGCCCTCAAGTCCATCCTATCCCTGGCACAAACCTGGGGTGGGCACCACGAGCAGGGTGCTGCCCCCAGGCTCTGCAGAGGGATGAGGGTCTGGGGAGCAGGCACCTTGAGCCTCAGCTTTGGGGAGCAGCTCTTGGGAAGGTCAGCTCTGACCCATTTTGCAGCCAAAGGTCACTGCAGATGGATTTCTCAACACACAACTATTTTAGCTGGCTGAGAAGGGGGCGGGGGGGGGGAGGAGGCAACCAAAGCCCTGTGATCACAACAGAAACATTTGCACTTTCCATTTGCAAGAGGAACAGTTTCCAGTTTGGGCTTGGAAGTGACTTCTGTTTCGAAACTCGAGGGCAGCAGAGTCCAGTGCAAAAAAACCAAACCCCAAAACAACCCAAACCCCACCAAGCAGCACAACAGCCCAGTTTGCTGTGGCCCCAGAGGAAGCATTTTGAGATAAAGGAAACCAATTGGCCCCAGCTGAGATCTCAGGAAGCGGGGTGGACCCCTCGGCTGATCCTTGGCTCTACCAAAGCCTTCCCAGAGCAGCTCCTGATGGATCCTGCTGGTTTGGAGCAAGACTTTAGGGTGCTCAGCCCGCGGGGCTCACCTGGAGCTGCCCTCAGCTTGTCAGCCCTGCTGCAGAGCAATGCTTTCACGCAGGCTGCGCAGAGCAGATGGCAGCTGGGAGCTGTCCCAGCTCCCCACATTGCTCCCCTTCCACCGGGGGCTGCTCTCAGCTTTGCCTGACAAGCCCTTGCTGGGTGCTGGTTTTCATTAGCTGGGGGTGGGTGGTTCTCTGTCTCCTTGGCTCTTCCAGGGCTGTCCCATCCTTTGGGAAGCTTCAGGGAAACAACTGGAGTCAAGTGTGCTCAGGGAGCTCTGCAGTGGCCTCCTCTGCAGGAGTCCAGGGCTGTGCTCTGTGGAATCCGAGCCCCATGCTCCTTCGCCTGCCCCTTGGCTCCTCTGGATTTCCCCCTGGAGCCAGAGGTGTGTTCCTAGCAGGATCTTCACCACAAGCTCCTTAGCTCCATTGCCACCTCCTTGTCTCTGATATTTTCTCCTCCTACACCCTCCCCTTGCTGTGCTCAGGGGGTCACTGCCCCAATCTGCTTTCTTCTGGCAACCAAAACGTGCAGCTGGAGACCTGGAGTCGGCTGCTGGCTGCTGCCCTGGGTGCTGCTGCTGCTCAGCCGTTCCAAAGGATGCTTTGTGAGGGTGTGACCAGTCTCTGGTAAGACCAAACCTTCCTTTCCTCTCTTTTGGGTTATGCAGGGAGCTGAGAGTTGACTTTGCAGCCCCCCAAGACACCGAGGTCCTGCCCATGCAGTGGCAATGCCTGAGGCAGCAGGCAGGAAGGAGCTGGTGGGAGATGCAAATGGAGGAGATGGCACAGGGCTGCTGGAGGCAAGTCAAGTCCTGCCCACTCCTCAGACCAGCTCTGCATCCACACATCAGCCCATGGCAGGTCCCACATTCAAACCTCAGCTTCATCAAACCCTAAGGGAGTGACCACATTTCTGGCTCCTGCTCTCCTGCCAAATGATTTCACCCTTTGGCCATTTTTATTGCTTCTAGTTCTGGTGTCCCCAGCAGGAGAAGGACACAGAGCTGTTGGGGTGAGGCCAGAGGAGGCCAAAAAGATGAGCCAAGAGCTGGAGCAGCTCTGCTGTGAGCACAGGCTGAGGGAGCTGGGCTGTGCAGCCTGGAGAGGAGAAGGCTCCAGGGGGACCTCAGAGCTGCTGCCAGGACCTGAAGGGATCCTGCAGGAAGGCTGCAGAGGGAATTTTCATCAGGGGGTCTGGAGACAGAACAAGGGGGAAGGGTTTGGAGCTGAGGCAGAGCAGGGTTACAGTGGAGCTGAGGAAGAAGTTCCTCAGTGTGAGGCTGCTGAGGCTCTGGCACAGGCTGCCAGGGAGGCTGTGGCTGCCTCCTGCCTGGGGGTGCTCAAGGCCAGGCTGGATGAGGTCTTGAGCAGCTGAATCTAGTTGAGAGCTGTCCCTGCCCACGGCAGGGGGTTTGGAGCAGATGATCTCTGGGGTCTCTTCCACCCTGAGCCATTCTCTGATTCTTGAGTTGTGGAGACCCCCAGCAGACAGCTGACAAATGATCCTTAATCCACCTGACCTGTTAAATCTCTGGGTAATCCCTGCCTGGTGCTGCTCCCCTCCAGCAGAGCTGCTTGGTGCCATCAATCAGCTGCTCTGGCTCCTGGCTGCCTCCTGGGCTGTGTCTGTGTGCAGGGACCCCTCTCATTTATAAAACCTGGGGACCTCCCACAGCCTCCCATCCCCTGTGACCCCAGGGAGGGGTCAGTGCACTGAGTAAACTGGTGGAGAGGGGAGGTCCTAATATTTATGTGGAAAGCCATTAGCAGGCAATGTCTTATCTACCTCCTGGCTTGAAGTGGAGGCTTGGGGTGATGGCAGGGCCATGGGTGGTGCTGGGGCTGCCTCTGGAACGCCCCAACCTGCTGTGTTTTGCCACCTGTGCTCATGGCTGGGCTCTTAATGGAGTGGGCTGAGAGCAGTGGGTGCAGAAGGGCAACAAAAGAGCTTAGACCCTCATCTGCTCAGCTTTAAAGCCAAAATGAAAGCTCCCAAATCTACCTTGATGGCTCCTGGGCTGCTGTGGCTTTTAGCCAGCTGGTCCCTGTGTGGCTGACATCCTTCCAGGCCCAGCTGGAGGAGGGAATGATCCTTCCTGGGCTTAAAAAAGAGCAACCTATGACAAAGCTGCTGCCTTGTGACCTCCCCTGAGCCTTCTCCAGATGTTGAGCAGAGCTTTGAACACAGAGGTGGTCAAATCTGGTCTTTTTTTTTCCCCTCCAGTGATGAAAACAAAAAGGAAGAAGTGAAGCTGAAGGTACAGCAGTGGAGAGATTCCTGCAGGGCTTCCCCCGTGAGAGGAGGATTGGTGACTCCCTGGGAGGGACACAAGGGCCCAGCAGCTATTTGGGTGCTGGGAGGGCACCAGCCAGCAGCACTGTCCCTGGCTGCCTTCCCCTAGGGAAGGGGCAAAACCCAGAGCAGAGTGAGGCTGTGGAGTTCCAACCTCACTGAGGCTTTCTTCCCAACACCTTCATCAGGAAGAGCTCTCTGCTCCCAGGCTGTGTGCAGCTGTGGACACACCTTGCAAGTCCAAATCCTCATAGGAGCCCAGGTTGGGCTGGGAATGGGAACAGAAGCCTGGACATGATGAAATGGTTGGAAGCAGTGGAGCTGTTGGCAGGGCTGATCTCCAGGGGAGCATCCAGCACACAGAGCCTGGGCAGTTTGTGACTGCTGGGCAAAAGGGAGGGGGAAAGGTAGGGCTGGAGCAGCCGTTGGGACTCCCCGAGCCCTGACAAATCTCACAGCGATTATCCCTTCATTCAAAAGCCATCAGGGAGAGGTCCAGGCACAGCCTGGAAAAGTCTTCAAGGGAGGGTTGAGCACTGACCTCACCACCTAGTCCTGCAAAGCTGAGAGAAGCAAAGAGCCAAGAGTCTGACTTGCTCCATCCTTCCTCTCCTCTCCTCCAGCCCAGCAAGGGATGGGGTAGTATGAGATGAAAGGGATGTTACTAAACCAGAAAGCTGCCTGTTGGCAGCCTTCAGATCAGCATGAACCCTTCTGAAAACCAGGCCCTTCCTCACCCCACCCCCCAAAGATGTTTCAGTGTTCCTGTGTAGCTTTTTTTATGCTTGGAGCATCTGGGGCTGTCTGTTTGGGTTGGTTGTGGGAGAAGGATTTGAGAGGTCTTCCTAACTGCAGCTGCTGAAATTCTACCCTGATGCCACCATGGAATCCCAGCAGGGTGAGGGCTGGAAGGGACCTCTGGAGCTCATCCAGTTCAAGCCCCTTCCAAAGCAGGGCAGCCACAGCAGCTTGCCCAGGAGCACAGTGCCCAGGGCGGGTTGGGAGCTCTGCACACAAGGAGACTCCACAACCTCTCTGGGCAGCCTGCCCCAGGCCTCCAGCAGCCTCACACCAAAGAAGTTTCTCCTCCTGCTCAGATGGAACCTCCTGGGGTCCACTTTGTGCCCCTTGCCCCTTGTCCTGCCCCTGGGCACCACTGAGCAGAGCCTGGCCCCAGCCTCTTGCCCCCCAGCCTTTGTCTCTTGCTGAGCATTGCTCAGCTCCTCTCTGGGCTGCTCTGCTCCAGGCTCTCAGCCCCAGGGCTCTCAGCCTTTGCTCCTCCCAGAGCTGCTCCAGGCCCCTCAGCAGCTTTGTAACCTCCCTTGGGCTCTCTGCAGCAGTTTCCTGTCTCTCCTGAGCTGGGAAGCTCAGAACAGGAGCTGGGCAGCCCACTGCAGATGAGGCCACTCTGGAGCAGAGCAAAGGGGAGGAGAAGCTCCCTGGCCCTGCTGGCCACACTTCACCACCCATTATGGTTACTAAGTTCTAAGAAATGTAGGATCTTGGCTCTTGACCTGGGACAGACACTTGATGATTCCAAGGAAGAGGCAGGATGGGGACAGCTGGGGGTGGGGGGAGGAGCAGCACTCCATGTGCTGGGCTGCTGTTGAGTCTGGGGTGGAGGAGCAAACTGTCACCAGGAACAGAGCCTTCTGCTCAACTCCCAGCTGCCCTGGGGCATGCTGGAGGCACAGAGCAGCTCTGATCCCAAAGCTGATGGGGAAGGGGGGTAGGAAATAATAACTGTGCTTGGTGACCTCTCTGAAGGCTTCTGCTGCTCACCTCCTAGCATCCCTCAGCGAGCCACCTCTGCCCCACTGGCCCAGGGAATTCAGCCCTCCCCAGGGTGAGAGCTCAGCACCTGAACCTCCTTGTTGGGTAAGTGAGGGCAGCAACCAGGAAGCTTCTGCCAAACACAGCATTATTTGTGTTCAGATGTGGCCATTACTGCACCTATTAATCACACACCAGTAAATCTTTGTGTCAGCTGCATCTGATTACCTGAACAGCCTCTTTGTTCTGTCCCTCCTGCAACCTCACATCACCCCCTGGACTAAGCCACTCAGAACAGCTCTCAAGGCACAGCTTTGGGATTCCTTTCTGTGGCCTCCCCTCTCCTGCTCTTTGTTTCATTTGCAGCCATTGCCCCTCCTGAGGTTGGCTTCCTCGTGGTCCTTCCCAGGGCTTCCAAAGCCTTGACTTCTCCACCTGCCTGAAGCCTCCTATCTGCTGCTGCAAGTTCCTTCATCTCAGGGCTTCCCATGGTGGTGGGAAACTAATTTTTCTTTCTCCTCTACAGCCTTGAGTCAAATTTGATGTGGGGAACGCAGAGCCTCCGTTTGTGCTGCTGGCTGCAGAGCTCAGGGACCCTCAGCAAGAGAGCTGCCTGAGGTCTGAACTTCAGGACTGCCCCTACGCTTGTAGAATGACCCACAGAAGTATTTTGGTTGGAAAAGACCCTGAAGATCATCATCTCCAACCCTTAGCCCAGCACTGGCAAGTCACCACCAAACGGTGCTCCTCAGCACCACATCTCTGGCTTTGAAGCCCCTCCAGCATGGGGACTCCACCACTGCTGGCTCCAGGGCTTGACAACCCTCTTGGGGGAAGAAATTGTTCCTCATGCCCAACCTCAGCCTCCTGCAGTGCAACTTGAGGCCATTTCCTCTTATCCTAATGCTTGATCCTTGGAGAAGAGACCACCTCCCACCTGGCTCCAACCTCCTTTCAGGATCTGTAGAGAGCCAGAAGGTCTCCCCTCAGCCTCCTTTTCTCCAGGCTTGGAGTCTGCTCTCTCGAGGCTGCCCCAGCATGGCTAAGCCACCTTCATGCTGGAGAAATCCTCTTGCCACATGCAGACTACCTGCAGGGAATGTTTCCTTGCCTTGGGTACCTCCCAGACTGCACCTGGGTCACATTTGTCAGAGCCTTATCTGGACCATGCCAGAGCTGGCCCTGGACTGCTCCAAACTGCAGCCTGCAGGTGCCCTCCTATTGTGGAAGTTACAGCTGGAGGTGTAGCCTGTGCCATGGAGGAAGGGCAAGAAGCTGCAGTTTCTCACATGTGGAGTTCCTTGGCAGAACACTTGAGTGCTTGGTACCTAATGAGTCGCAGGTGAGGAGCTGCCAGACCTCAGGCTGCCTGCCTGGCTCATCTGGGGTGAGGAAGCCAGGAGCTGTGGTCCCCATCCCTCATGACAAGGTATATTTTTACCTCTCACCTGTGCTGGAGTGCTCCCAGGTCTGCAGGAGGCACCTGGCACACTTCAGGGGACCTCCAGCTCTATCCTGGGGAACACAAAGCAGCTGCTAGGAAGCCTGTCGGATCCTCCCCCCTGTGTTGCCTACTTGCTACCTCCTCAATTCCTGCAGGAAAACCTCTGTCTGTGCACTCAATTCCACCCCCAACAAACCTGTCCTTAGACCTGAATCTGCTGAAGCCTGCTGATAACTCTTAATGGCTTCTGGACATCCCAGCCAAGTGCAGCCAAGCTTGGTGAAAGGTCGATTCACTCAGGTCCTGGCAAACAACCACCTCTGCCTGTCCCACAGACTGTGGGGTACAAGGAGCATTCACCTGGCCTGGAGACACTCCAAGGCATGGTCCTGTGCTGGCCACAGCAGAGGTCCTCCAGGCAGGCTTGCTCAAGCCTTTCATAGGATGTTAGAGGTTGGAAGGGACCTCTGGAGATCCTCCAGTCCAACCCCCCTGCCAGAGCAGGAGCACAGAATCCAGCACAGGGCACACAGGAACACATCCAGACAGGGCTGGAAAGGCTCCAGAGAAGGAGACTCCACAACCTCCCTGGGCAGCCTGCTCCAGGGCTCTGGGAGCCTCACAGTGCAGAAGTTCCTCCTCCTGTTGAGGTGGAACCTCCTGGGCTGGAGTTTATATCCATTGCCCCTTGTCCTACCACAGGGTGTGACTGAGCAGAGCCTGTGCCTGTCCCTTCCCTTTTCATGCTCAACCCTCAGATATTGATAAGCATTTATTGAATCCCCTCTCAGTCTTCTCCAGACTGAGCACCCCCAGGGCTCTCAGCCTCTCCTCACAGGGCAGCTCCCCGGTCCCTTCATCATCCTCGTGGCCCTCTGTCGGCCTCTCTCCTGCAGATCCCTGTCCCTTTTGAGCTGGGGAGCCCCAACCCGGCCTCAGCATTCCAGGTGAGGTCTGCTGTGAAGCTGATGGGGATGGCACCAGCCCCAAGATGTGCTCTGCCTGGAGAGGGTCGGGAAGGTGTGGCCTAGCGTGGGGACGGAGACGGCTGTGCCACAAGCCCTGAGGGGCGGACAAGGTCACTTGCAGACCTGGTGCCTGCCCTCTCCGAGCAGTGCTGTCCCCCAGCAGCACAAGGTGGAGGAGAAAGCAGCTGAGAGGCAGACCCCGCGGGCTGGGACCGGTGGAGGAAGCAGCCCAGGGCATGCGCAGGGTGTTTGCAGCTCTAACCACAAGCGGTGTCAGGGCTGCTGGGTCTGACCCTCCCTTTATTTGTCAAAGAGGAATCTACCCAGGGCTTTCCTGCAGCTTTCCTCCCTGGCTGACAGGTTTCTGGTGGCAGGAGCTGGCATGCGCAGCGCAGGGCTCAGAGGAACACCTGGAACTCGCTGCCACCTCTCCCTGGCACCACGCTCCTCTTCCTCCTCCTCCTCCTTTCCTGGTTGTCATCCACTCCAGTCTTCACCTTCACCAAACAGCTTCTCACCAGGACCCAGGCTGGAGGTGAGTTGCCACACTCCTGGCTTTTCGTGGTTCTTTTCTTTTCTTTTTCCAGTAGCTGTTGGAAGAGGAACTTGACTTGGGCTGTGAGGAAGAGGAGGGATGGGGGAGCTGAGGATTCTCTCTTTCAGCTCTGCTTGCCCTGGGGGTTTGCTTCCCTCTCTGTTTTCACTCCATGCCTGTCAGTAGTGTAGGTACCCCTGACAGGCAGGGTCAGAAGGTGGTAGGAGCTGTGCCCACCATCTTCTGCTGCAAATCCTCCTCTTGTAGGGCACCCTGCTTCTGGCAGGGGGGGTGGACTGGATCTCTGGAGGTCCCTTCCACCCCCTAACACTCTGGGATTCTGGGATCTTCCAGCTACCTGTAGGATCTTGGGGAAGTGCAGGCTGGTGGTCTCTGAATTTCCTTCTCTTTAGGGCAAATGAGAGGCAGAGAAGAAGGATTGAACCAAGGCTGCCCTGTCAGGCAGCCCTGAGTGCTGTGGAAGCAGCAAGACCTGGGCTTTGGGGCACAGACATCACCCCCAGGCTCTCAGAGGCCACAGCAAGTGGGTCACACAGAATCCCAGAGGGGTAGAGGTTGGAAGGGACCTCTAGAGATCACTGAGTCCAACCCCCCGCTGCCAGAGCTGGGCCACCTAGAGCAGGTCCCACAGGAATGAAGCCAGGTGGGGTTTGAAGGTCTTCAGAGAAGGAGACTGCACAACCCCTCTGGGCAGCCTTCCCCAGGGCTCCAGCAGCCTCACATGGGGCAGTGAAAGAAAAGGGAAGTAGCAAACCTCAGAGGCCATGACTATTGTCTGGTCCTGAGGAGTTAGCCCTCAGGGTGGTGGGGGTGGTATGGCAGAGTGTTCAAAGTCCAGGAGGTGGTGTGGCCATCCAGGAGCTGAGTGCCCTGAGAAGGCTGCAGGAAATGGAAGGCAAATGAGGCTGATCATTAATCAGGAGAGATCAGATGGCTGGGAATGGTCACTGGGGTCAGGAGAGATGGCACCAGCCTGCACAGCAGCCCTGCTGATGGGAAGCTGTCAGACACCCTCAGCCCTGTTTGTCACCTTGGTGTGACCCTGACCTCAAAACCCAGTTTGTGACTCACGGGTCTGTGAGTGCTTCTGGTTTGTGTCATCTTCTTAGGGGATCCCTGGGTGCCTCCTCCTCACTGTGCCCACACCTGTGTCCTTCTGACACTGACATTCAGTTCTGATTCTCCACCTCCACAGCCATGTTGCAGCCCCATGCAGAACCTCGGGCTTGCCCAGTGCTCCTGTCCTGCTGGGCTGGCCTTGGGTGCTGGGGGTCATCTCTGCACATGACAAGATTGGTGCTGGAGAACCCTCTGGGGGCTTCCTTGAAGGGGCATTTAGGCATAGTTTGACCTCTCTGTACCCCTGGTGGTGCCAGCTCCAGACGTGGCAAGGTGGAGGACTCCAGACGTGGCAAGGTGGGGGACTGCAGCCTGGCCATTGTACATCTGTGTCTTTGTGAGGAGGAGATGTGGAGTGATGGTGCCCAGCCAGCCATGGAGCTGGGTGATGTCCCAAAGCCTGGGGCAGCTCCTGGCCACGGAGCAGTGGTGCCCATCCTAACATGGCTGCCAGAACAAAATGGCAACCCACGCAGGTAGTCGAAAGGCCTCCTTCTGCCTGTGGGAGGTCATCCCCAGGGCCCTGTGAGTACCTCCCTGCCACACTATGTACCAGAGCCACCTTCCTGTGGGGCTCCAAGCTGGAGCAGAGGAGGTCCCAAGTAAATAGAAGGCAAAACATCTTTTTCACTGTGAGGGTGACAGAGCCCTGCAGCAGGCTGCCCGGGGAGGTTGTGGAGTCTCCTTCCCTGCAGGCTTTCCAGACCCACCTGGAAGGGTTCCTGTGGGATGTGCTGTAGCGGGGGGGGTTGGTCTGGCTGATCTTTGGAGGTCCCTCCCGACCCCTACCACTCTGTGACTCCCTGCACCTTGTCCCCTCTGTGCTGGCTGCAGATCCGTCCATGGAGCCTGTGGAAGGGAAGAAGTTCTCCAAGAAAATCATCGCCCTGCCCCTCGGCCTCGGCCTCGGCTTCTGCTTCTTCATTTACCTTCATCAGCTCAAGACTCCTTGGCTCGAGCAGCACATCCCCAGACCGCCCCCAGCAGCAGCCCCCGCCAAGAAGAGCGGCACCCCGCCGGCGCGGGCGGCCCCCAGGCTGACCATCCTGCTGTGGCAGTGGCCCTTCGGGCAGCACTTTGACTTCCTGAACTGCTCTGAGCTCTACAGCACCCCTGACTGCCACTTCACCGTGGACCACAGCTGGTCCCAAAAGGCCCACGCCGTGGTGATCCACCACAGGGACGTGTGCTGGGACCCCCAGAAGCTGACCCAGATCCCCAGGCTCCAGTCCCAGCGCTGGATCTGGTTCAACCTGGAGTCCCCAAGCCACTCTCCAAACTTACGTGCCATGAACAACCTCTTCAACCTGACCATGTCCTACAGGAAGGACTCGGATATCTTCACTCCTTATGGGGAGCTGCAGCTCCTCAGTGAGCCCCAGCCCTTCAGCATCCCACACAAGACCAAGCTGGTGGCCTGGGTGGTCAGCAACTGGGTCGAAAGCTCCCACCGAGTGAGGTACTACAAGGAGCTGAAGGATCACATCAAAGTGGACATCTACGGGAACCATCACCTGCCCCTGCCTCACGACCGGCTCCTCGCCACCCTGGCCCAGTACAAGTTCTACCTGGCCTTCGAGAACTCCCAGCACGAAGACTACATCACGGAGAAGCTCTGGTGGAACGCTCTGTCCTCCGGCACCGTCCCCGTGGTGCTGGGACCCTCCCGGGAGAACTACGAACGCTTCCTGCCCCCCGACTCCTTCATCCACATCGACGACTTCGGCAGCGCCAAGGAGCTGGCGCACTACCTGCAGGAGCTGAGCGAGGACGCGGAGCGGTACCAGAGCTACTTCCAGTGGCGCAGGTGGCTGAAGCCCAGCGCTAGGTTCAACTGGGCTATAGACCTGTGCAGAGCCTGCCACTTCCTGCACACAACGGAGAGCAGGTACCAGGTGGTGCCGGATCTGTCCCAGTGGTTTGTGTAGCTGCTGTTTGCTCAGCCCTCTGATGCAACCTTTTGTTCTTCCCTTTGTCTTCGCTGGCTCCGCAAGAAGGTGGAACTCGATGGCAAAGGGAGGAACAAGAGGAGCCTCCAGGCCAACAAAGACAAGGAAGCAATTAGGTGCCTCTGTGTCTTTGTCTTGCTGGGGAACGCCGTGCCAGCCTGGTTTTGTTCTTGACTGATTTAGTTACCTGCTCGACTTGGGTTGGTTGACTGCAGCTTGGACTTCAGGGCTCACCCTCAACATCTGAAAAGAACTCGGGGTCATCTCCACAGATGGAGAGCTGAAGGAAGTGATCAAGAGGACAAGGAGTAACAGAAACAGCTGCCATAAACACCTGCCCTGGGGACTTTGCCCCAAAGGTACAAAGGTTGACCATGCCCACAAGGCTGGCAGCTGGTGCAGGATGAACTGGCTGTGCCCCACAGCCCTGGGCCTGCCTTTGTTTTACCTCAGGCTCTCCTTGACTGTCCCTGGGGTGCTGCCTTGGGATGCTAAATGGTCCTAAAAGCAACTCAATTTCTTTCCCAAGGATGGGTTGGGGACAGGTTAGGGAGACAGTGTGGGTTTGAGGAGGGGTCTGACAGCAGAGGACCTGCAGGTGAGGTGCGGGGTGCCAAGGATGTCCCGAAAGGACTGGAAGTTGTGGTGCTTGCAGCATCTGGTGGCAAGGAGAGGGGTCAGGACCGGCACACGATGAGTTCCCTCCTCCTCTGTGCCTCCACCTTGCAGCTTCTGCCACCAGCTGATGGCTCCAGGCCGAGTGTTTAAAACCCAGTGAAAAATTAGCCTGCCCTGAGCTTCCTGCTGCCATTCCTGCCCCAGCCCTGGAAACTGTTTTCCATTTCAAGTTGCCTGGGGCCAGCAGACAGAGCTGTGCCCTTCCCAACTCCCTGCCAATGTCCCTGGACGTTCCATTCGCGTCCCTGAGTGCTGCTGGTCTCTGAGCTGAGCTTCCCCAAAGGTCTGTCCTGACCTCAAGGTATTTCCATGAGGAACATCAGCTCGGGGTCCAGCAGTGCTCACAGGGGTGCAGTTGTTCTCCACAGCAGCAGCAGTCAGCCAACTTTCCCAGAGGTCTCTCTCTGCATCTCCTCCTTGCAGCCACTCTGGGATGGTGTTTGCTGGGATCCCACTGTCCACTGGATAAACTTCTTAATAAACAGGCACTGCAGTTCCAGCCTGGGGCTCTTTCCTTCGCGGGATCACTCAGGGCAGGTCACACAGGAACACAGCCAGATGGGTCTTGAAAGCCCCCAGAGAAGGAGGCTCCACAACCTCCCTGGGCAGCCTGCTCCAGGCTCAGCACCCTCACACCAATGAAGTTTATGTTGAGGTGGAAGTTCCTGGGGTCCACTTTGTACCCATTGCCCTTTGTCCTGTCACTGGACACCACCAGAGAGTTGGAGCTTCATCTTGGCACCCACCCCTCAGGTATTTATAGACATCCTTCACACCCTCTCCTTTCTTTTCTTTTCTCTTTATGTTTTCTTTCTCATTTTTCTTTCTTGTTTTTTCCCCCCCCCCTTTTTTCTTCCTCATTTTTTTCTCTCATTCTCCCCCCCCACCCTCCTCCTTTCCTCCTTCCCCCCCACCCTCCTCCTTTTCCTTCTCCCCCCCCACCCTCCTCCTTTTCCTTCTCCCCCCCACCCTCCTCCTTTTCCTTCTCCCCCCCCACCCTCCTCCTTTTCCTTCTCCCCCCCCCCCCTCCTCCTTTTCCTTCTCCCCCCCACCCTCCTCCTTTTCCCTCCCCCTCTCTTTTTTTCTCCTCTCTCTTTCCTTATTTCTTCCTCGTTCTTTGGCTGGGGGCAAGAGGCAGGCTGGCAGCAGGCTCAGAGCTTTTCTGAGTGCCTGGAGCACACACACACTCTTGCAGGCACACTTGCACACACACACACACACACAGAGCCAAGATTTATGAGCCTCCAAAGATGCTTCATAAAATATTTACAGAGTGGAGCTTCGAGCCTGAACGTTTGACTCGGCCATGAGCCGGCCCCGGCTGTCAGGCCTCTGGGTGGCATCGGGGTGGGGAGGGGGAGGGAATATAAACAGACCTTTTTTCCATTCCCCCAAACCCACTATAAACCTTTGTGTGGTTCAAAAGCAGTTGAGCAGCTTCTGCTTTGTTTTGTTCCTGCCTTCTCCCCCCACCCCATCTCCTCAGTTGGTCCCCGCCGGTTGGTGCCAAGCCCGGCAGTGCAGCTTGTTGGCTTCGCTCCTAATGGGAGACGAAAGCAGGAGCCTGTGCCCCCTCTCTCACCGTGGGCACCAGGGAGCTGCAGCTTATTTTAAGGGGAGACCTGAAGGGAGGTTGGAGTGAGGTGGGGTTCCTCTCTTCTCCCTCGTATCAGGTGATGGAAAGAGAGGAAATGGCCTCAGGTTGCGCCAGGGGAGGGGTAAGCCGGAGATGAGGAACAATGTCCCTGCTGCAAGGGTGGTCAGGGATTGGCACAGGCTGCCCAGGGAGGTGGTGGAGCTCGCAAGAAACCCAGAGGTGAACACTGGAGCTTCTCTTCCCTGCCCCTGGTTATTTAGCAGGAGCAGGGCAGAGCCAACAACCCTGGAGGTGGTTGGGAAACCTGGGGCCATGGCACCTGGGGCCATGGTTTACAGATTCACCAATTGCATAAGGTGGGAAGGGACCCTCAAGGGTCATCTCGTCCAGATGGGCATGGGTGGTGGGGGTTGGCAGTTGGACCTTGGAGGCTTTTTCCAGCCTTAATGATTCTATGATTTTGCACTGAAAAAAACCAAACACCAGCCAACCAACCCCCCCAAAGCAGCTGTTTCTGGCCAGACTGGAGGGGTGCCTTTAAAGGAGGGTGGTTGGAATTCACTGTTCCAGGGACACGGGTGCTGTGCACCCTGGTGGGTGTTAAATGCAGGCAGTGTTCCTCAGGCTGGGGTAATCTGGGTCATCTATGGGTGATGTGTGCTAACTGGGAGGGCTGGTGTGTGCTGACTGCAGATAAGGCATGAAATGAGGCTTTTAAACTCCTCTTAAATGGGGTTGACCTGCTGGGAAGCAGGTCTGCTGGGAAGCAGGTCTGCTGGGAAGCAGCTCTGCCAGGAAGCTGCACTGCTGAGAAGGAACCACAAGGGAGAACTGAGATGGCCCTGAGCTACCAACTTGTCCTCATGGCCAAGAAAGTGGTGTATGAAGAAGAGTGTGGCCGAAGCAGGTTGACAGAGGTCCTCCTTCCCCTCTACTCTGCCCTAGGGAGGCTACATCTGGACTCCTGGGTCTGAATCTGGGCTGCTCATTTTAAGAGAAAGAAGGAACTACTGGAGAGAGTCCAGTGGAGAGTCCAGAAGATGCTGAAGGTCCTGGAACATCTGTGAGGAGGAAATGCTGAGCCCTGGGGCTGTTGAGCCTGAAGAAGTGCAGCCCCAGAGGGGATCTGAGCAGTGCTCAGCAAGAGCTAAAGGGCCCACAGCGGGCAACAGGATGCAGCCAGGTTCTGCTCAGTGGTTCCCCGGGTCAGGGCAAGGGACACAAAGTGGAAGCCAGGAGGTTCCGTCTGAACAGGAGGAGAAACTTCTTTGCTGTGAGGCTGCTGGAGGCCTGCAGCAGGCTGCCCAGAGAGTCTCCTTCTCTGCAGAGCTTCCAACCCCCCCTGGCCCTTGTGCTGCTGGGCAAGCTGCTGTGGCTGCCCTGCTGGAGCTGGGGGGCTAGGACTGGAGGAGCTCCAGAGGTCTTTTCAGGTCCATTGATGGAGCTGCTGAACAAGCCTTGACCCGGCTGTGACACCACAACCTCCAGGCAGCAGTGACAGACAACAACCAGCAAGACATCCACAGAATCCTCCTTTTATTTCCACTTTGTGGTGAGTATGGAACCACCTCCCACCAGAGGTTACACTTACTTAAAACAAAAATACCATCAGACTGCCCTTGGTTTGTTTTCCTTTGTCTGGTTTTTTTTTTGGTCTTTTTGTTTGTTTGGTTTGAGAATAAATGGTAAAAACATCATCAGTGTAAACTGCACTTGGCACCATTTGGGGGGTCAATAAATAAAATTACAAAAGAAAAGAGAGAGAGAAGAGAGAGGAGGAGAGGGAAGGGAAACTATGGCACACTATGGGCTCTAAATAAATAAGATAATTTACTTTGAATAAATAGAGGAAGAGGTAAAAACTCAGATGCATTGCATCCACTTCTGCAGAGGGGCAGGCAGGCCCCCACCATACTGGGGGGAACTGGGTTGAGCTGAGTGGTGCTGAGCAGAGCCACAGCCTGCAGGACCCCAAGCTCCCACCCTGCTCCCACCAATGCTGGTGAAACAAGTCCCCTTCTTGTCCTTCTTTTGCCTTTTTTGCCCTTCTTTGCCTTTTTTGTCCTTTCTTTTGTAATCCTTTTCTTTTGGTATTTTGCCTTTTTTTGTCTTTTTTATCCTTTTTGTCTTTTTTTATCTTTTTTGGTTTGTTTTTTTTTGCCTTTTTTGATCTTTTTCCTCCTTTTGTCTTTTTTTTTTTTCCTCCTTTTTGTCTTTTTTTTCCCTCGTTTTGTCTTTTTTTTTTCCTCCTTTTTGTCTTTTTTTTCTCCTTTTTGTCTTTTTTTCCCTCCTTTTTGTCTTTTTTTTCCCTCCTTTTTGTCTTTTTTTTCCCTCCTTTTTGTCTTTTTTTTCCCTCCTTTTTGTCTTTTTTTCCCCTTCCTTTTTGTCTTTTTTTCCCTCCTTTTTGTCTTTTTTCCCTCCTTTTTGTCTTTTTTTCCCCTCCCTTTTGTCTTTTTTTTCCCTCCTTTTGTCTTTTTTTTCCCTCCTTTTTGTCTTTTTTTCCCCCTCCTTTTTGTCTTTTTTTTCCCCCTCCTTTTTGTCTTTTTTTTTCCCCCTCCTTTTTGTCTTTTTTTTTCCCCTCCTTTTTGTCTTTTTTTTCCCCTCCTCCTTTTTGTCTTTTTTTTTCCCCTCCTCCTTTTTGTCTTTTTTTTCCCCTCCTCCTTTTTGTCTTTTTTTTTCCCCTCCTCCTTTTTGTCTTTTTTTTCCCTCCTCCTTTTTGTCGTCTTTTTCCCCCTCCTCCTTTTTGTCTTTTTTTTCCCTCCTCCTTTTTGTCTTTTTTTTTCCCCACCATTTTCTTCCTTTTTTTGTCCCTTTTTTGGTCCTTTTTGTCTTTTTTGTCCCTTTTTTGGTCCTTTTTGTCTTTTTTGTCCCTTTTTTGGTCCTTTTTGACTTTTTTTTTTTTGTCCATTTTTTGGTCTTTTTCAGGTTTCTTTTTTGCTATTCAATCTTTTTCCCCTTTCCTTCATTTTTTTAGCCTTTTTTGTCCTTTGCATTTCTTTTTGTTTTGTTATTTTATTTCCCTTTTAAATTTTTTTCTCCTTCTTGCCCTGTTCATCCCTTTTACCCTTTTTGTTCATTTTTTTATCCTTTTTGCCTTTTTTCCCCCCTTTCCCCCCTTTTTTATTTTTATTCTTTTTGCCCTTTTTGTTCTATTTTATTCTTTTTATCCCTTTCTGCCCCTTTTGCCCTTTTTATTCCTTTTGCAATTTTTGTCCCTTTTGCCCCCTTTGCCCTTTCTGTTATTTTTGTTGTTCTTGGTTATTTTTTCCCCATTTTTGTTCTTTTTTATTTTCTTCCCCCTTTTAGTCCTTTTTGGTTCTTTTTCCTTTTTTCCCCTCATTTTCGTCCTTTTTTTCTCTTCCCCCCCCCCCCCCCCCTTTTTTTTGTCCTTTATTCTCTTTCTGTCCTTTTTTTCCCCTTTTTTCCTCCCCCCCTCCTCCAGCCCCCAACTTTGAGGCTACACCTTGTTCAACCCAGCAGGACTCCCCAGGGCAGCCTCACTGCCGAGGGGCAGCAGGTTCCTGACCACCTCTTTGAAACCCAACCGGGAAACAGATTCCTTCCCAGCGGGCGGCTGGGAGCTGTTGAACTAAGGAACCGCTCCCTTTGCGGGCGCATTCATTGAGTGAAAACAAGGATGTTGGATCCATTTCCCCCTCAGCAAGACCAAACTGGGAGGCAGAGCAGCAACCAGGATCCCCAGTGACGTGGGTGATGAATGGCTATGAGCTGGAACCGCGGAGCTCCGGCTGCTGTGCCCCGGGCCGGCGTTACCCAAACAGAGGCTCCTGCCTGTACAGATGTGTGCAGTAAAACACAAGCGACCAGCCCATAACTCACTGTCACCGAGCTGGGCTAGCAAAACACTCGTATTTTTGTGCTGTCACAACCCTGAGGAGACTTTTTCAACGTCTCCTCGTGTTTCCAAACCTCCCGGTTTCACTCCGAAGCATCCTCAGCTGGGGAGCAGCGCTGCGGCCGGCAGCAAAACTGCAGCAACAGGTCAAGAAGCTGCAAAAAAATCCCCCAGCCCAACACCCCAGCTTAACCCACCCCCAACACACCCCAGCAGATGTATTGTCATTAACATCAAATAACAGAGGGGATGGTGAGGAGGCAGCCAGATGAGATTTTGCTGCAGCTTTGCTTTGAGGAGGGAATTTTTCCATCCTTTTTCTTTTCGTCCCCCCCTCCTGCCCTTTCTGCATTGTAGGCATTCTTCCGGGCAGCTCCAGCTCCTATTACAGCAGAGAGGGCTGCAGAAATGGAAAGCATTAGGGAAGGAGCAGCCTTTCTATTGGAACCACATTTCCACGCCCAGGCAGCGGCGGAGCCGGCCCAGGGGTCGAGCAGCGCTGCCGGCACGGAGCCGAAGGAGCCTCCTCCAGGAGGTGGACCCTGCCTGAGACGCACGGAAGACGACACTCAAGCAAAAAGCCATCCCTTGGCCATGGCCACGGTGCCCCAGCTGACCCCAAAAGCTGGTCAAAGGGGTTTTGTGGTTGCAAACCCCAGCTCTGACCCAGCTGCACCCAAGACAGACAGGCACTTGGTCACCACGCTGGCAGTAGCTGAGGGCAGGAGCTTCCCCCACGTCCTGGCACAGGCCAGGGCTTGGCTGGCAAAGGATGAAAGGGGGGGAAAAAAGACTTAAAAGAAGAGATTAATTTGTGCTAATTCTGGTGGTTTGAAATGCACACATTGGGGTTTTCCTCCCTGTTCCCCCCTGCAGTGAGCCTGGGTTGTAGGGTTGGAAGCTGGATTTGTGCTGCGCAGGGGTGCACTGGAGTGGCTTCTGCAGCTGGAAGGTCTGGAGTGCACAAGTCCCCTTTGCCTGCTCTGAGCATCCTTGTTAGCTCTGAGCACCTGCTCTGAGCCCTTTGCACCTGCTCCAAGCTCCCTCCACCTACTCCAAGCTTCCTCTTCCTGCTCCCAGCAAGACCCTGGCAAAAGCAGGGTCCCCATGGGCCAGGAGAGCCACGGCTCACACACTCAGCCAGGTGCCAGCAAATCACAGCACCCTAACCCCCCAAATATCACCCAAAAATATCCCAAACCAGGGTGCAAAGAGCCCCTTGGGGGAATGCCACAGCTCTGACACCTCCCAGCCACCTCCTCGGGCTCAGGAGGACACAAGCAGAGGCAGCTCTGGGGAAAGAGGGCTGCAAATCCTCATCCTGTGGTGCTGGTCCTGCTGTGTCTCTGCAACACCTTCCTGAGCTTTATTGCTCTCTTTTTTTCCCCCTCCTTACTGGAGGCTTCAGCAACAAGACTAATTTTAGTTTGATAGCAGTGAGAACTGGAAAGCACCCAAGCCCTCGAGAGTGCAGTTATTGTTATTGTTATTATCATCATCATATTTGGGTGCTTGCTTTTATGTAAAGTCAAGAGTGAGCCACTTATTTGCTGCAAGCACAGCTCACTGCTCACCTGCCACCTCCATCCTCCTCTTCCCTCAGCTGCTTATTTGGGACCACCTTTTTAATCTCCATCCCAATCCAGCAGTGCAAACTCTCCCCTGTGGTGCTGCAGCACTTTGTGAGGCTGTTTCGGGAGCTCCATGCACCTGCAGGGTAGCTCAAGTTTGGTCTCAGCAGCTTTTGCATCCCTGGGGGGCAGCTTCAGCGGCCTGTGCAGGTTCAGCAGGCTGTGCAGTGCCCCCTGGATGGGTCTCACCCTCCTCCCATGGTTGCCTTCTCCTTTTCCCAGCAGTGAGGGGGGGAAAACTCTGTGTTAGAGTGCAGGCTGCTCCTGTGGGGTTGCTGGCTGCGTGGCCAGCCCTGCTGAGGGATGGTGTTTATATTGCTCCACTACATCCTGGCTCCTCTCAGCCAAGAGCTGCCTTTGGAGGAAAAGCAAAAGCAAAAAGAAGGTCTCCTCCACCAGCCTGGCCCTCTGCAGAGGTTGGCAGTGCTGCTGCTCACCCACAGGAGATGCAGTAGGGAGAATCAGGGAATTGCTTTGGTTGCAAGAGACCCTGAAGGTCATTGAGTCCAACCCTTAACCCAGCACTGCCAGATCATCGCTGAACCATGGCCCTCAGCACCAAGCTACAAGGCTTTGAAACCCTCCAGGGATGGAGACTCCACCACTGCCCTGGGCAGCCTGGGCAAGGCTTTGACAACCCTTTTGGGGAAGAAATTGTTCCTCACGTCCAACCTAAGCCTCCCCTGGTGTAACTTGAGGCCATTTCCTCTTGTCCTATCTCTTGTTCCTAGGGAGAAGAGACCAACCCCCAGCTGGCTCCAGCCTCCTTGCAGGGAGCTGTAGAGAGCAATGAGGTCTCCCCTCAGCCTCCTTTTCTGCAGGCTGAGCAACCCCAGCTCCCTCAGCTGCTCCTCACAGCACTTGTGCCAGGACCCTTGACCACCTTTGCTCAGGGGCAGCTGCCTCCCATCCCTAAACTGAACTGTCCCATCCGGGGGGATGCCGACCTGCTCCCTGGAACCCTGCAGCAGCATCCCTCGGCTGCAGTGGTCACCTGTCCCAGCACTGCTCCTCCCGTGGGATTATTTTATCCCTGTTTAGCTGGTCCTGCTCTGGCAAGGGGGGGCTGGGGTCGAGGAGGTCCTTTTCCAACCCCTAACATCCTGTGAGCCTGTGGATGGAGGATGTGGGAAGCTGCCACGACCTGGGGGAGGGGGTGTGAGCAGAGCATTTTCCCTGGCGTTGGTTGGTGCCCAGGACATGACACCAATATTCTCCTTCTGTTTATGATTTGCCTTTTTCTTTTTTTCTTTCCCTGGGAAGAAGGCCAAGGGGAGAAAACCCATCAATCCCAGGCAGCAACGAGAGCCTGCCTGGAGAATGCCAAAGTCTGCGGTCTCATTTATTTCTCCGCAGAGTAAACAGCAGTGACACTGCTGTAAATGTGAACCGGAGCCAACCCCAGCCCCAGGGTCCCCTCCCTGCACCGCCCCAGCCCCGCCGAGGCCGTTGGGCAGCGCTCTCCGTGCCACGGCCGGGAGAAGCAGCCCGGCTCCTCGGGAACGGCCGAGCCGCGGACGCTCCTGCCCCGTGTGGCAAAGCCAGCAGAGGGTGGAAAACGCCAGGGCTTCGCTGGTGGCCTGGTGAGGCTCTGTCACCTCCCGGGTGGTGGCAGGGCTCCAGCCCAGCTGCCCGCGCTGGGGGACGGGAGGTTAATCCAATTACTGCGGATTAGGGCGAGGTTTAAGAAGGAAAGCCCAGGACTGTGGGGAGCAAGGAGATGGCAAAGGGGGCAAAATCAGAGCCAGAGCCTCTCCCCCGAACACAACCACTCTTGGTGCATCTCTGCTGCCCGACACTGGGGCTTAGGGGATCAGATTGCCCTGACAGTGCAGGGACCCCAGCATGGCAGTCAGGGAACCCTCGCACAGGGCAGCTACAACCACAGGGCTCAGCCCCCATCCTGGGCAGCACAGGACACCCACAGCCACCTGAAGCATCCCACGGCTGCAATGCACCCCAGAGGCAGCCCTGCACACAGCTCCTGTAACACACCCTGAGTGTGCAACACACCAGATAACACACCCTGCGTGCACAGGGCACACCCTCTGTGTGCTGCACACCAACACACACCATTCACACTCCCTAACACACCCCGTGTGTGCAACACGCCCCACGTGTGCAGCACAACCCCTGGCACACCCCGCGTGTGCGTGCAGCACACCCTGTCCACACCCACTGGCACCACCTCATATCCAGCAACTCCTTCCCAGCACACACACCCCTAGTACACCGTACCCGTGGGTGCAGCCCCCCACACCTCACAGCCGACGTGTGCAGCGTGCGGCACACCCTGCCCAGGGGACAGCCTCTTTGTGCCGCCGCTAGGTGTGCCGCTCGGCGGTCCCCGCGCATGCCGAGAGTACAGCGAGACCGGCGCACGTTGCACCCTCGCTGTCACCCTCCACAGGGGCTGACGGGGACCCCTGGGCCACCCCCGGTGGGGCACAACAGCTGCGAGCCACTGTCACCGCTCCAGCAACCGCAGCATCCACCGGCACCGACTGCCACGTCTCTGGTCCTGCGCAGCGAGCGGGACGGCGGCGCTGAGGGACGCAGCAGCTCCTCAGTCTCTCCTCATCCAGCCAGAGGTCTGGGGCCGGTCCCTCTCCTCCCGCCGCAGCCCCTGGTCCCTCCGCCTGGCGGCCAGCAGCATTTTGGGACGGGGGCGCATCCCCTCTCCCACCCCGCTCCACGGTGGGGACCTCCTCCCTTCACACGCAGCCGCACTCCTTGGCCGAGAGCTCGTTGACGGTGTAGTAGCGATTGTAGGCGTCCAGGAAGGAGACGTCATCGTCGTAAGCTAGCGGCCGGCAGCAGGGTCGAGCCCTGACCTTCTCTTTCTTGATCCTCTTCTTGCTCCTCATGCTCTTGAGCGAGAGGTCGTAGCTGCGGACGGCGGCCTCGCAGGTGCCGCTGCAGTAGCGGAACAGGACGGTCTCGTCCGACTCGTAGCCCAGCCCCAGCTCGCTGACGCTCACCTCCAGCTCCTTCAGGGCGCAGGGTTTGTGGCGGGCCCGGGCTCGCTTCCTGCGGCTGCCCGACCTGGGGAAGAGGGGCAGCTCGTGGCCCCCCGAGTTCATGGCCTGGCTGTAGCGCTCCACCAGCGCCGAGATCAGCTGCCGGATCTCCCCCTCCGTGTAGCTCTCCAGCAAGCTGCTGTCTGCAAGAGAAGGGGCGGATGTTAGGGAGGGTCCCTCCGCGGGGTGGATGTTCCCCTGGGGCATGTAGATGGTCCCAAGGACGGAGGTCCCTGGGGATTGGTAGATGTGTCCTAGGATGGAGGTTGCTTGGGCAGGTAGATGTGCTCCAGGGTGGAGGTCCCCCTAGCCAGGAGGATGTGCTCCTGGATGGTTGTCCCACCCAGGATAGAAGTTGCCAGGCCAGGTGGACATCCCATAGGATGTCAGACTCCCTGGTAAAGTGGATGTCTCCCAGGATGGAGGTCCCCTGGGCAGGTGGATGCTTCCCAGGCTGGAAGTCCCCTGGGCTGGGGGCCATTTCCCAGTGCTGGCTCCTGGCTCCTTCTACACCCATTGGCAACTTCCAATTCCACCCCACAGCCTGACAATGTGTGGCTGTGACCCTGGGCAAGCTGCTCTGGGTGTCCCTGCTTTGGCAGGGGGGTTGGACTGGATCATCCCCGGAGAACCCTTCCATGCTGGAGTTCTGTGTGAGCTGGAATCAGGAGCTGAACCTGTGTCCCACTGGGGCTTTGGGGCCAGATCCCAGGGCTTCAGGAGGGACGGAGGGGCAGGAGCTTACACTGGGACAGCAGCGAGCTGTGGCGTTGCAGGGCCCGTGGGGATCTCCGCGGAGCTGCCAGCAGTGAGGAGGAGGAAGAGAAGGAGAAGGATGTCCGTGAGGAAGACGGCGAGGAAGGCAAGGGGCTGTATTTCCGGCTCCCGTTGAGCATGTCTCTACAAACTAAAATGGATAACATGGAACTGAGGAGCATCGATGCAATGGCTGCCAACTTCCATACCTTCATCTTAGAGCAACTCAGAACATTCAAGCTCTGCAAAACAGGCAAAACAAACATCCTTAATGCATGGCCTTCACCCACAGCCCCCTTCCCTCCCACCCTTCCTGCCTCCTCTGGCACCGCCAGCATCTCCTAGCCTCCACCTCAGCCCTGCCACCCCCTGAGAAAAGCTCCAGGGAAGCTGATAAAGTGCAGCCCAGGGCTGTGCTGCCAAGGGGAAAGTGGCCACAAGGAGTGAGGGTGGTGTGGGGCCGGCAGCGGCAATGGAGGCTGGGCAGTGTCCTCAGCCAAGCCACCCTTGACAGCAGCAGCCTGGCTGGCCAGGTGAATCCCAGACCGGTTTGGGGTCAAGGCACCTTTAAACTTCATCCAGTCCAACCCCCCTGCAGTCAGCAGAGACACCTGCAACCAGAGCAGGTTGCTCAGAGCCTCAAAGCTGAGCTGGGTCCTTACCTGACGCCACTCCACGTTCTCCATCCAAAGCAGGTCGGATCCGGTGGGATGCTCCAGCTGCCCCCGGGGGCAGGCAGGGCAGCAGGGGTCGGAGCTCTGGTCAGCAGGCTGTCAGCCATCAAACCCCCATCAAAGACAGGCTCTGGGAAGCGGCTCCGACTCGAAGCTGCCTCCTGGCCCCCTTTTCTTTTTGGTTCTTTTTATTTCAGCTCCTTGCAAACTCCAAACATTTCTCCTTTTCAGAGATATTTTCCACAGGGGGGAAATAAAGAAGAGAGAGAGGGAGAAGGGGAAAGAGGGAGAAGGGGCAAGAGGGAGAAGGGGAGAATGGAAAAAAAAAGATATTTAAAAAATAGAAGAGGAAAGGAGGAGAGAGAAGAGGAAAGGAGGAGAGAGAAGAGGCAAGGAGGAGAGAGAAGAGGAAAAATAGAAGGGAAAAAAGAGAGCAGGAAAATAAAATAATTAAACAATGAGAAGAAAACCAAAAAAGAGACAGAAGGGGAAGAAAAAAAAATGAAGAGATTAAAACAAATTAAAAAACACGAAAAGAAGGGGGGGGAGAGAGAGAAAGAAAAAACAAAATAAAAGGAAAAAAAGAGAGAGGAGGAAGAAAAGAAGAAAAAAAAATAAGAAGAAAGAGAAGGGAAAAAAAAATCAACAAGAAGATCCGAGCTTTAGTTTAACGACATTTGCCGGGGGGGAAGGGAGGGAAGGCAGGAGGGGAACTGTTTGTTTAAAACCGAAATTTGCCAGGTTTGCTTTTCCTCTTCCCGCAGCAAACAAGCAGGGCTGCGAACGCCGCCGAGCGGGATGCGGCTAATTGCGCCTTCATTAAGGGTAATTAATACAGCCCGGAGGTTACAAGATAATTGTAGAAGCCCGGCCAGAGTCTAAATATTTTTCAGCGGGTCTATAAACAATGCCAAGCTAGAAAAAGAATAGTTTGGCCATATAAGGAGGTGAGCTGGTGGGATCCCGCCGGGGTACGGAGCGGCGGAGCTGGCCGCGACACGGCGCCGATAAGCACCGGCAGCAGGACGTGCTGTTGGGTTGAGAGCTTGCAGCCGGCTGGTGGGAGGGCTGGGAGCGCTGGGAAGGGGATGGTGCTGTCCCCAGCTTCAGCCCTGTTTCACTGTCTGCTGCTGCTTCCCCTCCTACAAAGGCGAGGTTGGGGTGCTGCCTGCATCCTGGGGGTGCTGCCTGCATCCTGGGGGTGCTGGGAGGGCAGTGGAGGTGCTGGGAGGGCAGTGGAGGTGCTGGGTGTGTTTGCACCTATGTTCACTGGCATCGTTAGAGTCATGGAACTGATTTGGCTGGAAAAGAGCTTTAAGATCATCAAGTCCAACTGTTCTCCAACTCTGCCAAGACTGGGGCTAAATCATGGCCCTCAGCACATCTCTGCAGAGAAGGAGGCTCCACAGCCTCTCTGGGCAGCCTGCTGCAGGCCTCCAGCAGTCTCACACCAAAGGAGTTTCTCCTCCTGTTCAGATGGAACCTCCTGGCTTCCAGTTTGTGCCCCAGCCTCTTGCCCCTCACCCTTTAGCTCTTGCTGAGCATTGCTCAGCTCCCCTCTGGGGCTGCTCTTCTCCAGGCTCCACAGCCCCAGGGCTCTCAGCCTTCTCCTCACAGAGATGCTCCAGCCATGGAATGCTTTGCTGTCCTGGAGGACAAGAGGCCGATGTTGAAGTGTTTTGGGGGGTGAAAGCCACAGAGGACAACCAGCAACAGGATCACACAAAACCTTAGAGCTCAGCCTTCGTTACCTCCTGAGCTGCTCCCAGCGGGACTCAGCCCTGCACCAGGGAGGAAAAGGCTGGGACGGAGCAAGGCTGTGACACTCGATCCATCCACCTGAGGAAGGGCCTCTGGCTTACTGCAGGCCCATAAAATTTGAGGAGAGTGGTTTCAGAACTGCTACACCTCCCACAAAAAAAGCCTCCGGCCTCAGCAGCCAGCAGTGCTGGCCCCTGGCCGCTCAGCGGTGACCTTTCAAGAGACTCAAAGCCCAGCTCCAATGTGCAAACCAACACAGACTGAAAAATAAATCAATCCTCCCAGCCTTTGCCTTTGGGCTTTTTCTTGCTCTACAAAGCCACAGACTGCGAGTGCCAACCTGGGGGGAAGGAAAAGGACACCACAGGAGCCACACGAGAATCCCTCTCTCCACAGGGCAGCTGGGCAAGCGTGGCTGTGCTGGGCACCCTGCTTGCCTCTCACCATGTGTGTCTGGGAGCCAAACCCCATTTACAAGCCACTCTCTGCCACCCTGTGCCTGTGCATTTTGATCTCAGCCCCCAGACTCACCCACTGAAGCCACCCCACCAATGAGCCACAGGTCCAAGCCCTGAATTTGCTGCGAGGGAGAACTTGGGTTGGATCCTGGCTGGGTTTGGATGCCTGCAGCCACTTGACGTCCCGGGCATGGACCCAGGGATCCTCCCTGGCTGGATGATACTCCCTGGCTGGATGAAGGGCCAAGATTTGAGCTCAGATGTTCTTCTGGAGAACAGCCTGACAGCTCCCTATTTTCCTGCATTCTCCTGATAATCCATTAATGTGATCACAACAGTCTCTCCCTGCTGTGTCTGCTGCCAAGTGGGAAACTCAATCCTGTAGGAAAAGACCCTTCCCTGCTGGACAGTGCCCAAACCAGCCCCAGTTCACAAGAGTCCAGAATTAAAACCTCTCCAGCATGAAGTCTTTCCACCAGACATCCCTTCTGCCACCACCTGCCCGGCTCATGCCCACCACAACCAGCTCCTGCCAGGGCTTGCTGCTTTCCAGGCAGAGGAAAAGCCTCTCTGCAACCCAAAGAACTGGAAAGCCTAAGGGGAAACCAACAAAGAGCAGCACAGAACACTCCCATTGCTCGGTCTGGAGGGAGCAAGTTGGTTATCTCAGCTCCCCCAGCTGCTGCAGATCCTCCTCACCCACCTTCTACAAACTCCTTGTGGCTCTCATCTTCTCAAAGAGGATCCAGCTAATCCTAGAATCATGGAATGGGTTGGAAGGAACCTTCAAGATCATCTAGTCCAGCTCCTTGCCATGGGCAGGGACACCTCCCAGCAGCCCAGGTTGCTCAAGGCCCCATCCAACCTGGCCTTGAGCATCTCCAGGGAGGGGACAGCCACAGCCTCCCTGGGCAACCTGTGCCAGGGTCTCCCCAGCCTCAGTGGAAAGAATTTCTTCCCCAACTCCAGTCTCAGACTCCCAGCTCAAAGCCATTGCTCTTCATCCTGAGACTCCCCTCGCTTCCCACACTCTCATTTTTCTTCTCCTGTCTCTCTTTTTTCCCCCCTCTAACCCATTTCCAATTTTGCAAGCAGGATCTGATCCCAACCTCCACTGCCTCTCAGCTCCTGGAGCCATGAGATGAAAAGGCCAAAAGCAGAGTTTGGGGTTGTTTTTGCTTTCTTGCCCCTAAATCCTCCTTGCTGGAGGGAGGGAGGTGAGGATGGAGGAGGAGTTGTGAAAGCTTTGAGCCCTGCCTCTTCACACACCCAGAATGCAAAGAATCCAAAAAGAAAGGGGATTGTAATTGTGTCATGGATGTGCAGTCAATTCATGCTTCCAGGCATTGATTCATCATTTTGGAGCTCTTGGGCTCAGCCAGGCTGCAAGAATGGATGAGGCCATGGAGTGGCTGAGGGTTTTTTTGGCAACACAAAGCACTTGGAAAGAAGGAGGCCTTGATGGGACATCAGAGAGAGCTTCCACCTGCCACACACTGTTTATTTTAGTGCCTTACATGGGAGCCAAGCTGCTTTGAAATCCTGGTTCCTCATGACTCACCCCACAGGAATTAAACAATTTCCATCCAGGCTCACGGTGAAGCAGCTCCAAGGGCTGCTGAAAAGCAGTTCCTCCAGCAACAGCCTCCACTTCAACTCCTGGGCCTGCTTGGAGAACCATCAGCTTGGTCCTGGAGGGGATGGGATGCTGAGCCTGAGCAAAGCTTAGATCAAACTGGAAGAGGGGAGATGGAGACTTTAGGAAGAAATTCTTTAGGGTGAAGGTGGTGAGGCACTGGGACAGGATGCCCAGGGAGGCTGTGGAACACCCTGGAGGTGCTCAAGGCCAGGCTGGATGGGGCCTTGAGCAACCTGATCTAGTGGAAGGTGTCCCTGCCCACACTGGAGGGGTGGGAACTGGGTGATCTTGAGGATCCCTTCCAACCCCACCCATTCCATGAATACCTATCACGAGCTCCTGATGTGGTCTCTGGGACCTGAACCTCCCCGAGGAGCACTTCGGTGCCTGGCAGCCCCAGCCAGGGTGGATGCTGCACTGAGTGCCTGCAGCAGGATGGCCAAAGCCCTAGCATCAAACCAGCCCCCCAAATGGCAAATCTGGCCCCAAAATGAGGAGTGTTGAAAGGAAAGCAAGCCCTAAACCTTCATCTGGGCTGAACTGTTGGATTTTCCTGCTCTTTTGACCCTAACTGGGTGCACAAAGGAGGGCAGGACAGAGAGTGTCTCTGTGTCCTGGTCTGCTCTGGAGCTTGGCCTAGGCGGTCTCCAGAGGTCCCTTCCACCCCTTACCATTCTGTGCCCCTGTACCCCTGAGTGCCAGCATCTCAGTGCAGACATCCCCTCGGCTGGGGACACCTCACCAGCAGCTCTCCCCCCCGGCACAGCCTTGTCCTTTGGATGCCAAAAGCGATGACGACCACAGCGCATCCCGCAGCCCTGCGGCTCTGGCTCGTCCCTGGCGCCGCCTTCCCTCCTCCCCAGCTCCCCCATAAGCAAAACCAGAGCTGAAGAGGGGACACATGGTTCTGTTTTGCCTAAGTGAAAACCAGCCCAATGCAGGAAACTCCAAAGCTCTTCCCAAAGCCCCCAGGCTTCCCCCTGGTCCCCCTCACAGAGGGCTGACCACAGGCAAGCCAGATCCTTGTCCCCGGGGCTCCCCGCCGCGGCCTTTTTCCTTTGGGGGGAGAAACTTCTGGGGCCACCACCAAAATCCCTCCTTGCTGCAGCCTCTTGGCACAGCCCTGGCAAGGAACCAGCAGCAATCCTGGAGCCAGGGGATGGTGGAGGAGGCGAAGGGGCCGTGGTGGGGTTCCCGGCGGCGCGGGGAGCCAGCGGCGGCGTTCCCACGCTGCTGTGACATTTACATTCAGGCTGAGTTACAGAGGCTTTGGTTTGCATCTCTCCAAACAGCTGGGGTTGAAAAAAACCCACCCAACAAAGCACCCCAACCACCCAAGCCAAGCAAACCCACAACCCCAGCAGCACAATAAAACTAATCAGAAAAAGGAGTTCCTCCCCACGCCCCCGCGACGGGGCGGCAAGGTTTGCTAGGGGCACGGTGCCAGGGGTGATGCCATGCTCCAGGTTGTGGCTGCAGAAGGGAGAGCACAGGAGGAGAATTGTTTGGGTTGGAAAAGATCTCTGAGTCCAGCCAGCAGCCCAACCCCACCATGGCCACCAAACCATGGCCCCAAGTGCCGTGGCCACAGGTTTCTTGGATACCTCCAGGCATGGGGACTCCAGCACCTCCCTGGGCAGCCTGTGCCAAGCCCTGACCACTCTGGCAGCAAAGAAATTGTTCCTCCTCTCCAACCTAAGCCTCCCCTGACACAACTTGAGGACATTTCCTCTCCTTTTATCACCTGATCCTAGGGAGAAGAGACCAACCCCCACCTCACTACATGCTCCTCAATGTGAGCAGCAAGGTTGGGGTGCAGCCCTGTGGACATGAGCAACAATTTCTTCCCCCAAAGCATTGCCAAGGCCTGGCCCAGGCTGCCCAGGGCAGTGGTGGAGTCTCCATCCCTGGAGGGGTTTCAAAGCTGTGGAGATGTGCTGAGGGGCCACGGTTTGGCGGTGCCCTGGCAGTGCTGGGGGTTAAGGGTTGGACTGGATGGCCTTCAAGGTCTCTTCCAGGCTGCCTGACTGCAGGACTGCAGGATTCCAAGAGCCACCCTTGGCGGTTAGAGATGAGTCAGTAGAGAGAGGATGGCAATAAAGCGCTCCGGGATGGGATCACTCAGCTGGAGCTGGGAGTGTGGCCTCTGGAGTGACGCAAAAGGACTCCAGAAGGGGGGAACCAGGTGGGAGCAAGAACTGCTCCAAACCACTCCCTGCTGCAGCCAAATCCCTCCTGATGGTGGGGCAGGGAAAACACAAACAGATCGTTTGGCATCCCCCCAAACCCAGGATGTAGCCTTGAGGGAAAGCAGAGAGAACTCCAGTCAGAAACATCCCCACAGGCAGGACCCTCCCAGGGCTGGGCACCCATGGGTGCTCTGTGGTGGCTTTATGAACCACCCAGAGCTGTTGCTCCACCAAAAACATCTCTACAAGCAAGACCCTCCCAGGGCTGGGCACCCATGGGTGTTGCTGTGGTGGCAACAACCACCTTATAGATTCATAGATTGGTTTAGGTTGGAAGGGGCCCTGAAGCTCAGCCAGTTCCAACCCCTGCCATGGGCAGGGACACCTCCCACCAGCCCAGGCTGCTCAAGTCCTCATCCAACCTGGCCTTGAAGACCTCCAGGGAGGGGGCAGCCACAGCCTCCCTGGGCAGCCTGTGCCAGCCTACACCACCCAAAAGCTCTTTCCTTCACCTGAAACCACCCTTACAAGCAAGACCCTCCCAGTGCTGGGCACCCATGGGTGCTCTGTGATGGCAAACACCACCCAAGATCGTTTCTCCAGCTGAGAATTTCCCCCTCCTGCTGAAACCTGAAGGCTGAACATCAGTGATTGAGGTTTTTTTTCTGGGGGGGGTGACAAACCACCACCCCTTGCCCCCCCCCCCAGCACCCAAAGACTGCATGGTGCCAAACCAGGGCGGTTTAGTTGGAGGAAACTAATTACTGTGGCTTGTTTGAACAACCCCAGTGCCTGGGGAAATGGGGTTAAAAGCTTCAATTTTGGCACTGAGACAGAGCCCAGGCCCCAGATGTGCTTTCCTCTGGGCTGGTTGCAACACTGTGAGTTGCAGAGGGTGTGCAGGGGGGATGGGGTGTCAAAAATTCCCCCTTTTTGTTTTTCCCAAGCAAGGAGAAGCCCTCAGTGGGATCCAGGAGGGGAAAATCCCAGCAGAGGCAGAGGAGAGCAAGAGGGCTGCCATGAAAGCATCAGCTCCTCCCACACAGAGGCTTTCACCACTGTCATCTTCTTTGTTTTCCCTCTTGGTGGGTTTGGATGGAGCTGTGGCGTGCTCCAGCCCTCCCCAGAGCCTCCGTGGGGTCACTGTGCTGCAGCGTGCCTCAGTTTCCCCCCGGCAAAGATGCCCTGGAAGGGCTCCATGCAGGAGTCCCTGCTGCTGTTTTCTTTTCCCAAGGAGCAGAAAGGCCACCCCTGGCTTTTCCATGGGTCTGCTGTGGCACCTTCAGCTCCCACCTTAGCAACTGCTGTTCTCATCTCCAGAGGAGCTGCTCCTGCCCTAACCCAGCAGCGCTGCAGGCAGGGCAGGTTGAGCCAGAAGCAAGCTGTGCTGGGGGCAGGATGTGGGAGCTGCGGCCCCGGGGTGGCCCACGAGGGATAAGCACCCAGCTGCATCCCTCAGCAGCACCCATCTGTGCCCCTCACCACCATTCTCCAAGAGCACTCATCCACATCCCTCAGCAGCACCCATCTGTGCCCCTCAGCAGCACCCACCCTGCCCTTCAACATCCTCAGCAGCATCCTTCTGCATTCCTCAGAAGCACCCATCCTGCCCCTCAGCAGCACCCATCCTGCCCCTCAGCAGCACCCATCCTGCCCTTCAACATCATTCTTCAACAGCATCCTTCTGAATTCCTCAGCAGCACCCATCCTGCCCCTCAACAGCACCCACCTCTGTCCTTCAACAGCACCAATAAGCATCCCTCAACATCATCCTTCAACAGCATTCATCAGTGTCCTCCAGCAGCATCCATCCTGCCCCTCTACAGCACACATCTCTGTCCCTCTACAGCCCCCATCCTGCCCCTCAGCACCAGCAGCAGCATCCATCCTGTCCCTCTACAGCACCCATCCTGCCCCTCATCAGCACTCATCCTGCCCCTCAACAGCACCCACCTGTGTCCTTCAGCAGCATCCATCCTGCCCCTCAGCAGCACCCATCTGCGCCCCTCAAGAACATCCTGCTCCAGCAGTGTGGAGCCACGGGATGCCACCCCCAGCCTGGCACGGGGCCAGGCCCCATCTTCCTCTCTCCCCTTGTCCCTGTGCCCAGGGCATTTCCCCTGGCACGGCAGGAGCTGGCCTGCCAAGGTGCCCGCCGGGGATTACGACGCTTTGCAAAGGGCAGAGAGAGAGAGGCCCAGGAGAGGTTTGCAAATCCAATTTGCACTAAACCCTTCCAGTGGGTTTTGGATGCTGCACAGACCAAGATCCCATCAGCATTTAGTGCCTGACTCCAGCAGCCACTGGCAGGCAGATTGAAGCACTTAGTGCTGCTCCTCGGAGGAGAAATTCCTCCCCCCGACAGCCCCAAGCAGTGGGGCTGGGAACGGAAACGCTGGGTGGAAAGGGCTCCAGACTGGGGGTGCTTAGGATAAAAAGGGCTGGGGGTGATAGGGGCAGCTGGGGGGGCTCCCAAAGGCAGCAAGGCAGAGTCACCTGGCTGTTTGCAGGCAGAGGTGCTGGTGTGGGGGCACAGCACCATAGGTTGATGCATTGATAGAATGGTTTGGGTTGGAAGGGACCTTGAGGATCATCCAGTTCCTAGATCTAGACCACCTTCAATTTCCTAGAGCTTGAAGATCATCCTGGCATGGGCAGGGACACCCTCCTCCAGAGCAGGTTGCTCAAGGTGCCAGCACAGCTCACAGAATCAGAGGAAGGGTTGGAAGGGACCTTAAGCATCATCCGGTCCTGACTCCCCCCCCATGGGCAGGGGCACCTTCCTGGATCCTTGAGGAACATGTCCCAGATGGCCATGGGAAGCTGTCCCTGCCCAGATGGACACAGCCCTCAAGCTTCCCTGTCACTGTAGGGAAAACCTCCTTGGGATGCCCCCAGGGCTTCACAGAATCCCAGACAGGGCTGGGTTGGAAGGGCCCTTTAGAGCTCACCCAGCCCAACGGCCCCGAAGGCTGGAGGGACATCTGCACCTGGAGCAGGTTGCTCACAGCCCTACCAGGCCTTTGCCTGCATGGAAAAGCCACACAGCTTACAAAAACCCAGTTCTGCCCTCTGAACAGTCCCAGGGTGTTGGCATGGGAGAGCTGCAGTGGCAGTGCCCTCCCTGCCCCTCTCCAGAAGTCTGGCTGGGATCAGTTTGAGCTCCATCGGACACCACGATGCCACCCAAATCCTGCCTGTGCTCCCGTGGAGAAGCCAACACCAGCAGGACTGTGAGGTGACACAGGCAGGGACAATCTGCCCCTCTCCTGCCACTTTGCCACCCTTCCCAGCCCAGATGCTGCAGCAGGGCCAGCTGGCACTGCTCAGAGCTGCTGGAGGGCGATGGCACAGCCAGGGCAGGAGCTCCAGCAGGGAGCTGGAGGTGGTACCTGTCCTCTTCCACCACCTGTGGGAGCAGAGCTGGCAGACACGGCCAAGACCTATGCCCTGGCTTCGGGCCCATCCCAGCAGGGAGCCCTGTGCTGATGCCACCTCTCCTTCATCTCCCACAGCTGGTGTAGTCCATCCCCCCACAGCTCCTGAGCCAGTGTTTGGGGATGCAAAAGGTCAAACCCCTCTGGATCTGCCCTTGGAGGCAGGCAGAGGGCCAGACCCCCCTCTCCTCCCCACTGGTCCCCTGCTGGGTGATGCTTTGCCAGGGCACAGCAGCACATCACTGTCCCCTCATGCCCCTCTGTCCATGCTCAGAGGGCTCATGCCATGCAAATCCTTGGCTGGGTCCCTCCAGGCTCTCCTTTTCCCCCTCAGCAGCTGCCCTTGGGCAGGCACATCCCACCCCAGGCTGGACCAGTGGGGCAGTGCCAGCAGCAGCCAGCCCAGCCCGGCTTGGTGACAGGCCACAGCCAGCAGCTGCTGCCTGCGCCCTCCTGCCACGTGCAGGGGCTCCACTGCTGGCATTGTCCCTCCCAGATGGCTTGGTGGAGCTGCTAAGCCTCAAAAATGTGCTCTTAATAAGCCAGCAGCACTTAATGGAGACAGCAGCTGCCCTGTTAAACCAGAGGGAGGCCTTTCCTCAGGGACACCCTGGAGGGACCGGGCTGGTGACCCGGGTGGGCTGCAGCACCTGCTGGAGGGGGTGAGGATGTTTTGGTTCATAGCCAAGGTTTCAGCTGGCTTTGGTCCCCCCTTGTGTTGCACAACACCAGCGCAGGGAGAATCCAAACCACCACTTGCTGGGACCATCTCCTGCCTGCTCTTCCTGACAAGACTCTTCTGGCTGCAGCCCAGAGATCTGCTCAGGGACCAGAACCACTGGGATGGGCCCCACAGGGATCTGGGCTTTTGGCTTGCAGCCCTGTGGTCAGGGGCAGAGGGAGAAGCTGCCTCTGCTCTGCTCCAGGAGCCCAACACAAGGCTGCTCAGGGCAGCAGGGCTGGGGGCTCTGCCCTGTTTTATGGTGCCAAGAGGTCCTCGGCCACCAGCAGCCATCACCAAGTCCAGCAGCCCTGGTGTTTTATAGGGGAGGGTCAGGGAGCAACAACAGCTGGCAATAAATAGAGCCCATGGCCCCCAGCCAGCCCTGTCAGCCCCAGCACAGCCAAACCCAACGTCAGGAAAGGCAAAAAAGCCACTTCCAGCCACGCAGGAGCCCATGGCCTGGCCACTGTCGTGAGCTCTTGGTGCTGCCCACAGAATCACAGCATGGCAAGCGTGGGAAGGGACCTCTGGAGATCCTTGAGGCCAACCCCCCTGCCAAGAAGGTCACCCAGGACCATGTCCATCACCAGAGAGACCCAGAGACAGCAAAGGTGAGGCAAAAGAGGTTCCTCATCCCCAGGACTCAACCAAAACAAGAGGTAATGGTTTGAAACCACAGCAAGGTGGCCTCAGGTTAGGAGGAAGTTCTGCACAATGAGGGTGCAGAAATACTGGGACAAGGTGCTCAGGGATGTGGTTGAGTCCCCACCCCTGGAGACACTGAAGGTCAAACTTGGTGGGGCCCTGAGCAACCTGCTCTAGGTGGAGATGTCCCTGCTGGCTAGGACAAGATGACCTTTGAGGGTCCCTTCCAACCCAGCTCATTCTGTGATTCCAAACACCATTGTCAATGCCTTGGAGCTGCCATGGCCTGGAGACAGCAAGGGACACAGCCCCTGAGAGCCTCCAGTGATGGCTCTTTGCTGCATCCCTCCCCCAAGTCCTGGCTGCTTCAAGCAGGCTTCAGCAGCTGTCATTCACTTGGGCCCTTTGGGGAACCTTCCTCCCTGGGAAGGACTAGGAGTGGGCTTAGCCTTCCAACCACCTCACCCCTCCACTGCTGCCTGGAAAACACAGCCAAGGCAAGAGGAAATGGAAGGCTCCTTATGTCCTGGAGCCTCATCACAGCCCAGGCCTCGCTCGTGAGCATTCTTTGTCCGTGCTGAGCACCGAGCATCACTCGGGAGAGCGCTCGCAGGGGATTTATCGCCCTGCCCCGAGCGCTGCACCGACAGCTCCTTCAACGGCAGCTCCTGCCTGGGGTTACTGCAGCCTGGGAGCAGTGCTGAAGGGGGAAATTCCCCTCCTGGGATATCTCCTGCTGTGCAGGAGCTGCGTGGGGGATGCCAGCCCCAGGGGCTGGGCTGCGCTGCCTCCCTGCCGGCAGCCGGCAGCCATCCTCACAGCCGCTTGGCTTGGACGAAGTTCAAGGGAAAACCTCTTCTGCTGCAGAAATAAACCAAACCCAAACCACCAAACCAAACAACAACACAACCCACCCCCACCGTGGTTCCATTAAATCAAAGCCCTTCAGGAACATCAGCGCTGATGGCGCTGCCGTTGCTAGCCAGGGGCCGACACGGGGCCGATGTGGCTTTTGAACGGCAGAGGAAGGAAACAGAAGGGGATTTTTTTGTTGTTGTCCTTCAAGAGCAACTCGGTGGCAAATGGATTGCTTCAACTGAGCTCTTTGGATGTCGAGCTCCAAAGTGGAGCTGAGCTCGTTTTGTGCTGAAGGAGCAAGAGGAATCAAATCGATTCTGGCATTTCCCTTCCCAGGGCTGATCGCAGGGGGGGGTCGTGTGGCTGCTATGGTCTTGGGATGCTCCTTCAAGCAAGAGCATAGAAAGAGAGAGTTGTTTGGGCTGGAAAAGACCTCTAAGATCATAAGAGGGCAGATTTAGGCTGGAGATTAGGTAGAGAAATAGTGTGGCCAGCAGGAGCAGGGAGGTCATTGTGCCCTGTGCTCAGCACTGCTGAGGCCACACCTGGAGTCCTGTGTCCAGCTCTGGGCTCCTCAGTTTAAGAAGGACATTGAGAGACTTGAAGGTGTCCAGAGAAGGGCAACAAAGCTGGGGAGGGGTCTGGAGCACAGCCCTGGGAGGAGAGGCTGAGGGAGCTGGGGTTGCTTAGCCTGCAGAAGAAGAGGCTCAGGGGAGACCTCATTGCTCTCTACAACTGAAGGGAGGTTGGAGCCAGGTGGGGGTTGGTCTCTTCTCCCAAGCACTCAGCACCAGAACAAGAGGACACAGTCTCAAGCTGTGCCAGGAGAAGTTTAGGCTGGAGGTGAGGAGAAAGTTCTTCCCAGAAAGAGGAATTGGCCACTGGAAGGAGCTGCCCAGGGAGGTGGTGGAGTCCCCATCCCTGGAGCTGTTCAAGAAGGGACTGGATGTGGCACTTGGAGCCATGGCTTAGCTGTCAGGAGGTGCTGGGGGACAGGTTGGACTTGATGATCTCTGAGGTCTTTTCCAACCTTACTGATTCTATGATTCTGTGAGATTCTTGACAGTGTGGGTGGTGGGAAGGCACTGGAGCAGGCTGCCCAGGGAGGTTGTGGATGCCCCTTCCTGGAGCTGTTCAAGGCCACTTTGGGCTGGGCTGGTGGGAGGTGTCCCTGCCCATGGCAGGGAGCTGGGCTAGATGATCTTAAAGGTCCCTTCTAACCTAAACCACTCTATGAATCTATGATTGCCTGAATCCAGCTACCAACCCAGCACCACCACGGCCATGTGTCCCAAAGTGCCATGTCCATGTTCTCAAACACCTCCAGAGATGGTGACTCTGCCACCTCCATGGGCAGCCTGTTCCCATGCCTGTGCCGTGCCCAGCACAGCCAGGAGGGAGCAAGCCTGAGTTTCCTTTCCTCTGCTCCAAGTTTAAGGTGGAAATATTACTCCAAACTGGCCAAACCCCAGCAAAAGCTGAGCTGAATGAGGCTCCTCCTGGCCAGCCAGTGGTGGAGCTGGAGCAGGTGGTGCACCCTGAGCAAGGGACTGGCCCAGCCCATGGCTGCATCGCTGCAGCAGCACTCCTGGGATGCCAGATGACCCCTGGCACAGTGGGAGTGGAGAAGCCAGTTGATACCTAGGTCCTCACCCCCTCCCCACGCAGACGGAGCCCTGGGAGCTGGCGGAGCAGGGCCATGTGCTGCTCCCCTGCCCAGGCCGGGAGGTCCTGGAAGCAGGATCATGCAGATGTGCAGTGGCTTAGACCAGCAATGAAATCGTCTGTGGCACCAGGGGTAAAAAACCCACACCAGTAAACCCCACACCAGGGAATCTCACACCGGGTCTGACCTGCGATGGGTCCTGAACCCTCCCTCCTCCTCTCAGCATCTCCCTCTCCACCGAGGCTCAGCCCCACTGGGTACCCTGAGATGCTCTGCAGGTGGGGGCTGACATCAACAGGCTGCTGCCAGCTCCTTGTGTCCCCCCAGGCCCACCCCTGCGTGTGCACAGCGTGGCTCAGCATCTCCCAGGATGGGGCCCTGCCTGCCCCGTGTTGAATGCCACCACACCACGCACATGGCTCAGCTGGGGACAACCAGGGGGACACCTGCCCTGGCCACTCTGCTGGCTGGGCTGTGTTTAGGGCAACATGAGAGGTGCCTTGACCTCAAAAAGTGGATAGAGCAAATCCTGCAGCCCCCCAAAGGCAGAAGTGAACCTCAAAAGCATGTCCTGGAGCCCCCGAGCCTGGCACACTGCAGGAGAGCAACCCACGGGCAGCCCCGGATGGGCTTTGCACCGGGAGAGGAGGGAGGTGGTGGAGCCGGAGCTGTGATTCACGGCCGCACCGTGGGAGGGCACCCAGCACTGCCTCAGTCCAGCCCTGCTCCGGCACCCAGCATCACCCAGAGGTGCCAGCCCCCCGGTGATAAGGGACACCCCCCGGCCGTGTCACAGCAGACCGGTCCAGCTCTTCTTATTTACAGCCCAGGGGCTGGGTGCCACAGGACCTGGTGGGTGCTGAGCTCTCCCTTTGCCCTTGCAAAGCCTGTGGCCATGCAGCCCAGAAGGAGCCCGGCCCTGGGGCCACATCCTGCTGTGAAGTAGCTGCAACCGTGCACAGAGGGATGGCAAAGCAGACGCGACAGCTCAGCACCCTGGGGGTGGCCACAGCCAGCATCGGGATGTGCTTCACCCTCCTCTGCTCCTTCCTCCAGGCAAGGCGTGAGCTGGACCAGGACTGAATAAGCCCTTTGAGATCCAGCAGTGTAATTGGAGGTGTAGCAACGTGGGGCAGCCTCGTTTCCTTCCTCCATCCCAGCCCTGGACCTGCCGGGGACAGGGAGGCAGGAGGAGCCGGCAGCCTGCTGCTGGTGGCGCTGAGGATGCTCCCAGTGGGACACTGCCATGTCCCGGAGCAGATCTCGGGCACAGCATCACTGCCTCTGCTCCGGGAGGTAGGTTTGGGTCCGAACCAAGGGCCCAGTTAAAGCCAGCAGCTAGAAAAACAAAACCGAGTGCCCAAGCCACCTAAAATCCTGCACGGAGCCACCCAAGGCACCTAAAAACCCGCACGGAGCCCCCACCCAGCTTGGAATTCTCCACCCTGTGCCACACAGCATCTCGGCTGCTCCTGCCGTTCCAGCTGGGAGCACCCACGGACGCCAGAGGCTGAACTGGGGATTACGAGGACGGTCCTTGGCTTCAGACCTGGGATTTCAGCACGCCGCTTCCGACAGCCATCCGTCCCCTCTCCCGCTGGGCTGAGGCGAGCCCTCGACCCAGCGCCGAATTGCGGATTGGCTCCCGAGGCAACAATGGGATTTAAGCGGGTGCTGGCTCCAAGCTACCATATATGAGCAATAAAGGCACCCGAGGTCCGGGCTGTTTGGGTAAAGCCTCCGTGCAGACCGCAGCGAGAGTGGGAAATTCCCCTCCCGTGACACCGGGAGCTGAGATTTTTGCCTCCCAAGTCCCTCGCAAAGCTCTGGATGAGGACAAGCAGAGCTGGGCTCCAAGCTGGCGGTGGGAGCCTGGGGGTGTGGGGGGAAGGTGATGGGGTCGCAGATGCCGACAGAGCCCGGCCGGAGATTCTTCCGTTCCTTACACTAATATTTAGACAGGACACAAATTTCCCCCCGCTCCTCCCCAGCTCCTGCGAACAGGCTGCACCCTGAGCGCTGTTTGTGTTCCTGGCGGGATCCTCTCCAAGTATGAAGCAAACTCCTCCAGCAACCCGGACACCAAGAGGGAGCTGGGGGCCTGATCCTGCCTCTCCCCGCACCCTCACCATCCTCCGAGGATGCCCGAAGGATCCGGGTTTGCTCCACCCGTGGGGTGCCCCAAAGGATCCGATTTTGCCTCATTTCTGGGGTGCCTCCATCCGGCCGCCAACCATGCCGGGGGCAGAGGAAGAGCAGCGAAGCCCCGGATCGGGCACCGCAAGGTTGGAGGGAGGGCGGAGGGTGGGAGTGGGGAAAAAGGCTCCGCGAGGACCCCCGGAGCCATCCCCCGGTCCCGCACCGCCGGACGAGGGGCAGGATCGGTCCCGCCTGTGGGCAGGTGCCCAGGGCTGCCCGCGGCTCTTACCTGGAGGCCGGGTCGGGGCTCGGGGCTCAGAGGCGGCTCCGTGGTGCGGCCGGGACACGCGTGGGACCGGGGACAGCCATGGGCGAGAGGAGGAGCGGCTCGGTTCGGCTCGGCTCGGCTCGGTACGACTGGGCTCTGGCACGGAACGGATGAGCTGGGCTCGGTTCTGTAAGGGCTGGGCTGGGCTCGGCTCAGCTCTGGCTCGGCTGGAGCTCGGCTCCGGCACAGCGGGGGGGGCTCGGCTACCGCCTCCTCCCCGCGGCGGGGGGCGGGTTTGGAGCTGGCCGATGCCCCCGCCCCGCCCAGGCCCGAGCCGGGCTGCGCTCCGCTGCCGGTGCCGGTCCAAGCCCCAGCGCTCCCGGTGCGGGTCCCGGTACCTCCCGCAGCCCGGCGCGTCCGCGGCTCCCCCGGAGGAGGCACCGGCCGCGTCTCGCCCCGGAACCGCCCGGGACCGCCCCGGCCCGCCCCGCCCCGCCCGACGCAGACCGAGTCCCCGGTCCTGCCCCGGAGCCCCGGTCCTGCCCCCCGCATCACCCCGCTCCCCCAGTTCCCTTCCCCTGGACCCCTCAGTGCTGCCCCTCACAATCCCCCCCTCTCCTCTTCCCCCGGCCCCACAAGGACTTGCAATTCAGGGCAAATCTGTACAGTTGGAGCTGTCCCTCAAGCAAGCTGAGACCCAAGGGGTTGTTCTGGCTGCCCCGTAGCGGCTCTGTCTTGGGGGGACTGACCCACTCGGTGGGAAGGAGCCTGGCAGCGCACACGTGACGCTTGTGCACCTCAGGGCTTTGGGGGGGACGCTTGAGGAGAGCCAGGGACATCTCCCTAACTGAGCTCTTCCACCGCTCAGCTGTCTCCTAACGGCACAAACCCCTCCCCAGCCTCCTTCAGCCCCACATCCTCCGCCCTGGGGCTGATTGGAGTATCCCACCTGCTCCTCGCAGCTGTCACCTCGGGGGTGACCACGGAGAGGCACTTGAGTTTACAAAATGAGGTGGAAAATATCATCACAGGATGCCCAGAGAGATGGGAGCTGCCCCATCCCCGGAACCGTTCCAGGTCAGGCTGTTTGCAGCTCTGAGCAACCTGCTCTGGCTGCAGCTGTCCCTGCTGAGTGCCTTTAAAGGTCCCTTCCCACCCAAACCAGCCTGGGATTCCAGGATCCTGTGATCACTCCTTCCCGTGGGCTCGGTTAGTCCTTGCTGCTGTTCGCCCTGACATCATCACTCTGCGGAGTTAGCAGCCAGCCTCTGGCTACAGCCAGACCTTCTCTCTCTCTGCTCCTGCTTCAGCCTCTCCCCGGGCACCAGCAGAGGCTGCAGTCCCAGGTTTAGAGCTGGGTGAAGCTTTGTGAGGTGGGGAATCAGCCAGAGGTGCAGGCAGACATCGCTCAGCCGCTTCTCTCCATCCTGCACAAAGGGCTTGCTCCAACCCTCCCTCTCTGCAGCTCCCTGGAAGTGGCACCAGGTTTGATGTGGCAGGTTTGGGAAGAAACATGATCCATGTGCTTCCCTTCGCTGTTGTGTAAGCCCCAGGGCTGCAGGTCAGGGCAGGCAGTGTGTGCCCCCCGGGATGCCAAGGGGAGGCAGGAGCCTGCAGCCCAGCTGGGACACCCCCAGGCACCGTGCTGCAGGCTGGAGGGGTTTCAGCTCTCCTGGAAACCACTCAAGATGTCACAGAGCAAACAAACAACTCAAGATCCCAAAATAAAGCAGTTCTGACTGGAAAAGAAATCCTGTTTAGACAGGAAAAGCAGCAGGAAGGCAACGAGGAACAAAGTCAATTGATTGGCAGGTGGGGAAGAGGCTTGGATGGGGGAGACTTGCTTGGTTTGGGGACAGACTAAAGCCAGGGCACTGCCTGCTGGGGGGTGGTGGCTCCCATTTGGGGAGGGGAGATCTGAGCCAGCACAGAGCAGCTGGTGGAGTCCCCATCCCTGGAGGTGTCCAAGAACCATGGCACCTGGGGCCATGGTTTGGTGGCCATGGGTTGCTGGTTGGACTGGATGCTCTCAGAGGGCTTCTCCAACCTTAATGATTCGATGATAACTTCCCCCCCCCCATCCCTTAGGACAGTTTTGGGGCTGGACCTGGAACACCTTTCCACAACCTCCCATCGGAGCTGAGCTTCACCCTGTTGGAAATCAGGATGCTGTGTGGCAATGGGAGGCACTGAAAAGGCAGGAGAAAGAGGCAAAGCTGGTCCGGGGAGGGGGGGTGGGTAGGTGCCCCTTTGAGAGTGGCCATGCTGGGCCAGACCTGCTAGGGCACAGCTGAAGACATCTGCAGAGGCTGCTGATGTCGTGGGGTGTTCAGGAAGGCAGCAGCCATAGGACAGGAGGGGTTGGAGGGCTGGAGGAGAGGCTCAGCACTCCCTAATGGTTGTCTCCTTCCTTCTCCTGCCTTCCCAGTGTTTGTTTTTGCAAGTATTAACACTGGGGCTGTTTTCTTAAGCACACATCAGGGGCTGGAGGGTTTCTCTGGGGGTCTGGGATCTGAGTGACCTTGACCCGTTGGGAGATCTTCTCAAGAGAGGTCTGCAGAGCCTGGTCCATGGTTACCCTGGGTCCCAGCAGTGCTGGCAGGAGCCACAGAGGTGTTCCCACCACAAAGACCAGCCAGCCCGAGCCCACAGGGCGCTGGGAGCCGGCGGGAGCAGTGGAGCAGGCAGCAGGGATGGGTGCTGGGTCTCCTTCTCCCTGACAGCAGGAGGCTTCACCTTGCCGTTCTTGGCTGCTCCGCGAAGCAGCGTCGCAGGGCAGCCTCCCTCCCTGCAGCCCGCAGAAGGCTGCAGCTGCCCTGCCAAAACCCCAGTAGCTGCTAAACAAACAATTTAATGCAAAACAGCCTCAGAGGAACAGGAGCAAACGTGCCCAAGGAAGCATCAAAGCCATTACCAAGCCACAGCGGAGGCGCAGGACGTCGCCAGGGCTCTGCGCAGAGCTCGGGAGGAGCAGCCTGGGAGAACCTGCAGCTTTTAACCGACCTGCTCCTACTGATGTGTCTGATGTGGGCACCAATATCTCATTTCCACCTCTCCCACAGTGTTTGTCAAGAGCCCCAGTTCCAGTCTGTCCAGCTGGCCCCACAGCCAGCATCTAGCAGGGTTGAAACCAGCCCCTTCTGCCTCAAATCGTGGAGCAGTGAAATCCAGCAGGCAGCAGGGAGCCTCTGGCTCCTGGAGGAGCTTTGGGATTTGCTTGTATTTGGCTTGGCTACCGCCTCTTGACCAGTCAAGCTGCTCTTGATTCATCAGGGCTTAAGCCTGGCCCCAAGCTGATGTCTTGCAGGCTGACAGCAAGCTGTGAGCGCAGCTTGGAGATTCCCCTGTGCTCTTCCAGCTGGGTGCACATCTGGGTTCCTGAGATGGATGCCCACTCAGGCATCTCCCAGGAAGTGCCAGGACTAGGAGGGATGCTACTGAAACTGTTGCCTGCAGCAGCATGAGCTGGGAAGCTTGCACTGCTGCCTCGGAGCTGCGTAAACAGGAGGTGATGATGGACACAGGGAATGGTTGGGCAACCATCCAGCTCTGGCCTCACAGCAGCTGAGCTCTGCCTTTTCTCCATTGGAAGACGAAGCCAGACCATGTCCAACATGGCCTTGGCCACCCAGCCTGCTGTGCAGCCTTGAGAAGGTGAGAAAGGACCTCAGGTCTCTCCCGATCAAAGCTGGCCATGCAGTTGTGGCCCTATGGAGGTGAAGGCTCTGCTGTGGAGAAGCAGCCAAGATCTCCTTGCAGTGCCTGGTCCCTGCCCTGCAGCTGGGATGCAGATGCCATGTGGGAGCAGGGCTGGGTGCCCATGATACCTGGTGGCAGCTGGTTTCAGCTCCAAGCCTGGGAGCAGGCTCTGAGCACCTGCTCTGCTCCCAGCTGTCCCTGCTGACTGCAGCAGGTTTGGTCTAGATGAGCTTCTCAGGTCCCTTCCCCACCCAAACCATTCCTTGAGTCCATGATTCTACCTCAGAGGTGCCATTAACAGCCCTGGATTCCCACACCACTCACCACAGGCTTGATGTCACTCAGGGCTACCTCTCCCAAGCCTTGCTAACCCTCATCCACCCCTTGGGAGGTGACAGAGTTGAGGGCCATGAGCTGTAGCCAGAGGAGAATCACAGAATCTTAAATTGAGAAGGCTGGAAAAGACCTCAGAGATCATCAAGTCCAACCTCTCACCCAACACCTCCTGACAGCTAAGCCATGGCTCCAAGTGCCACATCCAGTCCCTTCTTGAACACCTCCAGGGATGGGGACTCCACCATCTCCCTGGGCAGCACATCCCAGTGGCCAACAACTCTCTCTGGAAAGAACTTTCTCCTCACCTCCAGCCTAAACCTCCCCTGGCACAGCTTGAGACTGTGTCCTCTTGTTCTGGTGCTGGGTGCCTGGGAGAAGAGACCAACCCCCACCTGGCTACAACCTCCCTTCAGGGAGTTGGAGAGAGCAATGAGGTCTCCCCTGAGCCTTCTCTTCTCCAGGCTAAGCAACCCCAGCTCCCTCAGCCTCTCCTCCCAGGGCTGTGCTCCAGACCCCTCCCCAGCTCTGTTGCCCTTCCCTGGACACCTTCAAGTCTCTCAATGTCCTTCTTAAACTGAGGAGCCCAGAGCTGGACACAGGACTCCAGGTATGGCCTGAGCAGTGCTGAGCACAGGGCACAATGACCTCCCTGCTCCTGCTGGCCACACTGTTCCTGATGCAGGCCAGGATGCCATTGGCCTTCTTGGCCACTGGGCACACTGCTGGCTCCTGTTCTGCTGCTGTCCACCAGTACCCCCAGGTCCCTTTCTGCCTGGCAGCTCTCAGCCACTCTGCCCCCAGCCTGTAGGGCTGCCTGGGGCTGTTGTGGCTGCAGTGCAGCACCTGGCTGTGAACCACTGGGATGGAGTGAAAGAAAGTTGGAACCAGGCAGGGGGGGGAAAAAAAGCCCAACCAAAGAAAAAAGCCCAAACCCCTCCACCCAAACGTGTGGTACACAACATCACAGACCAAATCCCCTGGGAACAAGAGTGGGAGGGAAAACCTGAGCAACGAAGTCCTCTGAGATGTCAAACTGCCCTCAGAGCCCACACCCGAGCCCTGAGAGAGGAACTGAAACACAGGCGTGGGGGCAAAAAGAGAAGAAGAGGAAGGAGAAGAAGAAAAATGCCTTGCAGCCTCGCAGGGGAAGGATGATGAATCTCTCCCTGTTCCAGGGCAATCCCATTATGTACACACAAAGGAGTCATAAAAATTCCAGCGTGACGGAACCGAAGCCTTCCGGATGAAATACAACCAAAGTGGAAGGAGCTCGGGATGGCCCCGGGAAGGAGCAGCGCCTGGGGCTGCCTCCTGCGGATCATGCTGGGGAAGGCACCGCTCACCGGGCACCCAGCACCACAACAAGAGGACACAGTCCCGGGCTGCGCCAGGGCAGGTTCAGGATGGAGGTTAGGAGGAAGTTCTACACAGAGAGAGTGATTGCCCCTTGGGATGGGCTGCCCGGGGAGGTGGTGGAGTCCCCATCCCTGGAGGTGTTCAGGAGGAGACTTGCTGGGGGGCTTGGTGCCATGGCTTAGTTGATTAGGTGGTGTTGGATTGGTTGATAGGTTGGACGTGATGATCTCGAAGGTCTCTTCCAACCTGGTCTATTCTATTCTATTCTATTCTATTCTATTCTATTCTATTCTATTCTATTCTATTCTATTCTACTCCTATCCTATCCTATCCTATCCTGTCCTATCCCTATTCTATTCTACTCCTAGTCTACTCCCACTCTATTCCTCTCCTAGTCTATTCCACTCCACTTCTATTCTATTCTATTCTATTCTATTCTATTCTATTCTATTCTATTCTATTCTAGTCTAGTCTAGTCTAGTCTACTCCTAGTCTAGTCCTCTCCTCTCCTCTCCTCTCCTCTCCTCTCCTCTCCTCTCCTCTCCTCTCCTCTCCTCTCCTCTCCTCTCCTCTCCTCTCCTCTCCTCTCCTCTCCTCTCCTCTCCTCTCCTCTCCTCTCCTCTCCTCTCCTCTCCTCTCCTCTCCTCTCCTCTCCTCTCCTAGTCTACTCCTATTCTATTCTATTCTATTCTACTTCTAGTCTAGTCTACTCCTAGTCTACTCCTAGTCTACTCCTAGTCTACTCCTAGTCTACTCCTATTCTATTCTATTCTATTCTATTCTAGTCTAGTCTAGTCTAGTCTAGTCTAGTCTACTCCTAGTCTAGTCCTCTCCTATTCTATTCTATTCTATTCTATTCTATTCTATTCTATTCTATTCTATTCTATTCTATTCTATTCTACTCCTATCCTATCCTATCCTATCCTATCCTATCCTATCCTATCCTATCCTATCCTACCCTCTATTCAATTCTATTCTATTCTATTCTATCCTTTCCTGGAGGAGGTGGTGCCAAGGTGGCAGCTGGGGAGAGTGCTGGTGAATGGCAGTGCCAGCACCCGGCTTGAGGTGGGGTAAAGCTAAGAAGATGAGCAGAGGGCTGGCTGGAGAGCCTCCCCTGTGGGCACGGGCTGGGAGAGTTGGGGTTGTTCAGGAGGGAGAGGAGAAGGCTCCAGGGAGACTTTAGAGCAGCTTTCCAGTACCTGAAGGGGCTCCAGGAGGGATGGGGAGGGACTTTTGACAAGGGCTGGGAGTGACAGGGAAGGGCAATGGCTTTGAGCTGGGAGAAGGGAGGTGGAGACTGGAGATGAGGAAGAAATTCTTGACAGTGAGGGTAGGGAGGCACTGAAACAGCTGTGGCTGCCTCCTGCCTGGAGCTGTTCAAGGCCAGGCTGGATGAGGCCTTGAGCAGCCTGGGCTGGTGGGAGGTGTCCCTGCCCATGGCAGGGGGGTGGCTCTGGATGGTCTTCAAGGTCCCTTCCGACCCATTCTACGAACCTGTGAAATCCTTCCTGCCTACAGCAGCTCCCCAGCAGAGCCACAGCCCAGCCTGCAGCCAGGGAGAGCTGAGGGAGCCATGGGCCTGGGCTTGGGCCAGGTGGGAGAGTATGGATTCACCAGGAGGGATGGCATGGAGCTGCCAGGAGGGACGGCATGGAGCTGCCGGGGGGGACGGCATGGAGCTGCCAGGAGGGACGGCGTGGAGCCGCCGGAAGGGACGGCGTGGAGCTGCCAGGGGGGACGGCGTGGAGCTGCCAGGGGGGACGGCGTGGAGCTGCCAGGGGGGACGGCATGGAGCTGCCAGGGGGACGGCGTGGAGCTGCCAGGGGGGACGGCGTGGAGCTGCCAGGGGGACGGCATGGAGCTGCCAGGGGGGACGGCGTGGAGCTGCCAGGGGGGATGGCGTGGAGCTGCCGGGAGGGACGGCGTGGAGCTGCCAGGGGGGACGGCGTGGAGCTGCCGGGAGGGACGGCGTGGAGCTGCCAGGGGGGATGGCGTGGAGCCGCCGGGAGGGACGGCGTGGAGCTGCCAGGGGGGACGGCGTGGAGCTGCCGGGAGGGACGGCGTGGAGCTGCCGGGAGGGACGGCGTGGAGCTGCCAGGGGGGACGGCGTGGAGCTGCCGGGAGGGACGGCGTGGAGCCGCCGGGAGGGACGGCGTGGAGCCGTCGGGGGGACGGCGTGGAGCCGCCGGGGGGACGGCGTGGAGCCGCCGGGGGGGACGGCGTGGAGCCGCTGGGGGGACGGCGTGGAGCTGCCGGGAGGGACGGCGTGGAGCTGCCATTCCCTGCTCTTGAGCTCTCCTACCTCAGCCACACCACTCTAAGGCTGGTTGGACCTTGGATGTTCCCCTGGGCAGGAGGGAGAGAGACTCCTTGGATGCATCCTGTTTTGTTTTTAAGCTGGCTACCTCTCGCAAACCTCTTCTGTCTTGAGCCCAAATCCACTCTTCCCCACCCCCCCTCTCTTATTTACCATGGGATAATTCAGGCAGAGGCAATTTTCCGCTGTGGGTGGGAAGTGCTCCTGCACAGGACGGTTCCACGCTGGCGATGGCCTCAGGCTGGTGATGGTTGTGATGATCTTTGAGGTCTTCTCCAACCGAAGCAATTCTCTGACTCCACCTCGGGGCCACTTCTCCACCTTCCCAGCAGCTCCCACCTGGCTGCTCAGCAGGGACTCAATTACAGAGATGAAATTGACCTGGCCCAAAAAAAAAAAGCAAGGCAGCCCCAGCAGAGGTTGACAGAAAGTTGGGAAGCTGCCAAGAAAGTCCTAATTGAAAGTGGTTCCTGAGCTGTGGATTGGTGAGGACCCTGCCTGGCGACCCCCTCCTCTGTCACCATGAGTTATGAGCAAGGCCTGGGTTGAAATGAGGCAGAGTAAATCTCATCAGGTTTTTATGAGCCCCTTTTCCTCCCCCCCACCCCGGGCTGAGCTCTGGGCACATGCTGAGCAGCAGGAGAGCTTTGCCGTTCTCCATCTCCATCTCCTTCGCTGAGTGGCAGCTCAGAGCATTAGCAGATTAAAAAAGTTCAAGCTGGAGTAAAAGAGAATTCCCTCCCCCCCCAAAGAACCCAACACTGAGCTGCAGCTCTGGGCTGGGCAGCGGTGGGCAGGCAGCAGGCAGCACAGATGTGATTCCCAGCAGCATCTCTCCCTCAGCTTCTCTCTGGAACGTGGGCCAGATGGGAATGCTTGGGAGGGACTGGGATATGGAGCTGTGACACAATCACTGAGCTGGTTGGGTTGGAGAAGCCCTCTGAGAGCACCCAGTCCAACCAGCAACCCAACCCCCCATGGCCACCAAACCATGGCCACAAGGGCCATGGCCACACATTGCTCGAACCCCTCCAGGCATGGGGACTCCACCACCTCCCTGGGCAGCCTCTGCCAGTCCCTGACCACTCTTGCAGCAAAGAAATTTTTCCTCCTCTCCAACCTGACCCTCCCCTGGCACAATTTCAGGCCACTTCCTCTCCTTCTATCACCTGAGACTAGGGAGAAGAGATCAAACCCCACCTGACAGCCTCCTCTCAGGGAGCTGCAGAGAGCAATGAGGTCTCCCTCAGCCTCCTCTTCCCACCTCCCTCAGCTGCTCCTCTTCCCATCTCCCTCAGCTGCTCCTCCCCAGCCCTGTTCTCCAGACCCTTCCCCAGCTTCGTTGCCCTTCTCTGGACACAGCCTAAGGTGGGCTGCTCCTCAGGGGCTGAGCAGGGCTGCTCAGAAGTGAAGTGAGAAGCGGAGCAAGGAGAGAAGTGCCACCGTGCCCCAGGTGCTTCTGTGGGCTCTGTCTCAGCGCCTGGCAGCAGGCTTGTCCCAGACCTCTCCATTTCTGCCACCTCCACCTGAGCTTGGACCACCTCAATCACAGCCCAGCTGCAGTGGGCAGCCCCCAGCAGCCCCCGGGGGAGCTTGCCCAGGGCTCTGCTCCAGAGCAGTAATGAGCCACTGTAAAGCATCCTGCCTGCTGCAGAGCTATCTCCAAAGAGTTGTTTCACACCTCCCGGGGTGTGAAGGTCACAGACCAGATGTTCCCCATCAGCACTCAGATCCTAGAGCCTTTTACACCGGATTTCAGCCCTGCAGTCAAATTGCCTTCAGCAAGTGATGCTTGTTCTTGGAGCTGGATTTTTGGCTGGGGAGGAGAGGAAGGCTGAAGCACAAGGAGGGGGATCCTCGGGATACAGAGCAGAGCCTCCTTTCCCAAGCTCTCTTCCAAAATAACTGCTGGCAGCCAGAGGTGCCTGGCTTTGGAAGAGCCTGGAGTCACCTGGGATTCTGAACCCACCTCGGGGTCCTGGGGACTGTGAGTGGGCAGCAGGGGCAGGGAGGGGATTCTGCCCCTCTGCTGAGACCCCCCTTGCAGTGCTGGGGCAGCTCTGGAGTCCTCAGCACAGACAGGGACCTGCTGGAGCAGGTCCAGAGAGGCCACAGCAGTGATGGGAGGGCTGGAAGGGCTCTGCTGTGAGGTCAGGCTGAGAGAGTCGGGGCTGGGCAGCCTGGAGAGGAGAAGGATCCAGGGAGACCTTCTGGTGGCCTTTCAGTGCTTAAAGGAGTGAGCAGAAAGCTGAGGACAGAGTTTTGATCAGGGCCTGTTGTGACAGGACACGGGAGGGTGGTTTGGAACCAAAAGAGGGAGATTCAGAGAGAATATTTTCAGAGAAGGTGGTGAGGCCCTGCCCCAGGCTGCCTCGAGGGGTGGCAGCTGCCCCATCCCTGGCACCATCCCAGCTCGGGCTGTGTGGGCTCTGAGCAACCTGCTCTGGTTGGGGATGTCCCTGCTGAGTGCAGGGGGCTGGACTGGGTGACCTTCAAAGGTCCTTTCAACCCAAACCACTCTGGGATCCTGAGGTTCCTTGCCCAGGAAATGTGTCCTCCAAGAAGGACTCTGCCAGCCTTGCTCTCACCTGCCCCTGGCTGCTGGTGGCCATGCTCAGGAGGGCACAGCTCTGCCCTTTACCTTCCAGCTGGGTATAATCCTTTCAGAGGCCATAGCTGGTCTCAGCCTGTGTCCATCTCTCTGTGTGGACCCATTCTGTAGCTCCAGCCCTGGCTGAGGGCTTGCAGCTGGAGCTTCCAGGCTTCCCCACCCTGCTGCCAGCGCTGGGAGAGCTGCTGGGGCAGAGGGAGCTTCACTTCAAAGCTGTTCTGCCTCTTATAAAATTCCCTGCCACGGAAATGGGGGATGCCTGGAATGTGCAGATGCCTGGCAGGTCTGCACATAAAACACTCTGAGCAGTTGGCTGCCTTTGAGTATTGATCTGCTGGTGACATATGGAAGCATCAGCTGGGAGCAGAGCCCTGCCCTGCACGCACGCAGCCAGGTTTGGCCCCTAAAGAGATGGGAAGCAGTTGGGGAGAAGAACCCTGGGGGAAATAACCCAACCTTTGAGCTGAACCAAGGCACAGCCTGGCTGTGGTGCTTGGAGCAGTGCTGGGGGTCAGCCCTGAACCAAAAGCTGGAGAGGAAGCCACAGGCAGTGACTTGAGGCAAGCTGCAGGAAAGCGAAACCCAAAAGCCAGCAGAATGTGGTGCTGGGAGCTCTGCCTGCCCTTAGCAGAGCCATGGAGCCGGCTGCACACAAGGGATTTGCTTAAATCCCCCTCACAGGCCACAGCCAAAGCAACCTGCCCCCAGGAGAAACACAGCAGGAGCCTTTATCTCCCTTCCTGAATGTGCCTCTGTTCCCAGCAGAGTCTTCCCCCAGGGTCCACCAGTCCTCTGCTTCCTGCTCCTGACACACAGGCAAAGCCATCCTGCTCCTGCTCCATCCTGCTCCTGCTCCTCAGCTTCTAGCTGCTCCTGCTCCCTCCTGCTCCTCAGCTTCTAGCTGCTCCTGCTCCCTCCTGCTCCCTCCTGCTCCTCAGCTTCTAGCTGCTCCTGCTCCCTCCTGCTCCCTCCTGCTCCTCAGCTTCTAGCTGCTCCTGCTCCCTCCTGCTCCCTCCTGCTCCTCAGCTTCTAGCTGCTCTTGCTCCCTCCTGCTCCTGCTCCCTCCTGTTCCTTGGCTTTTGGCCGCCACTGCTCCTGCTGGGAGCTGGTCAGGAGCCCTTGGGGTTGCTGGTGATGTAGTAGGAACAGAGGAGCATCCCAAAGGTCACCTTTGGAGGACAAATCTCTGCTGACTGCAGGAAGGTCTCTGGACATGATGTGCTTTAAAATACCACTACAGGGGAGGCAGCCAGAAAGGCAGCTGAGCCAGCCAGGAAAGCAATTTGCTCCATGTTTATACTCCAAAAAACCCCACAAGGATCCAAAATCCTTTCAGATCCAGCCCTTCCCAACCCTCTGGGCTGGCATCAGCCTCCCTCTCCATGGAGCTGCTGCTGCTGCTGCTGCCAGATGAGCCTTGCCCACCAGCTCTGCAGCCAATAAATCTTCCTCTGCATTAAACATCACAGGTCTCAATTAATTAAAAAGGAGCAACAAGAACCACAGTCCCCTCAGCAATTAGAGAAGTGGCTGAGTAATTAGATGGAATGTTAATTTCATTTCATTTCCAGGGGGTGGGGAAGGCGGGGGGGGGGGAGGGAAGGAAAGGAAGAAGGAGCAAATGGGATTGCATTTGATGAGAGGGGAAATTAAAAGTCACTTAATCATGGAGCAATTGAAATCCCCCAAGGTGTGGAGCCACAGTAACCCTCCAGAAGGCCAGGAGCACTGGCAGGGACTGTGGAGGATGCTCACCCAGGTAAAGGAGCTGCTGACAGCTCCCAGGGTCCATGGGTTTGTGCAACACCCACCCTGGGCTTAGCCCTTGGCTTCCCCTTGCTCAGGGGAGCCAGGGAACGACAGCTTCATCCCAGCTGTGCCTCCAGCTAATGCTCTTATCTGCCTCCCTCAGCTAAGGCAGATCACTTGTCCTCTGCTGGGAGGAACAGAGAGGCCTTCCCCAGAGCCCAGCAGGGAAGCTGGGGCTGGGGGTGGCCAGCAGGGAAGCTGGGGCTGGGGGTGCCCAGCAGGGTCCCCCCTGCCCGGTTTGGGCAGCTCCAGGGCCGGGGAGCTGGAAGCAGCTGCAGCTTTGTGGCCTCCCAGCAGGTTGTCTTCCCTCTACCTTCCTTCACCTCTGATTCAAATATTGCTTTGCAGCCTCTGGCAGCATCAGCACAGAACCACAGAAACATTTGGGTTGGAGGTCTTTTGGGAGCAGCCAGTCCAAGCCTTACCCCAGCACTGCCAGGGCACCACCAAACCAGGTCCCTCAGCACCACATCTGCCCAGCTTTGAAACTCCTCCAGGGATGGAGGTTCCACCACTGCCCTGGGCAGCCTGGGCCAGGCCTGGACAACCCTTTTGGGGAAGAAATTCTTCCTCCAGTCCAACCTAAACCTCCCCTGGGGCAACCTGAGGCCCTTTCCTCTTGTCCTATCCGTTGTTGCATGCAGAAGAGACCAACCCCAACCTGGCTCCAGCCTCCTCTCAGGGAGCTGCAGGGAGCAACAGAGTCTCCCCTTAGCCTCTTTTCCCCCAGACTGAACAGCCTCAGCTCCCTGAGCTGCTCCTCACAAGATGTTTGCTCTTGCCTGAAGCTTCTGCATCGCTGCAGGCAGGAGCTCTGATCATTCTCTGATCCTTGCTTGTTCCTTGGGAGAAGAGACAGACACCCACCAGGCTCCAAGCCCCTTTCAGGGAGTTGCAGAGAGTGAGAACAGGCAGCAGGTTTCACCCAGGACACCTCCAACAGACCACCAGTGGTCCCACCTGAGGGCATGCTGGAAGCACTGGAGCCTGATGAAGTGGATTCCCCCACCTTGGGCATAAGACCACGGGGCTGGCAGCTCCCGTGGGCACCGGAGGGGCTGCAGCCCCCCAGCCCAACCCCCTCCCCTCTCCTGGCACCTTTCAGGGCAGCACTGGGGGGCACACCCTGCCCAGCTCAGTGAGAAGCAGGAGGGGGGTGCCAGGGCTCCTGGGTGTGATGAAGCTGCCTGAGTTCAGCTGCCGGTGGCCTGCTGCCTGATCCCAGCCTGGGGCAGGCTCGGGAGATGAAGGCAGGTTTTGTGTGGGTTAATTGGGGCTGGCAGGGCAGCGCTGGCAGCCGCCAGGTGCTGACAGGCAGATGAATTAATCCGCTCACCCTTGTCACAAGGAGATGGCTCCTGAGCACCGGAGAGGGAGGAGCCCTGCGAGGAGCAGGGCTGGGCGGAGGGGAGGGCGAGGAGATGTTTCCTCGGTGCGGATGCTCTTCCCCTCCCACAGCTCAGACTTCCCACTGCTGAGCCTCTCCCCAGGGGTCTGCTGCTCCACCGACCTCCTGCTAAAGGCAGAACCTGGCATCACAGAATGCCAGCTCCCGGGGCCCCAGGGGTCGTCTGCTCCGGGGCCCCAGGGGTCGTCTGCTCCAGGAGCTGTAGCTAACAGAGCTGGCCCAGCACCCTGCCAAGCTGGGTCCCCAAACTGTCCCGTGGAGAGGAATCCACCACTTCCCCTGGGAGGAGATTCCAAAGGTGGCAAGAAGGAAACAGGTCAAGAGGTCAGCATCCTGCCAGGGCCCGTGTAAAACTCCTGCTGAGCCCCAGGTGCTGGAGCTGAGCTTTCAGGAATGAGAGAAGAAAAGGAAGGGCTGAAGTCAAACCACTTCAGCCCGAGAGGGAGGACTTCTTTCTTCCTTTGAGAGAGAGGTTCCAAAGCAAATCCACAAGGGAAAGGTCATTAGGAGAGGCTGCAGTGCTGCTGGGGGACTGCTCAGTGGCCTTGGGGGGGAAGCTTTGCAGTCTGCAGAATTAATTACAGAGGCTGCAGAGCAGTGCCAGGGGGAGGGAAGGCTTTTGGGGCTGCCCCCACGGGCCCCAGACCCCATAGGAGGGGGAAAGTCCCCCTGAGAGCAGCAAACATCCACCTTGGCTCTGCAGCTTGGGACAGGCAGCCACGGAGTGCACCTACAAGAGCAGGAGGTCCCCTGGGAGGTGATTCCAAAGTCTAAAATGTTCTCATGGGGGAAAAAAAATTCTTCTGGAGAGCTACAAGAGCTGAAAGCCTCAAACCCTCCACCAGGAAGCCATCTGGGACGGTGGCAGGAGGTTGGCAGAGGGTAACCCAGGGAGCTGATGCCCTTGCAGACCGTGGGGGAGCAGCAGCAGATGGTTTGCTAGCACTGGAAGTCAGATTTCATTACAGAAGGTTGTGTGAAGCAGAGCAGAGCAGAGAGCTGGTGCAAACCCCAGCCTCCAGCCCTGCTAAGTCCAGTCCCCACAACTCCCTGGCTCTTAATTACGAGGTGGTACATTCCCAGCCAGCCAGGAGGGACGGAGCCTGCTTTCCACCCAGCAGCTGCCTCGGAAACGCTGTTGGCAGGCTGGAAGCAATCAGAGCCGGCGGCGGCTGGAGGTGCAGCAGCAGCTCAGGGCACTGGGCTGTCACTCAGGGCCCAGGGAGGGGTTCCCAGCCCCACCAAGGCGTCGTGGGCAGGGTTTGGTGCTCACACTCTGCCCCTGCACAGGAGCCGGCTGCAGCTGCGTGCCGCTGGAGGCAGCTGCGCAGGCAGGGAGGGAGGACTGGAGGCTGCTGCAGGTACAGACCTGCTCAGCAGGAAAGAGCAGCAGGAGCACTGGGGCTGGAGGCCTTGGGAAGGTTCAGGGGGGAACAGCTGAGGTCATTCATGCTCAACAAAAAACCAAAGGGGAGTCTGGGAGGGATGGAGAGGAGTTGGGAGTCCTGTCCAGCTTGCAGGCAAGGACGAGCTGGACATGATGGAGAAGTTTCTCCTCCTGTTCAGATGGAACCTCCTGGCTTACAATTTGTGCCTCCTGCCCCTTGTCCTGTCACTGAGCAGAGCCTGGCCCCAGCCTCTTGCCCTCCACCCTTTATCTCTTGCTAAGCATTGCTCAGATCTCCTCTGGGGCTGTTCTCCAGGCTCTCAGCCCCAGGGCTCTCAGCCTTTGCTCCTCCCAGAGCTGCTCCAGGCCCCTCTGCTGGACTCCCTCCAGCAGTTCCCTGTCTCTCTTGGACTGGAAAGCTCAGAATTGGACCTAGCATTTCAGATGTGGCCTTTCTAGGGCAGAGCAGAGGGGGAAGAGAACCTTCCTTGCCCTGCTGGCCACACTCTTCTCCCTGTACCCCAGGAGACTGTTGGCCTTCCTGGCCAGGAGGGCACACTGCTGGCTCATGGTGAGCCAGGTCCTTCTCCATGGAGCTGCTCCCCTGTGCTGGTGCATGCTCTGAGGCACCCCAAGATGCTCTCTGCCTTCTAAGGACCGCCATGGGCAGCACTGCCAGAGCAGCTCTGGGATCCTTGCAGGCAAAGGGCAGAGCTGGCTGGCTCTGTGGGATCAGAAACTCACTGCCTGCTCCACCAGCACGTTTGGACATCCCTTGGCAGGTCCACTTAGATCCAAACAGCCCAAGAAGGGAGCACAGAAGGCTTTATCCTAGTGCAAAGGTGTCCTCACTCGGCGAGGCTCACACAGAGGCTTCACTCCCTCCCTGTGTCCTCAGGCTGCTCCTGTGTCACCAGAGCAGGACAGCATCGGATGAAGGATTTGCTCCAAGTCCATCCTGTCCTCTGGGATCCCCAGGGAGGGCTCACAGGGATCTGCTCCCGGGGTTTTGCAGAGGTTGCATAAAGCCCCTGCGTGCCTCCGGGGAGGCTGCTGCCCTTCAGCGTTTGTTTGCTTAGCGGCAATTAAAGCAGCCTAATTACAATCAGCACTCGTTTACAGAAAGATCCTCTTTGCTGGGCTCTGATGAGCCAAGACAAACCTTGGGAGGGCAGGAATGAATGTGACACTGGCTCCAGGGAGATGGGGAACGGAAGGGAAGGAGGGGGAGCCCCTCTGGAGGGGGAGCGCTGCGGTGCTCCCAGGTGCTGGCAGGGGGAAGCTACCCTGCCCCCTGCCTCAGTGCCAGTTCAGGGCCAGCCAGCTCCATCCCAGCAGTTAAAGGGTTTGTAGGGCCCGGGGGGGGCTTGCTCCTCACTCCCTGCAAAAACCCAACAAGCTGGGGTGCGGTGAAGCGTTTGGGCAGGGCCAAAACTCACCTCCTGTGAGGACCCAAAGGTGTCAGCTAAGGACAGGTTAAGGAGGAAAAGGAGTCCAGGGCCGAGAGCTCATCCTGGGTTTTCTCTCCTCCCTGCAGCAGGCTGACTCCTGGCTTCACTCCTGAGAAATCAAAGAGAAGTCTGTAAGCATTAGGTTGGGTCTGAAAACAGTTTCCCCTCTGAGCCCTTTAAATCAGACCCAGGTTTTGGAGTAAGCTCAGTGCAGGGCTGCTGAAGGCAGCAAAGGGAAAATCCTCTCCATCCAGAAGGCCTGGGGGGAAAATCTTTTGCAGTGTCTTCCTCTGGGCTTTCAAGGCTTGCTTGGGAGTAAAAAAAAAACATCAATTAGTTCTTTGCAATTCAGCTTTTTTGGGGATCTTTGAGGTGGTGGTGGGGGAGAAGAATCCAAAAGCAAACTGCCTGGCTGAGAATAAAGCCAGCAGCTCCCAAACCAAACTGGGGGTTTAAATCAGCATTTACACAGTCACAGAGTGGTGGAGGCTGGAAGGAACTCATCCAGTCCAAGCCCTCCTGCTCCAGCAGGGCAGCCCCAGCAGCTTGCCCAGCAGCACAGTGCCATGGGGGGTTGGAAGCTCTGCAGAGGAGGAGATTCCACAACCTCTCTGGGCAGCCTGCTCCAGGCCTCCAGCAGCCTCACACCAAACAGCTTTCTCCTCCTGTTCAGATGGAACCTGCTGGGTGCCACTTTGTGCCCCTTGCTGGGCACCACTGAGCAGAGTCTGGCCCCATCCTCTTGCCCCCTGGGCACACATTGCCAGTTGAGGTTTCCCATCGAGCAACACCCCCAAGCCCTTCTCCTCAGCGCTGCTCTGGAGCCCTTCTCTGCCCAGCCTATGTTTGTGCTTGGGGTTGCCCCAGCCCAGGCACAGCTCATAGTTATAGTTTCATAGTTTCAGTCAGGGTTGGAAGGGACCACAAGGATCATCCAGTTCCAACCCCCCTGCCATGGGCAGGGACACCCTACAGGAGATCAGGCTGGCCAGAGCCTCATCCAGCCTGGTCCAGCTCCTTGCACTTGGCCCTGCTGAACTTCAGGAGGTTCCTGAGGTTGAACTTTGTGGGCATGCATTGCTGCTCTGCTCCATCACACCTCCAAAGGTGGACCAGGACCTTGCCAGAGGGCTTCAAGTCCAAGAGGAGTTAGCAAATAGCTGGCAGGGATCAGCTTGGCATGAGCTGTTGGCACCACAGAGGGTGTTGCAGATCAGTCAGAGCCTGCTGGGAGGGGGCAGAGGAGGTGCAGAAAGCAGCCACGTGTGATGAACCACTCCAGGGCTGTGGATTCATTGATTATGTGTCAAGGAAACAAGGGCTGGGAAACAAAAGCAGCTGAGCTTCACTGACTCCTGCAATCCCCAGCTACCACCAATCAGTCAGGAGGGCACCAGCCGTGGCACAGAGCTGCTCCGTGCCAGGGTTTGAGTGAGGCAAAGCTACAAAGCGAGGACTCCTGCCAGCAAAGCCCTGGGCTGCCCAGACACCGTGGGGCTCCTGGTGTCCTGAGTGCCAGCAGCAGCAGCTGTGAGCCCACAGGTATGAGAGCAAGCACTCCCTGCTCCCTGGGGCTAAAGCCAAACCCACGCAGGGTCGCTGAGTTCAAGATGATTTAATCCCAGCTCGCAGGCAGCAGCCGAAGGTGTCTCTGTGCCTGTCCCTGCTGGGGTGTCCCAGGAGGGGAGAGCAGCTTGCTCCCCCCTAGCCCCCCACACCATCCCTGCCTTGCTCCCTGGCTCTCACTGGAGCTGAGCTTTCCTTTGGGCTGGCAGCCAGAGCCAAATCTCATCTCCGGAGGATACATTTTTAGACAGTTTACAGAATCTGGCTTCCTGCTTTTAAATATCTTGGGCTCTTTTGTTTCCCGGCACCTGGAAAGTAGGTGTGAGAGCAGTCAGTGTCCCCAGATGACTCTGCGGCCACCGCTGTGGCTTTGGAAGGAGCCAGGAGTCGCCCGAAGGCATCTCGGCTGTGCTGAGTGGAGCTGTGACCGGCCCGGGCTGCTGCTGTCGCCTCCTGCTCCCTGTTTGATCTTCTCCCCTGCGTGATGGATGGACAGCAGAGGCCAGGACCACAGTCAGGGTGGAGATCATTTACCATTTAGCCTCCCTCATCAGTCAGACAACCATTTAGGCTGGAAAAGGCCTTTAAGGACCGTGCAGCTCAGCCATTAACCCCACACCGCCGAGCCTGCTGCTAAACCACATCCCTCAGCACCGCATCTCCGCAGCTTTTAAACCCCTCCAGGGCTGATGACTCAACCGCTTGCCTGGGCAGCCTGCTCCAGAGCTTGAGGAGGAACCTTTCCTGATGCCCCACGAGGGCTGAGACTCAGAGCTGCAGCAAAACAGCCACCCCCGAACCAAAGGCTGGGGAAAAGACTCCAACCGCTCCTGACTGCGCCACAACGCCTCACCAAATCCCGGGGGGGGGGCAAAAAGCCCAGGGAGGAGCAGCAGCAGCGTCTGGGGGGGTGTGTGTCGGAGCCCAGCATACTTCTGCTGCCTTTCTCCTGGGCAGGCAAGCCCGGGCCAGGCGTGCCACAAAGCAGGCTCTGTCTCGCACATCCTCTTGGCACCCGGCGCCCGCTGGCACCGCCGCCCACCACGGGAAGCTGCTGCCACGGGGGGAGGGGGCCGTGGGGGGGGGTGGTGGTGTGGAGGGGGGAGTCTTGGCTACCTGCAGGCAGGAGTCACAGCATCACAGCACATTAGAGGTTGGAAGGGACCTCCAGAGATCATCCAGTCCAAGCCCCCTGCCAGAGCAGGGCCATACTCGGCTCGCAGAGGGACACATCCAGAAGGGGATCGAAAGCCCCCAGAGAAGGAGACTCCACAGCCTCTCTGGGCAGCCTGCTCCAGGGCTCTGGGACCCTTGCAGTAAAGAAGTTGCCCCTTGTGTTGAGGTGGAACCTCCTGTGCTGCAGCTTACATCCATTGCCCCTGGTCCTGTCACAGGGTGCAGCTGAGCAGAGCCTCTCCCTGTCCCCTGCCTCCTGCCCCCAGCCCTCAGCTCTTGCTGAACGTTTATTAAATCCCCTCCAAGTCTTCTCTTTTCCAGACTGAACAGCCCCAGGTCCCTCAGCCTCCTCTCAGGGCAGTGCTCCAGTGCCCTGAGCATCCTCACTGCCTCTGCTGGACCCTCCCCAGCAGATCCCTGTCCCAGGGGAGCCCAAACCTGGATGCCCCTTTCAGGGCATTATTCTTTATTCTTTATTTCTCCTGCTCCTGGGCACAGCTTAAACCTGCCACAGTGACCCTGGCCTTGGACCTTCCTGGGGTGTTCTCCCTTCCTGAGAGGTACAGCAGCAAGAGAGGTTTTGCCACCAGCTGTTTGCCTTCAGAGAATCACAGAACTGTCAGGGTTGGAAGGGACCTCAAGGCTCAGCCAGCTCCAGCCCCCTGCCATGGGCAGGGACACCTCACACCCCAGCAGGTTGCTCACAGCCACCTCCAGCCTGGCTGCAAACACCTCCAGGCAGGAGGCTTCCACCACCTCCCTGGGCAGCCTGTGCCAGGCTCTCACCACCCTCCTGGGGAACAACTTCTTCCTAACATCCAGTCTGAATCTCCCCACTTCTAGTTTTGCTCCATCCCCCCCAGTCCTATCCCTCCCTGACACCCTCAGAAGTCCCTCCCCAGCTTTCTTGGAGCCCCCTTCAGATACTGGAAGGCCACCAGAGGGTCTCCTGGGAGCCTTCTCTTCTCCAGCCTGCACAACCCCAACTCCCTCAGTCTGTCCTCACAGCAGAGCAGCTCCAGCCCTCTGCTCCTCCTCGGGGCCCTTCTCTGGGCACCTTCCAGCCCCTCCAGATCCTTCCTGTAACAGAGGCTGCAGGTCTGGATGCAGTACTCCAGCTGTGGTCTCAGCAGAGCAGAGCAGAGGGGCAGAATCCCCTCTCTGGCCCTGCTGGAGCAGACAACAGCAAAAGCAGGGCTGGGGCTTTGTTTTTTTCCAGACAGAAATCCTGTCAAACGCTCTGGAAGTGCTGTGAGATGGCTTTTTATTTCCCTTTGAGGGGCAGCTGGCTGTCAGCAGCTTGGCATTCATCTCAGCTCCAGCCCTGAGCTCCAGGCTGGTGAAGATCCCCTGGTGGCAGCTCTCCAAGGGTGCTCAACTGCAGCCCCAGGGCTGCTCCAGCCCTGTCGAGGATGCTGCTCCCTCTGCAGCAGGCTGAGATTTCTAGGAGCTGCTCGAACAAGAGAAAGCAAAGTGGGAAGGAAGACAATGAGCTCGAAGGTCCTTTCCAGGCTAAATGATTCCATGGCTCTGAGACGCCAGGGATTGCTGCCTGGCTTCTGGGCCATCTCCCCCCGAGCGCAGTCTTAGAGGCAGCTCCCACGCCACAGAGGGTTAAGTGAGGGCTCAGCCAGGGACAGCACTCTCAGGCTTTGGGAGCAGAGGAATTCAGGATCTCTGCCCCCAGGGGCTCTGTCTGGAGGGGCCTGAGCATCTCTGCTGGTTGGATGCCCTCAGGCCACCAGCGCGGAGCCCAAGGTGGAGGCTCCGGGCAAGCCACGGAGGGGCCAGAGCTGCCCTCGGCCCGGGCCCCGCAGGCTGCATCCTGGCTTTTGTTCTGCGGGGGGAGGGTGCAGGCAAATCGGGTGCCAGCCACAAGAGCTTGTGCTGGTGCCTGCTTCCTCCCCTGGCAGGCAGCGGCGGCCGGGCGCCTCTGGCCAGCTCTTGCTTGCGCAAACAGCCCGGGCACAGCGCTGAATGAGGCTGAGTGGCAGGGGAGGGCAGCAGGTGGGCTGCCTGCCAGCCCTTCCCTGTGGATCAGGGCACAGGGCAGGGCTCTGGGGGTCACACTTTAGCTGGGGGACCACAGCATCCCAGCAGGAGATGCCTTAGAGTGCCTCCCCCCCGCCCGCCCATCCCAGTCACCCACTGCTTGGGTTAGGACCACGAGCAGCTTTCTGAAGGGGTTAAGGCCATGAGCAGGTTTCTGAAGGGGTTAAGGCCATGAGCAGGTTTCTGAAGGTTTAAGGCCATGAGCAGGTTTCTGAAGGTTTAAGGCCATCTTCCAGGCTGGCAAAAAGAAACTCACCTGCAGAGCAAAGCATAAGGTACTCCAGCTGAGGGGGGAGCTCCCTGCGTTGCAGCCATTCCTGAGGCACTGCACAGAGCCAGCCCCAGGGGCATGTCCCAGATCCACAGACTGCATTGGGTTGGAAGGGACCCTCCAAGGGCATCTTCTCCAGCCCCCCTGCAGGCAGCAGGGACAGCTCCAAGCAGAGCAGGCTGCCCAGGGCCACAGCCAGCCTGATCTTGAATGTCTCCAGGGATGGGAGCTCAACCACATCCCTGGGCAGCCTGTCCTGAGAACCAAGGCAGGAGTGGCTGTGGCTCTGACCAGAGAGGGTTCAAACCCTGTTCCCAGCAGGCAGAAGGTTCCTCCCACTCACCAGGACTTGCCAGGTGCTCCCAGCCCATGGGTGAGGCCCTGCCATCACCTCCAGCTTGCTCATCCAGGGAGGCTGACATCTCCTTGGTCCGTGATGGCTGTCAGGAGAGACCAAACCCTGCAGTGATGACAGAGGCCAAGAATCATTTAGGTTGGAAACGACCCTTTAGGATTGAGTCCAGCACTGCCAGGTCCCCAGCAGGTGACTTCCCCACCCTGCATGACCATGGCAATGGTCCCTCAGAGACTGCTGCCTTGGAACAAAGGCATGGAGTGATGGAATCCTCCTGGTTGGAGGAGACCTTTGGGATCATGGAGTCCAACCACCAGCCCAGCACTGCCAAGGTCACCACTGAACCACATCCCTCAGCACCACATCTTGTCAGTCCCTCCAGAGATGCTGCTGCTGCTGCTCCCCACTGATGCAGAGCCTCCAGCTTCGGGAGCTGTCTCTCAGCTGCATCTCCTCAGGGATACAAGAGGTTAATGTTACCCCCCCCTCGCCCCCCCCTTCCCCTCCCTGTCCTGAGCCATGCTAATGCCGAGGCAGAACAGAGCACCCCTGCCAAGAAGCTTATCTGAGGCTCTTTGTGAACAAAGTGAAGCCTGGAAGGTGGCAGGCTCAGCGACAGGGAGCAGGGACCCAAGCCAAGATCCTGCCTCTGGCCAGGGGAGAAGTTTCCATCTTCGAGAGGAGCCACCCGGCTCTGATAACCTCCCTGTTCCCACCAGCAGGAGCAGCCTCGGGGGGCCTGGGGACCTTGCCAGCTGCCAGCACAGCTCAGCTCTGCCTCGGTGCTGGCTCTGACTGCAGAGATGGATCCCTCAGCTCAGAAGCATCCCTGTGGGATGCAGCACAGGGCAGGCACCGCTCCACTGGGAGCTCCATGGTGGCTCTGCCCTTCTGCTGGCTCCTGCCCCTCTGAACTGGGATGAAAAGTCCCTAAGCAGGTGGTGGCAGGGGGGTTAGTGCCCCTCTGCTTTGCACAGCACAGGTAGAAGCCCCTGCAGGGTGTGGGTGGCAGGGCAGACAAGGCACAAGGAACCTTTCAGCCTCTGGGGGCCAAGGGGAAGGAGCTGGAGCTGCCTGGCTAAGGAACGTGTGGGAAAATCTCACAGCAGCCAGAACTTCACAGAGGCCCTGACTCGAACTTTCTGCTTCCCAGACCCTTCCTGAGGCAGCACAGACTGGGGGTGGAAGAGAAGGGCCCAGAGAGGTGGTGGAGTCTCCATCTCTGGAGAGGGAGCTTGGTTGCCCTTCTCTGGACAAGCTCCTGCGCCTCAGTGCCCCTCTCCGAGTGAGTGGCCCCAGACTGAAGGAGCTCCAGGTGGGCACCAAGCTGCTCCCAGGGTCTCCTCTTCTCCAGGAGACTGCAGTTCACCATCCCAGGTTTGCTTTCCTCTACAAATCAGTGCAGGAGACAGTTTCTGGCTGCTGGAGGCACAAGAGGAAGGGCAGAACAGGTCTGGTGGCTCCCAGAGAGATGCCAAGAGATGGAAGCTGGTGTGGAAAGATCCAGATTAGGCTTGTCAGGCAGCACCAGAGAAGCTTCCCCTTATCCCCACGTGCCCTGCAGCCAGCAGAGCCCTCCTGCTGAGCCCCTGGAGTGGCAGCAGGGTTTAATCTCCATGGAGATGGATCCAGTGCAGGTTGGTGATCCGCTGCAGGTGGTGGCTTGGCTGCTGCCTAGGGTTTGTGATGTGCCAGGCTCTCCTTCGTGCTGCTGGCCTCCATCCCCCCTGGCAGCCACCCTTGGAGAGGGTGGTCTGGATGCCAGGACAGGGCTCAGGGCCTGGAGCTGCTCTTGGAGCAAGAAGGGCAGAAGCAAAGCCCTGGGTGCAGCTGGGGGAAGCCCCCAGTGTGGGTAGGAGCAGCTGCTCACACATCCACCCTCAGCTCTGCCAAAGGGAGGCCATCAAAGGAGCTGAAGGCTTCAGGCTCTGCTTCTCAAGGTGCTGGCAGGTTGTTTGGCTTTCCTGCTCAGCACAAGCTCCAGCTCCAAGGACTGACAGAGCTCTTGCACCCTCAGACCCACACTGAAAGTCACAGCCTTGCAGAATGCCTGGCTGCAGGGACAAGGACACCAGGGGAGGCTGAGGTTGGAGATGAGGAACAATTTCTCTGCTGCAGGAGTGGTCAGGGCTTGGCACAGGCTGCCCAGGGAGGTGGTGGAGGCCCCAGCCCCGGAGGTGCCCAAGAAACCTGGGGCCATGGACTGGGACATGATTCAGTGGCCATGGTGGGCTTAGCTTGCTGCCTGGACTGGATGGTCTCAGAGGCTTTTCCAGCCCAAACAGTTCCATGGTCCCTGCTCTCCAGCAGATGAGGCTGCACAGGCAAGGGGGAAACTGGCAAGAGGAGTGGGCACAGCCTCAGGCTGCTGTGAACCATCCACGGCCCTGGGGCGAAGGCAAGGCAAGGATTCTGCCTTCCCATCCCCACCACAGCTGGCTCCGGGGCCGGGCCCGGGGCCGTGGGGCTGTGCCGTGGGGCTGTGCCGTCCTGGCTGTGCCGTGGGGCTGTGCCGTCCTGGCTGTGCCGTGCTGGCTGTTTCGTGCTGGCTGTGCCGTGGGGCTGTGCCGTCCTGGCTGTGCCATGGGGCTGTGCCGTGGGGCTGTGCCGTGCTGGCTGTGCCTCCCCTGCCGTCCTGGCTGTGCCGTGGGGCTGTGCCGTGGGGCTGTGCCGTGCTGGCTGTGCCGTGCTGGCTGTGCCGTGGGGCTGTGCCTCCCCTGCCGTCCTGGCTGTGCCTCCCCTGCCGTCCTGGCTGTGCCGTCCTGGCTGTGCCTCCCCTGCCGTGCTGCTCTGGCTGAGCCTCCCTCGCAGGAAGCCCTGCAGGGGAACGGCTGTGTCTGAGCCCCATCAACCACAGCCCTCGCTGGCTTGCTGCTTTCCTGGAGCCCCAGCCAGACCCCAGGACTATTTGTCTTGGCTTGGAAGCCTCCGGCTCTGGCTGTGCAGTGCGGGCGAGGAGCCGCAGAGGTTCGTTAACAGAAACCAAAGCAGAAAGCACCAGGGAGGGCTGCAGGGCTCTGTCCTCTTCTGACAGCTGCTGCCGCGAGTGCCATCGGCCTCTGCCCAGCCCTGCTGCTGCTCAGAGGGATCAGGCAAGGGGCTCGGGGCTCTGTCACAAGGGGTTGGAAGGGACTCCTGGAGATCCAGCCCAGGTGGTAGCCAGGTGGGGGTTGGTCTCTTCTCCCAGGCAACCAGCACGAGAACAAGAGGACACAGTCTCAAGCTGTGCCAGGGGAGGTTTAGGCTGGAGGTGAGGAGAAAGTTCTTCCCAGCAAGAGGAATTGGCCCTTGGGATGTGCTGCCCAGGGAGGTGGTGGAGTCACCACCCCTGGGGGTGTTCAAGAGGGGACTGGAGGTGGCACTTGGAGCCAGGGTTTGGTTGTCAGGAGGTGCTGGGGGACAGGTTGGACTTGATGATCTCTGAGGTCCATCCAACCTCATTGATTCTGTGATTCTAAGTCCAGCCCCACTGCCAAGGCAGCTTCACCTAGAGGAGGTCACACAGGAACTCATCCCGGTGGGCTGGGAATGTCTCCAGAGGTGGAGACTGCATCACCTCCCCAGGCAGCCTGCTCCAGGGCTGCCTCACCCCTGCATTAAAGAAGTTCCTCCTCGTGTGTAGGTGGAGCTTCTGAGGGCCCAGGTTGTGCCAGTCACCCCCTGTCCTGCCACTGGGCACCACTGCACAGTGCCCGGCCCCACCCTCCTGCCACCCACCCCTGAAGTATTGATCAGCATCGATCAGATCCCCCTCAGCCAGCCTCATGCTGAGCATGCAGACAGCAGGGACAGGGAGCAGACTTCGTGGTGATTCCCTCTGCTGAGGCTTGGACCTTCAGCACCCTACCAAACCCAGAGGCCACTTGCACAAGGCACAACCCTCTCCTCAGCTCTGCCTCCCCTCGGCAGGCTCCTGCCCTTCTCCCATCTCCAGAAGGGACCACAGATGCCCCATGTCAGCCTCTCAGCAGGTTTCTGGAGCAAGCAGCTGCCCAGCTGAGGGGCAGAGCAGTCGTCTGAGCAGCAGCAGAGCAGCCAGGTGACCTGGGGCCAGGGCCCCTGTGCAGGTCTGTGCATCCAGAGCTTATTTCCCAGCAGACTCTCACATTCATTCCCCGGGAGGGAGAGCAATCTGCCTTGAATTTAAATGCAATAATCTCAGCCCAGCCCTCCCAAACCACAATTGAAGCTTCACAGTCAAAGCCAGGCTGCTTTGAGCAAAGCCTCCCCAGAGGCTTCCCAGCTCAGGATGCTCCCAAAGCCACTGCACCAGACCAAGGTCAAAGCTGCTCAGCATGCTGGAGGGGTCCACAAAGCCTTGTGCTGGTCCATGCCTGGTCCAGGCCATCCCTCTGGCACCCAGGAACTCTGGGGCTACTTCTTCCCACTCAAACCATCCTTCTCCCCTGGGAACCTTCTTCCACTACCCAACAAGGATGGAAGCTGCTTCCCTTCACCCTGCAACTCCCCCACATGAGGTCATTTTGGTTTCCTGAGCAAGACAGTGGCCAAAGCTCCCCTCAGCCCCCCCAGCAGCTCACAAACACCCATTTAATTAAACCTCTGGTTTAAAAGCTATCTCTCTCCAAAAACATCCAACTCCCAGCTAATGTCTGGCATGGAATATTCCAAAGAGAATGTGCAGATCCCAGCCCTGAGCACCAGAACTGAGCTGATTTCCTCTCAGCCCTTAGCAGACACATACAGAAGAGAGAAATGCTCACATCTGGCTCTCCATCCACTCACAGACACAGAGAGCAAAAGAGCTTTCACAAACCTGCTTGTAACCCCCACCCCCCCACACACCCCTCCAAGCTGTACAAAAGCCACCAAGCAGCAGGCCCTGGTTGGAAAAATTCACTTCAGGAACTTTCAGAAGTGTCAAAGGGTTCAAAAGGGGAGGAAAAAAATACCTAAGGAAGAGACCCTACCTTGACCACCGCAGCCAGGTGTGGTGTCCCCAGCAGAGGAAGGGCACAGAGCTGATGGAGGGAGCCCAGAGGATGATGTTGGAGGTCTCTTCCACGCAGAGCTGTGGATTTGAGGCAGGTTGTGATGATTCAGCCCTTGAGCAGGTCCAACACATCAGCAGAAACCACTCTGCTGGAAGCCCTGCCCCGGAGGAGAAGGTCACTGAGCTGCACTGAGCTGTTCCACCGGGGCCTGGTCGTCCTCTGTGTCACTCCCTTGGCTGCTGGCTCTTGCTGACAGGCATTTAGCAGCCTGAACACACTTGTCCTGGGCTTGAAAGAGACCAGAAGTCTTTACTCCTGCCTCCAATGGAAAACCCAACCCAAATCAACCTCTGGAAATCCCAACCGAGCTCTGAAGGAGCAAACCTGAACATCAATTCCTCTCTTGGCATCTCAGCTCTGGGAGGCATGAAGAGAATGGCAAAAGCAGAGAGCAAAGGCACTCAGGGTCAGAAATGGACCCAATTGTTAGTATTTGTTATTGATTTATTGGTTGGGGATGGGATTTGCAGCCAGAGGTCTCATCTGGTTAAGGAGCTGAGGGGCAGAGCACGCCAGCAGCTCTCCCCAGGGCTGGAAGCTCACTGCAATGTGTGCAACAGCCCCAGCTGGGTGAGGGAGAGGATTTGTGGAGCACCAGAGCTGCCACATCCTCCCCCCTGCCCCACGAGCTGCTGGCAGGACCTAGCTCCAGCATCTCTCTCTCTGCTGCTCATCAGAAGTCACTGACTGAAGAGAAAGGGCTCAGCACCACCTTGGTGACTGCTGGCTCTTGCTCTCTGTGTGTCCCTCCCTGCCTACAGAGTCTCTCCCCCTCTCCTTTACACCCCTTTTGCAGCCTGTATTGGTTTACTCCTTTCTCACACCAGTTTGGGATGCTGAAATCTGCCTTCAGCCCTGTCTGCAAGTGAGGACCCAAGCAGGCTTCCCTCTTTGGGTGAACCAAGTCTGGCTTTAGGAAAACATCTTTTAAGCACTGCTCAACCAAGCAAAACATCCAAGGAACATGAGGTTGGAAGGGACCTTCAGGATCAGCCAGTGCCAACCCCCTGCCATGGGCAGGGACACCTCCCACCAGCCCAGCTTGCTCAAGACCAAATCCAACCTGGCCTTGAACACCCCCAGGGAGGAGGCAGCCACAGCCTCCCTGGGCAGCCTGTGCCAGGGTCTCACTACCCTCCTACTGAAGAACTTCTTCCTCAGCTCCAGTCCAGCCCTGCTCTCCCTCAGCTTCAAACCCTTCCCCCTTGGTCTGGCTCCAGATACCCTCAGCAAAAGTCCCTCTGCAGCCTTCCAGGTATTGCAAGGCAGATCTAAGGTCCCCCCCAGAGTCTTCCCTTCTCCAGGCTGCACAGACCCAGCTCCCTCAGCCTGTCCTCACAGCAGAGCTGCTCCAGCCCTCGGGGGCAGTGATCCCAAACCTCGAGGTGAAGACATCTGAGTCACGGAGAAATCCACCTCTGAAACACGGCCCTCACCCCCCCAAGCCTAACAAGCAGGGAGAAGAAGAAGGATGTTTGTTATTTCCTCTTTAACCTGCTTGGCCTCCCCTCCAAGGGAGCAGTTGATGAGAGCTCAGGGACAAGGGGTGGTTTGTCACCCTGGAAGGAGTGGAGCCAGCAGCCCTGCCAGGGGAAACGCCAGTCCAGGGCTGTCTCTCCTCTCTGCAGAGTTGGCAGCGGTGAAAGAGATGATTTAGTGCAGCAGCAGAGGTTTAGATCTAATCCTCTCTGTAATCTCTTACTCTAGGAAACTTCAGGATGCTGTGGGTGGGAAGCAGGATCAACCTTAATCTCAGGACTTGCCTGAGAGCAAGAGGTCAGGGCAGGGCTGATCCTCCATCGCCAGAGCTCCTGAGGGATTACCTTGGCCCCGGCCTCTGCTACAGGCACACAGGGCAGCAACGAGCAGCAGGAAGGAAGAAGGATGGGTGCAAAGCTTGACTCAGCACCTCCTGCCTGCCCTCCCTTCTCCCCAGGTGCGGCTGGAGAACCAGCAGAGCCCCACCGGAGTGCCACAGCCCATGAGGAAAGCCAGGCAGCTCGGAAACCGGGAAACTAATTGCCCCCAGATGGCTCATTAAGGCCACAGGAAAATCCTTCCAGGGTCAGGAAAGCACTTGTGGAAAGCACCAGGAGGTCACACTGCCAAACCTTCCCCGCGGCCACAAACGTGTCGGCAGCTTGGGGACACCTGAGCAGGGAGCAGGGGAGCGTGGGGAGCCCCACAGCCTGCCCTCAAGCACAGCAGCAGCTCTGGCTGCTCCCCAGCAGGACCACACTTGGGATGGAGGAGGAGGATCACACAGCTTAGGGCGGCTTGGGCTGCCCCTGCTGCCTCCTGCACTGCTGGGAGCAGAGCACTGCAGCAGGGCAGGTACAAGGGAGCAGAGACTGCAGCAGGGCAGGTACAAGGGAGCAGAGACTGCAGCAGGGCAGGTACAAGGGAGCAGAGACTGCAGCAGGGCAGGTACAAGGGAGCAGAGACTGCAGCAGGGCAGGTACAAGGGAGCAGAGACTGCAGCAGGGCAGGTACAAGGGAGCAGAGACTGCAGCAGGGCAGGTACAAGACCATCCTCTGACTGCTGCCATCTCCAGCAGCTCACCAATCTGTGCCAAAGCTGCTGGCACCAAAGCTGCTGGCACCAAAGCCAGGCTCCTCCATGCCCCTGTCCCCAGGCAGGCTCCACTTCAGTGTGTGGACTCACAGAATCATTTGGGTGGAAAAGAGCTTTAAGAACCTCCAGTCCAACCATCAGCTGACTCTGCCAAGGCTGGGGCTGAGCCATGGCCCTCAGCACCACAGCTCTGTGCCTTTTAAACCCCTCCAGGGGTGGGGATTCAGACACCTCCCTGGGCAGCCTGGGCCAGGGCTTCAGAGCCACTCAGTGAAGAAGTTTCTTCTCATGTCTGACCTAAACCCCTACTGCTACAACTTGAGGCCATTCCCTCTTGCCCTGTTGCTTGTTCCCTGGGAGCAGAGCCCAACCCCACCTGGCTGCAGCCTCCTCTCAGGGAGCTGCAGAGAGCAAGGAGGTCTCCCCTCAGCCTCCTCTGCTCCAGGCTGAACAACCCCAGCTCCCTCAGCTGCTCCTCACCAGATCTGTTCTCCAGACCCTTCCCCAGCTTCATTGATCTTCTCTGAACACACTTCAGCCCTTCAGTGTCCTTCCTGGAGTGAGTGCAGGGGGACAACCACGTCCTCAGTCCACGAATCAGGCAGAGCGCGATGAGCAGGACCAGAGGAGTGATTGTCCCCTCCCCTCCCCCTCTCACTGCCCTCCCTTAGCCCTGCTAAACCAGAGGCTGCACCCTGCAGCAGGCAGTACCCCTGGGACAACGGCCTCGTGTCCTGCCCGGGCAGCAGGAAGCCGCCTGGGGGTGAGTGAGGTAAAGCTGCTGCTGGAGGCTGCTCCATCTGCAACTCGTCCCGCGCCAGAACGGCAGCAGGCAGATAAGAAGTCTCCAAGGTCTCATGGAAAACTCCGACTGCAATCTATTTTCAGCTGGCCTGGCTTGCTTTTTCCTGCTGCCTGCTGGCTCTGCTCCTTGTGCACAGGCATGGGATGAGCCAGACCTTGTGTCTCTGGAGGACAGGCCAGGGGAGAGAGCCGTCCCCTTCGCCAGGAGGCGACGGCAGGCAGCAGCAGCAGGCTCCGAGGGACGTGGGAACGTTTCCGCCCAGGCAAAGCATCCCGAGCCGGGCAGGGGCTGTGCACTGCTGGCTCTGCAGCCTTCACCTCACCACAAGCTGCTCCAAGCTGGAGACAGACTTTTGAGCAGGGCCTGTTGGGCCAGGACAAGGAGGGGATGGCTTAAAAGCCAAAAGAGGGAGATGCAGACTGCGGAGAAGGGAAAGAGATCTTTGATGCTGAGGGTGGGGAGACCCTGCCCCAGGCTGCCCAGAGAGGTTGGAGCTGCCCCATCCCTGGCACCATTCCAGCTCAGGCTGCTGGGGCTCTCAGCAGCCTGCTCTGGTTGGGGATGTCCCTGCTGAGCGCAAGAGGGTTGAACTGGCTGAGCTTCAATGGTCCCTTCCCACCCAACCCATTCTGAGCCTACAGTTCTGTGGCTCTGAGCTTCATGGTTTGCTCTGACTCAGTCTCAGACCTTGCTCTGAGCACATTGGCTTCACCTTGCTTGCTTGGACATAAAACAGGGCTTGAAGATTCAGTTCACTTAAACCCCCCTGGTCCAGGAGCTGTTGGAGGGGAACAGAGCTGGGCAGTGCCCAGCTCTCCTTCCTCACCACACCCTGGCAGGGAAGGGAACCTGGGTGTTGTGCTCTGGAGCAGACCAACCTATTCTGGGAAGAGCCAAAGGGAAACCATGAGAGAGGCTGATATGGAAAAGTGGACCCAGAGCAAGCTGATGACATTTACTTGCTGCCAGGGAAATGAGCCCAGAGCCAGCACGTGCCAGCCAGCACCAGGCTCAGCAGCGTCCGAGGGGATGGCTCCAAGCAGCAGCTGAGCAGGGGGATGCCCACACACAGCCACAGCAGGTTGGAGGGGACCTCTGAAGCTCATTTTGTCCAACCCCTGCAGTCAGCAGAGACTTCAACTAGGGCAGGTCGCTCAGGTCCACATCAGGTTTGACCTTGAGTGCCTCTACCACATCCCTGGGCAAACTCTTGCAGCATCTCCCCACCCTCACTGTGCAGAACTTCCTCCTGGGTGTCCTCCACCCTGCTCCAGTTTCAAACCATCATCCTGCCACCTCAGGCCCTTCTAACCCTCCTGTAGGTCCCCTTCAGATACTGAAATGCAGCTCTAAGGTCTCCCTGGAGCCTTCTCTTCTCCAGGCTGAACAACCCCAGCTCTCCCAGCCACTCATTCAGCCCCCACTGGGCAGCATGCAGAGGAGAAAGATCTCCTGCAGGCTGCTCCCAGCTCGGGAAGCTCATGAGAGAGGTGAAGATGTCTGCTGCTGGCCCCAGAGAAAGCAATTTTTAAGGGCTGAGACTGAGGAGGACTTTGTGAGACTGAGTTGCTGCAGTGCCTGGGAACCAGTATCCTGGGATATGGGAACTATGCAGCAGACAGCTGGGGACAGGGGACTGTGATTCATCCTGGATGCTCTGGAAGCAGGGAAAGGGCACAGGGAGCCAGGGTGGTTAAGCAGGGATATAAGAAGGGGAATAAGCATTGGGCCCAAGGCTTTGCAAACTATAAACACTGCAGTGGAGGAGCTTTGCATTCAAAATAAGCAAAGGCAAATTAAAGGAGAGAATCAGGGGGAGGGGAAGACAGCAGGGAGGAGGAAGAGACTGGGCAAAGATCTGTGACCAATGCCAGGTGCAGAGAAAGCTCTTCCCAGGTTCTTGCTGGAGAGACAGGAGCCTGAGAAAGTGTGTGGAGAAAGGAATGCAGGGTGGCAGAGCTGGCCCCAAGAGGAGGAGTTCCCAGAAGGGGCCTGGGATGCTTCTCAGAGCTTCCAAGCAGAAGTGAAGGAACCAGTTGGAAGGAGGGACAAGGGCTGTGCTCCAGGAGCCAGCTGCAGAAGCTGGGCCTGGGCTCCTGGCTGGTTTGGGGCAAAGCTCAGCTGGAGCCCAGCAGTGCCAGTGTCCACAGCTGCCACAAGGTCCTCACTGCCCTGACCCAACAGGCATGAAGCAGAGGACTCCCTTCCCCCCACCCTTCCCGCAGACTGGGAGCCTCCCAAACCCACACAAAGCAAGACCCAGAGCACCCCAGCAGGGCAGGGAGCTGCCAGCCCTCTCCTGCTGCTGGGGGACAGGCCAGCTGTGCCAGAGGCCAGGCTGCGCCCGAGGCCAGGCTGCGCCCGAGGCCAGGCTGCTGAAGCTCGGGGGGTGGCTCCTTGCCGACCAGGGAGACTTGCTCCTTGCCTCCAGAGGACGAGAAGGCTGCCTCCAGAGCCTACCACGAGCACCTACTCCCCTCCAGCCTGGAAGGAGGCAGAAGGATGGCACCAGCCTGCCCAGCATTCAGGAGAAAGGTCACTCTCATGCTGCTGCTCCAGGTGCAGAGAAACCTGCTCCCACAAGACCTGTTCTCCACTCCCTTGGTAACCTCACTCCGTGTTAGATGGCTTGGAGAGGTTTCCAAACCTTGCAGCCCGATTTCCACACCAAACAGAAGGACTCCATCTGCCTCTTTTGCCTCCAGATCTCAGCTTCATCCTTTCACAGTGACTAAGATGGTCCCACCCCCACCCCCCATATCCCAGTTCACCTCTGAGAGGGGAGAGAGCACAGAGAACCTCCCCTCAAGTGGCTTCTCCAGAGGCAGGCCAGCTCTGCAGTGCTGTGAAGCCTGCCTGGGAAAGTTTCACGCAGCAGAGATGGCAATCAGCCCTCCAGCAAACTGCTGAGTCAGGAGAGCAGCAGCACAGGATTGATGGGCAGGAAGCAGAGTGCCAGATGCCTTCACATGTGCTCCACTTTCACCCGGCCCAACAGGTTCCATGGCTGCTGTGACACACTCCCCTGGGGTCCCCCAGCTCTGGCACCACCCCATGGCAGCCTCATTCCCCTTCTGCTTGGATCCATCCCACCACTCAGCCCCAGCAGCCTTCGCCGTGGACCTGCACCGATCTGCCCCAGGTCTTGGGCTTCTATCTCCATTTATCAGGCTTTGAGGTTCTTTTAATCCCATCTCCAGCCCTCCCTAAAGTAATGAGATAAGAGGCAGGCTGGAAAGGCTGATAAAAGGGAGCTGAGCAAATCCATTAGAGCTGTTTCTGTGCCAGGAATTACAAACCCTGGCCCTTGCTAACTCTGCCTGCCAGCCAGCAGCCCAGGGCAGCAAAGCCAAAGAGGGAAGTCAGGCTCCACAATAACTTCTCCTGAGAAAGAAGCAGCACTTGGAGGACCAGGGCTCTCTGGTGGCATCGATTTGCCTCTTGTTTGGGCACACAGATTGGTCTAAGCAGGGTGCTCCAACCTAAACAGCTTCCATGGAAGCCTGCACCAGCAGAGCTGCTGGCCCAGCCCTGTCCTCTTGGCTGGACATCCCCCTGGTCCCTGCACCCTGTGCTGAACCACCCTACTGCTGCAGAACTTCTTCCTCAGCTCCAGTCCAGCTCTGCTCTGCCTCAGCTCCAAACCATTCCCCCTTGCCCTGTCTCCAGACACCCTCAGGAGAAGTCCCTCTGCAGCCTTCCTGCAGGATCCCTTCAGGGACTGCAAGGCAGCTCCAGGTCCTCCTGGAGCCTTCTCCTCTCCAGGCTGCACAGCCCCAGCTCCCTCAGCCTGTGCTCACAGCAGAGCTCCTCCAGCTTTGGATCATCTTTGTGGCCTCCCCTGGGCTCACTCCAGCAGCTCTGTGTCCTTATGCTGGGGACCCCAGGGCTGGAGGCAGGATTGGAGCTGAGGTCTCAGCAGAGCAGAGCCCAGGGGCAGAATCCCTTCTGCTGCCCTGCTGCCCACACTGCTCTGGCTGCAGCCCAGCTCATGGCTGCCTTCTGGGCTGCAGGAGGCACTGCTGGCTCCTGGGGAGCTGCTCAGCATCCAACTCCCCCAAGACTCTTTCTTCAGAGCTACTCTTCTATAAACCAAATCCTTCCTCAGCAAAAATAAACCCAAGCTGCTTAAGGGGGGGGGGGAACCCCCAAAACATGGCAAGATTTGCCCAGGATTGCCCAGTTAGTGGGGGACAGAGGCAGGGACTGGGGTCAGGATCACAACACTGAGCAGAGCACAAAGCTGTGGTGAGAATCTGCTTTCCTCCTCCCCCCTGAGGTTTTCATCCCTTGGGGCTTTTCTCCTTTATGTTCTTGGAGCAGATATTTGAGCTCCTGATGCTTGCTGGTCCAGTAGCTGGGGTTTTGGAACCCACCCTGGAGCCAGCCCCAGCACCATTGGTTCTTCTCTTCCCTGCAAGTGATGCCCCTTGACAAGGAACTCGGCCTCCCCCTCAGCTCCCACTTGAGCAGCCCAAAGGTTCATTAGGAAATGGACCTAATTACGCTTGATGGATGAGGACTGGAGGCTATTACTCATCTCAGGGCAGCAGACAGACCATAAAGGATACTTCACAGAGGAAGAATTCAACTGCAAGAGCAGCAGCTGCACAGCGTGTTCCCAGCCCAGCTCCACAGCCCCAGCACCTCCACAGCTCCCAAGGCTCCAAATGCTGAGCAAAAGGCCACAGAGTGGGGAAGGCAAACATCAAATCCATGTCCTGGCATCCAGCATGAGCCCAGGACCTTGCTGGGGAAGGAACTGCAGGGTCACAGAGTAAACCATTGCTGGAGGCAGCCTGGGCTCTGGATGGAGCAGGAGCAAAGGAAACAAACAGAAGCCAGAAGAACACAGAAACTGCAGCACAGAAGTGGAGGGAAAAAAACCCCAGGTACTGGAATGAAAGGATTGCTCAGCTCCAGCTGTTTCATCCTGAGTGCTGGTGTCCTGCTCAGCCTCTTCCTCACAGCCCTGGCTGAAGGACAGGCTGTGCTCAGCCAGTTTGCTGGTGACACAAGACTGGGAGGAGTGGCTGACACCTCGGCAGGCTGCGCTGCCCCCGAGTGCCACCCAAACCGGCTGCAGAGCTGGCTGGAGGGAGCCTCATCAAGCCCAAGGAGGGCAGTGCAGGGTCCTGCAGCGGGGGAGGGAGCACCCCCTGCGCCAGCACAGGTGAGGGGCGACCTGCAGAGAAGGGGCTGGGAGTGCTGGGGGACGAGAAGTTCACCACGAGCCAGCAATGTGCCCTTGTGGCCAGGACCAGAGAAGGGGTTGGGCTGGAGGGGAATCCACCTCCCCCTGCAGAGGGCAGGGACAGCCTCGAGCAGATCAGGCTGCCCGGGCAGTGGGCTCCCGGGGTGCAGCCAGCAGGCTGAGGGAGGTTCTGCTCCTCCTCCCCCCCTCTGCCCTAGGGAGGCCACAACTACAGCTCCTGAGGGTCTTCCCAAGCACAATGATTCTGTGACAGGCAACGTGCCTCAGCACTCCCCTCGGGCAGGTCCCCCCGCTGCGGGCTCAGCACCACCAGCGCCCCCGCTCCCGCGGGCACAGCACCACCAGCGCCCCCGCTCCCGCGGGCACAGCACCACCAGCGCCCCTGCCCCCCGCTGCGGGCACAGCACCACCAGCCCCCTCCCCCCCGCTGCGGGCACAGCACCACCAGCCCCCTCCCCCCCCCGCTGCGGGCACAGCACCACCAGCGCCCCCGCTCCCGCGGGCACAGCACCACCAGCCCCCCCGCTCCCGCGGGCACAGCACCACCAGCCCCCCCGCTCCCGCGGGCACAGCACCACCAGCCCCCCCGCTCCCGCGGGCACAGCACCACCAGCCCCCCCGCTCCCGCGGGCACAGCACCACCAGCCCTCTCTGGCAGCCAGCAGCACGCAGCAGGACCACCTCTCAATCCACCTTCATCCCAGGGCAAAGGGGATGGAGCTGCAGCATGAGCTGAAAGCTTCCTCCCCAGCCCATCCCCACGGCAACATCGCAGCTGGGGAGGCTCCAGGAGGCTGAAGGCTGCTCGGTGCAGCTGGAGGGCGATGCTCATCCCGGCCGGCACCTGCCAGAGCACCCTGCCCTGCGCCCCAGCACCCCAGCGCCCACTGCTGCTGGCTCTAGCAGGCTCATACCCCCCTCTCGTGGCAAACGCTCAGCCCCGCTGCTCCCTCACCCCACACAGGCAAAGGTTTTGCTGCTCTGGATTCCCAGAGCCCTTCCAGGGGCTGCCGAAGCCTCTGAATATTGATGACCTGCAGAGATGCAGCATTAACAAAGCAGCTGCAGGGAGACCGAATCTCTGGAGCCAAACCCTGCCCAGTGCAGAGCACCTCTGGGGCTGGAGGAAGGAGAGGGAAAGACTGGGGGGGAGAGAAATGGCTCCACCCAGGCCTTGCTCTCCAGCTCCCTTCCAGGACTGCTGCTGAGCTGCAGCCAGAAAAACATCACTCACCTGGAGCCCAACAGACAGAGCCTGCCACAGACAGGCAGGGACCTGGCACAGAGCATTGGCCTAGGTATGGCACAGGGGGCAGCTGCCAAGGCATCCAGTCCTGCTCTGTGGGCACAGGGGCTCCATCCCCATCTGAAAGACACACAGGGGAGGAAGAGTTTGTAGCCTGAGCACCCAAAGAGCACCCACGGTGCCCACAGCTGCCTCCTGATGTCCACCCAGCAGGGGGAAGGGCAGAGGCAGCCCCAAGACCGCCCAGGACAGGGAGGGGGCTGGGGGAGGCAAGGCAAGGGGGCTGGGGGAGGCAAGGCAAGGGGGCTGGGGGAGGCAAGGCAAGGGGGCTGGGGGAGGCAAGGCAAGGGGCTGGGGAGGCAAGGCAAGGGGGCTGGGGGAGGCAAGGCAAGGGGGCTGGGGGGCAAGGCAAGGGGGCTGGGGGAGGCAAGGCAAGGGGGCTGGGGGAGGCAAGGCAAGGGGGCTGGGGGAGGCAAGGCAAGGGGGCTGGGGGAGGCAAGGCAAGGGGGCTGGGGGAGGCAAGGCAAGGGGGCTGGGGGAGGCAAGGCAAGGGGGCTGGGGTGCCAGCAGCAAAGCTGAGAGGAAAACACCTGGGGGGCATGGAGGGAACATGCTGGCGGGGGGGGGGGGGCAGGGATCAAACTCTTATTCATCAATGACTGGGGGAGAGGGGGAAAATAAAAGGGGGCAAAAAAAAAGGGCCCCAAAAATAGAAGCTGTGGAAGGTTCCAGAAGCATTTGCCAAGCAAGGCCAAACTTGACTAATGGCTTCAGCCAGGAGAGAGAGAGAGAATAATTAGAAAAACATTGAAAAGTGGCATTTTTAGTTCTTTTTCCTTTTTTTTCAGTGTATTTTCTCTCACTGAAAGATTTCACTTTGGGAGTGATGAAGCCTTGGAGTCGCAGCAGGATCCTGGAGCCTCTGCCCCTGGGAAGCAGGAATTGTTTATTGGGTTTGTCACTTACTGACTGAGTTAAATGTCAAAAGGAAACCTCAGAGCTGCCTTTTTTCCTCCCCCCCCCCCTTTTTTTTTCATGTAAAAGTAAAGACTTACTAAAGATTTTTTTTCCCTTTATTTTCTTTCTTTTCATTTTTTTTTTTAAGCTGGTGGTAAAAAAGCCTTCACAAGAGGCTGGCTACAAGGCAAGCTCCTTCCCTGGCCACAGCCTGGGCTCCCCTCAAGTCCTAACAGAGCTCTGAGCCATGGGGGACTCCTTGGCTCCCCTTAAGTCCTAAGACTGAGCCTTGGAGGACTCCTCAGCTCCCCTCAAGTCCTAAGACTGAGCCTTGGAGGACTCCTCAGCTCCCTTGCAGTCCTAACAGAGCTCTGAGCCATGGGGGACTCCTCAGCTCCCTTGCAGTCCTAACAGAGCTCTGAGCCATGGAGGGGGACTCAGCTCCCCTCAAGTCCTAGCAGAGGAATGAGCCTTGGGGGACTCTTCACCTCACCTGAAGTCCCAAGAGAAGAATGAGCCATGGGGGACTCCTTGGCTCCCCTCAAGTCCTAGCAGAGGACTGAGCCTTGGAGGTCTCCTTAGCTTCCTTGCAGTCCTAAGAGAAGTCTGAGCCCTGGGGAACTCCTCACCTGAAGTCCTCACAGAGGAATGGGCCATGGGGCACTCCTTGGCTCCCCTGAAGTCCTAAGAGAGGACTGAGCCTTGGAGGACTCCTCAGGTCCCCTCAAGCCCTAACAGAGCTCTGAGCCATGAGGGACTCACCAGTCTGCACAGAGAGGTGACAGGGGAGGTCAGAGGACTGATGTCCCTCTCAGGAACCTCTCACCCTACCAAGCCAAGGAGCTGCCCCGAAACAGCCTCAGCAGTGGGAGAGCTGAGGGTGGTGAACACCAAAGGCTGGTGGGAAAAGCCCCCCCCAGAGCTCCCAGAAGAGGAGGACTGGAGCCATCCCCCACTTCCATAGCCAGGGCTGCTGGAGAAAGCCACATCCTGCCTCTTGCGTCGTGCTGAGCAGCCTCTGCCAAGAGAGAGCCTCTCCTGTGGCTGGTGCCTTGGCTTGGTCTTGTTTCAGGGTCTAATGGAAAGACCTGGGGTCTTCTCCAAGCTTCACTAATGAAGGGTTGAGTGCCACAGCCAAGAATCTCAGCAGCCCACGCTGCTCCCTCCCTCCCACATGAGCCCAGATGTCCTGGATGCTTCCTCTCCTCCTCCATTAGAAATCCCTCCCCACACACCACGCAGACCTTGCAGGTCCAAAGGGCTCAGCACCACGGTTTGCCAGGAGCAGCCACTCCTGCCCTAGGAGGTACAATATCCACCACAGACCCTGACCCCCAGCCTGCTTCCAGTGCACTGAGAGCTCGTCCCAAAACCACAGGGGCCTTGCCCAGCTAATGACCTTTAAGTGCTCCATCCAAGGGCCAAACGCCGAGTCAGCTCTCTGCACAGCTCCTAAACCAGCCAAGAGGGAGCTGCAGCAAGAGAGAATCTTCTAAACCCCCTCACACAGCCTGGCTCAGCCATCTCCAAGCATTTGAGGAGCACAAACCATTGGCAGAGTGTCCCAGCACTGCTGCCCTTGAGCTTAGCATGGCACAGAGGCTTGCCTCAAGGGCTTGGGGTGGGCTACAGAGACCCCACAGCCTAGGTCCACGTGAACCCTCAGCTGCTGGCAAGGAGGCTGAGACCTGGTGGTTACAGCAGGGAGGGAAGTGGGAGCTGGGGCATGAAACCAGAGAGGGGAAACATTTAAGCTTTAATCTTGGAAGCAGCTTCCTGATAGTAGATTTATGAGCAGGGGGAATTGTCTCCTTTGCAGAGGGCTTTAGAAACAAGAGTGGCTAAAAGAGCAGGCAACAGACAGAAGCAATGGATTTTGCTTTGCCCAGAAGATGGATAGGACCTGCTGGCTCACTCCCAGCTCCAGCTCCCCTGCCCATCCATCAGGGGCAGATCCCACACCTGCTTTCTGTGGCACTAAGCAGCAGAGAGCTGCTCTGAAAGGCATCCAAGCAAAGGCGACCTGCCCAGAGCGCTCTCCCTGCCACAGCCCTGGAGGTGACCTTTGGGGCTGCTGCAGAGCCTCATGTCTCAGCTAACACCCAGGTGTGGCAGCCAGAGCCAGGGGCTTGACACATCTGACTTTGAACAGGAGCCTGGGGCAGTTTCATCAGTGCCTTTGCCTTGTTTAGCTTGGACCTGGGAGTAGCTGAACTTTGTCTGACTTAGCTCTCGCTCTGTATCTCTCTCACACTTTCCTGTAACCAACCTTTCCTGACTTGGCCTTTCCCAGTGAGTTCTTGGGGATCAATTTTCTTCAAGGCTGCTTTAGTGCTGCTGGAGGATGTGGAAGTGACAGCTCTGGTGATCCAGGCTGTGCTCTCGCCAGCGGAAGGCATCCGGCTCAGGCAGCTGCAGTGCATCTCCCCTGGCCCCACTTCCAACCCCAGCCCCACTTCCAACCTGACTACAGCAAAGGGGTGAAGAAGCTAAAGCAGCCAAGAGCAGCACCTCTCTGTCCCTAGCACAGATCCTGAGAGCTGTTTGGGTTGGAAGGGACCTTCAGGATCATCCGGTCCCAACCCCCAGCCATGGGCAGGGACACTTCCCACCAGCCCAGCCTGCCCAAGGCTTTATCCAGCCAGGGCATCCACAACCTCCCTGGGCAACCTGTTCCAGTGTCTCCCCACCCTCACCCTAAGGCACTTCCTCCCCACCTCCAGCCTCAGATTTCCTGACTCCCTTCACATCCATCCTTTGGCAACCAGTGATGAACACCATCGAGCTGCTCAGCACCTCGGGCAGGACACGCAGCCTGCAGCTGGCTCCCGTTCAGTGCCCAAGAGGCACTCAGGGGCTTCCTGCTCCACTTCCAGACCCTTTGCTGGGATCTTTGGGAAGCTTGCCTGAGGCACAGCCTCATAAAGCTGCAGAGGCAGTGCCCTGAGAAGGGATTAGATGCAGAAGTCTGTGACCTCAGCTGAGCAGAGCGACTCAAAAGCTCTCTGGCTTCGGGCTTGTTGCCCCTCCAAGCACATCAGTGAAATCATTTCAGGAATCCCCAGGGCCTCCTTTCCTTCCTTCCCTCAGCCAAGCTGAAGCTTAAAATAGTATTTTGCATTCCTCATATTTCACTCCAAAGCTAATTAACACCCAATCAGCCAAAAGCTCTTCTCACAGCAGCCTGGCTTGATCTTGCAACCTGCCCACCCTTGGCAATGGCACAGAAACCCCAAACCAACCCCCGTGGGGCTCCCAGCTGCTCCCAAAGGACATTTCGGATGGAGCAGCTGGAGAGGACGGCAGGGAAGCAACAAGAAAAGAGGAAAGCACCAAAGTCAAAGCCCCACATGCAACCTTACCCTGCCCCATGTGCAACCTCACCCCTGCATGGCCACAACCAAGCTCAGCCCCACCAGAACTCCCCAGCACCACAAGCACAGCACCTTCACCAGCTTCTGGCAGCCCCTAAAGGTAAGGCTCATGAGTTCCTCTCTGCCTCCTCTTGTTGGTACCTGCAAAGATCCAGAGAGCTGTTTGGGTTGGAAGGGACCTTCAAGATCATCCAGTCCCAAGCCCCTGCCATGGGCAGGGACACCTCCCACCAGCCCAGGTTGCTCAGGGCTTTACCCAGCCTGGCCTTGAACACCCCTAGGGAAAGGGCAGCCACAAACCTCCCTGGGCAGCCTGATCCAGTGTCTCCCCACCCTCACTCAAGGATTTCTGTCTAGCATCCAGTCCCAACCTCAGACTTCCTGACTCCCCTCACATCCATCCTTTAGCACACTGCAGGGCTGAAACTGCCTCTCCAGCCTCCTTCATTTGGCTCCTGGAAACAAAGAGGTCATTTTTTCATTTGGCTGAAAGGGCCTGGCAAAGGTCCTCAGACGCAGCTCAGGCAGGGTGGGGGGACAGGAAAGAAGATGGAGCACAGGTCTGGCTCCATTTGGGCAGCTATTTCTCACCCTCTTGGTAGCCCAGGCCAAGAGTGAGTCAAAGCTGTGCAGATGATGGAGTGTAGCTGCAAAGGAAGGGCTGGGAGGCTGAGCTGGAAAGGAAAACCTCATCCAGGAGAGCTCTGAACATGCCACACCCCATGAGACACCAAACCCCCTCGCTGCAAGACCTCTCTTGCTGGAGACCCACGCATGCCAGGCACGGGCTCAGGGATCACAGGCAAGGCTCTGGCCCTTCCTGGCAAGCTGGGGCTATGGACCAGCTGAAAGGAGTGTCCCAGACACCTGGGGAAGATGTGGTGGCTCCAGAGGAGGGAGCAGGGGGCCTGTGTGTTCCATCTCCTGACAAACACACCACATTTGGCACATCAAGTCTGTTTTCAGCCTGGCCTTCCACCCACAGAGCAAACACAAGGGCAGACTTTACCCTCCAGCCAGTCTCATGGGCATCAGCAGGACAGCCTCAGGGCAGCCACCAGGGATGTGTGGCAGCCCCTTGGACGGGGAGTCAGCTTCACGTTAGCCACAGCCAACGTCAGGGGACACCCCCAGCCCCCGCAGACAAGGTAGCCTTGTCTCATGGCCCCATCATCCACCCCACAGCCTGCCCACAGGAGGAAGGAGGCACAATGGCACACAGACAGCTGCAAGGAAGGCTGTGCCAGGCTGTACCAGCTCTTCCCATGGGCCCCCAGCAAGGGAAAGGCAAAGCCTCCTGCGCCGCGGCTGGGTTGAACCTGCAAATGTTTCCAAAGGGTAGTATGGAAAATCTTGCTGCCAGTGGAACTGCAGCAACATTTCTGCCCCGGGGCCAGCTCCGAGGCAGATTTACAGCTCTGTGGCAGCAGGAGATGGCTCAGTCCCTGGAGGGCAGGCAGAGCAACCCAGCCCTGCGTTTTCTGCTAAAGTAACCCCCCAAACATATAAAAAGCCCACACCAAGCACCCTGCACGTTTGCAGAGACTGCATCTCCTCCAGATGACAGCTGTGGAGAGGCAGAGGAGCCAGACCCTCTCCCCAGTATCAACACCCCCTCTCAGAACCTACAAGGCAGAAACCCATGGAGGATTTGCCCCCCCCCCCCCTCTTCTCCCGCAAACCAGCCCTGCTTCTGCTCAAAAGCAGTCCAGGGGCCGCTCTTAGCCCCTGTTAATCCCGAATCCCTCATAGGATGCCACCCAGGAGGTGCCCCAAAAGAAGCCCTAAGCAGCCACAGCAAAGAACGACAGCAGTGCCCCATCCCCACTCAGACAGCCCCAACACGGGGCAGTCCTCGAACACCCCTAGGACAGGGCTCTTGTCCTCCCCACACAAGCCCTGAGAGCTCAGGGTCTCCCGTAACCGGACGGACACAGCTCCGCAGCGCCGCCGGCTGTGAGCAGCGCAGCGCAGCGCACCCCTGCCCTCCCAGCCCCACCACCCGCCGCTGTGAGCCTGTCGGGCCGCGGCCGCGCCTTTTATACCCACCCTCCGGCTCGCGCCTGTCACGTGGTCCCGCCCCGGCCTTGCGTCATCGCCGCGTGCGGCAGCATGGCGGCTCCGGCGGCGGCAGCAGGGGTGGCGCCGGTCCGCGCCCGGTGAGTGCGGGCCAGGGCTGCCCGGCCCTCCCTGACCCCCGGTGCGTGCCCAGGGTCTCCATAACCCCCGCCACAACCCCTCTAGTGCGTGCCCAGGCCCCGCCACAACCATCCCTGCGCCCGGCACCTCCGTAAAACCTCCACACCCCGGTCCGTGCCTGCCCCCCCATCCCGCCGTTACACATCTGGGGGCTTCCATCACCCCCACGGTACGAATCTGGCTCCTCCGGGACGCTTGGTGTGCTCCTGGACTTTCAGACCTGCCCCCGGGACGTGCCTAGCTCCTCCACAGCTGCCCCTGGTATCTCCCAGGGCCTCTGTAACACGTGCCTGGCCTCTCCATAACCACCCTCCCAGTTTGGGCCCGTTGCTCCATTCTGTCGTGTGCCCTGGTCCTGTGCCCACCCCTGCCATCCCCCCCCCAGCAGCCCCCTCTCCCCTGGCACCTACTCCAGCCATCACGGGGGGAGTCACAAAGGTGCTGTGTCTCCAAAGGTTCCTTGCCACCAAGGAGCAGTTCCATGCCTACCTGCGTGCCAGGGGTGAGCCTGATGGCCCAGCGGATGCTGAGGGTGAAAAGGAGAAGGAGCAAGAGGTCAAGGAGAAGAAAGAAGAGGAGGTTGGCAGCTGCCAGAGCGAGCCCCCAGCCAAGCGGCTGAGGTCGGAGGACCTCTGTCAGGATGGGGAGAGCCAAGAGGATGCTGGAGCGGAGCAGAAGGAGCCTGTGGAGAGGAAGCGAGCCCGGGGGCAGAACAAGAGCAGGCCCTGTATGAAGCCCAACCACTATGAGCAGAGCAGGCTGTGCCCATCAGTAACACAGGTAGGGCATGGGGGCACGGGGGGGGAGGGGGCTGATCTCTTTTAGGGGGGAGCTGGGGGCTCCTCCTGCTCTAGGGCTGTACTTACTTTAAGCCCAGGAAAGCACATGGAAGATGGAGCCTCACTGGAACAAACTCACAGAAGGGAAGGTGTGCTAGGGTCAAACCCACCTCTGTTAGGGGTCTGTAAAGCAGGATGAGCTGAGAGGGACAAGTGAAGCATCAGCTTCCTGGGGCTGTTGAGCCTGGAGAAGAGCAGCCAGAGAGGCTGTGAAGTCTCATGAGGAGAGCTTTCAACCCCCCCCGGCCACTGTGCTGCTGAGCAAGCTGCTGTGGGTGCCCTGCTTTAGCAGGGGGGTTGGGTTGGATGACCTGCAGAGGTCCCTCCCATCCCCCCCACGCTGGGATTCAGTGAGTGCCTGAAGAGGAAGGAGCGAAAGGCCTCCTCAGTGGCTGTGTTGCTGCCCTCCTGCAGCACCCTCCTGGCATCCTTTCCTGGGGCACCCGGGGAGCGCTGGGTGCTGTGCAGAGTGCTGCCTCTCTCCTGGGACAGGCAGAACCAAGCTCACCTGACTCGTGCTGGCAGGTGCAGGTGTGCCCAGGCAGGGGGGCAGAGGCTTTCACCCCTTCTTCCCCACTTCCAGGGGTGTGCAGAGAAGTGCTCCTTCGGCCCTCGCTGCCGCTTCCTGCACGACGTCGCCGCCTACATGGCCACGAAGCCGGCAGACCTGGGCAGCAGCTGTGTGCTCTTCCAGACCTTCGGCAGGTGCAGCTTTGGGGTCACCTGCCGCTTCGCCCAGGCCCACCTTGGCCATGGCTACCAGAACCTCATCAATGCCGACCTGGCCAAGCAGTGGGAAGGGAAGCTGCTGGTGAGGAACAACCTCCCCAAGGACCTCCAGCACCGGCTGCGCAAGAGGAGGTTTAGCTTCAAGAAGGCTGAGGAGTACCTCCGAGCTCTGGCCAAGCCCCGGGGGGGTGCTGAGGAGGGAGGCAAAGCCACAGGGAGCTCTGGGGAAGGGCAAGAGCTCTCCAACTGCACAACTCCCCAGGAGAGCCTGGGAGATGGTCTGGAGTGTCCTGTGCTGCCAGAGCAGGGAGAAGATCCCAAGCCAGATGGCTTGCAGAGCCCTGACCCCACGGGCAGTGAAGAGGTCTCCTCCATCAAAACAATAGGCCCAGTGACAGATGAAGATGTGATAAAGCTGAGGTCGTGTGAGAAGAGGAAGGTGAGGGTTTGGTTGCTGCTGCTGTCCCTCCTGTACCTGTTGAGTGGTTGAGATTGTGCCTGGGAAAGAGGCAGAGGCTTGGGCTGGGTGAGAGGCAGGCAGTGGACAGAGCTGCCTGGGGACCACATTGCTGTTGTGAGGGGAAGGATGCAGGAAGGTGAATTTGTGGGGCTGTGGTGGTGTCCTTGGAGGGGTGAGGACCAAGAGGAGCTGCAGCCACTTGCAGATGAAGGGGAGTTGGAGCTGAGCTGTCAGTGAGGGTGGGAGTGCCCTGAGGGCAGAGTCAGGGCTGGGGCTGCCTGGTTCGTGTTGAGACCATTGCCTCCTTCCCTTCCTCCTTCCCTGCACCCGTTAGCCAGCTCCACCCCTTGATGTCTGTACCTGCTTTGAGTTTTCTCCAAGCTGAGCAGTGAGGAGCAGGGGGGCAGCCTGGGGGCAGTGAGCCTGGGAGCAGTGAGGAGCAGGGGAGCAGCCTGGGAGCAGTGAGTCTCTGGTTCTTGAGTCCAGATGCTGCTCCTCGTGGGGTAGTTGAGGTTCTCCGCTGGTGATTTCCTGCCTTCCCCCCTGGGTTTTACCCAAAGCAAGGGACAAAACTGCCAGCTGGACTACCTTCCTGCTTAGCCACTGCTGGTTCAGCTCCTCTAACATGCTCCTCCATCCTTGTTTTCCAGTTGGAAATCCAAGGCAAGCTCTACCTGGCTCCGCTGACCACGGTGGGTAGCTAATTCTCTTCCCTTTTGCCGAAGAGCTGTGGCCGCGGCCGCGCTGGGAGGAGGCCAAAGTCCTGACCCAGCCCCATCCCTCTGCTGCCCCTCCCAGTGTGGGAACCTCCCTTTCCGAAGGGTCTGCAAAGGCTTTGGGGCTGATGTCACCTGTGGGGAGATGGCTGTGTGCACCAACCTGCTGCAGGGCCAGGCCTCCGAGTGGGCTCTGCTCAAAAGGCATCACAGCGAGGACCTCTTCGGGGTGCAGGTGAGCCCTGGGCCACGAGTGGGGGCAGCTGCTGCTCACAGAACCATGGGATTGGCAGGGTTGGAAGGGACCTGAAGGATCAGCCAGTTCCAACCCCCCAGTGTGGCCTCATGCTAGAGCAGGTTGCTCACAGCCACCTCCAGCCTGGCCTCCAGGCAGGAGGCTGCCACCACCTCCCTGGGCAGCCTGTGCCAGGCTCTCACCACCCTCATGGGGAACAACTTCTCCCTAACATCCAGTCTCAATCTCTCCACTTCTACTTTTGCTCCATCCCCCCCAGTCCTATCCCTCCCTGACACCCTCAGAAGTCCCTCCCCAGCTTGCTTGGAGCCCCCTTCAGACACTGGAAGGCCACAATTAGGTCTCCTGGGAGCCTTCTCCTCTCCAGCCTGCACAACCCCAACTCCCTCAGTCTGTCCTCAGAGCAGAGCAGCTCCAGCCCTCTGCTCCTCCTCGTGGCCCTTCTCTGGGCACCTTCCAGCACCTCCAGCTCCTTCCTGGCACAGAGGCTCCAGATCTGGATGCAGTACTCCAGGTGGGGTCTCAGCAGAGCAGAGGGGGAGGCTGCAGCTGCTGCAGCCTGTCCCTCTTTGGTAGCTGGAGGGAGCCTTTCCAGACACCATGACCAAGTGTGCAGAGCTCCTGAACCAGACCATTGAAGTGGACTTTGTGGACATCAACGTTGGGTGTCCTATCGACCTGGTCTACAAGAAGGTAAGGAGCAGGTTCTGCAGCCTGTCTTGCTTCCTTCAGGAGGTGTTCCTCCTTTGCTTCAGCCTGATCAGCTCCTGCCAGCCTGATCCAGAGCTCCCAGGTCATTTCTGGGCAGTAAGCTTCAGCTGGCAGTGGTTTGCTGCCTCTGCCTGGCAGCAGGCAGGAGCGGGGAGGGAAAAGCTCTCTTGGGCTCTTTCATTGTCTGCAGCCCTTTTCCCTCCTGAGGTGCTCCCAAGTCTTACCTGCACCTCCTGGCTAGAGAGCTGCTGTTGAGCAGCTCTGAGGAGGCTCTTCACTCTGCATGGAAGCCAAAAGTCTTTGACTCTGCCACTTTTTGTCTGGCAGGGAGGAGGCTGTGCCCTCATGACCAGAGCCAGCAAGTTCGAGCAGATCGTCCGAGGGATGAACTCGGTGAGTGAGAGAAGCTGCCAGGCCCTGAGAGAGGAGCTGATGGAGCCACCTCCTGCCTCAGCCTGGCCTCCCTCTCCTGTTGCTGCAGGTGCTGGACGTCCCACTGACGGTGAAGATCCGGACAGGGGTGCAGGAGAAGGTCAATGTGGCTCACAGACTCATCCCCCGGATCCGGGAGTGGGGAGCGGCCATGGTCACGGTACAGGGGTGCTGCTGGCTGGGCAGCTCTGCTCTGCATGCCAGCTCTGCTCTGCATGCTCACCTCCCCCACAGCTGAGCAGCTCTTGGAGACCTTTGACCAGCTGTGGGCTGTCCTTGAAGTGTTTTCTGCTATTGCCAGAGAAAAAAATTCAGGTGCAGAGAGGATTCTCCCAGGTGCTCCTGAGCCACATCTCAGCCTCCTCTTCTCCAGGCTGAACCCCCCCAGCTCCCTCAGCTGCTCCTCCTCAGCCCTGTCCTCCAGACCCTTCCCCAGCTTTGTTGTCCCTCTCTGTCCCTGCTCCAGCTCCTCAACGTCCTCCTTGGAGTGAGCAGCCCAAAACTGAACCCAGTACTCCAGATGTGGCCTCCCCAGAGCTGAGTCCAGGGGCACACCCCTGCTCCGCTCCTGCTGGTCACACTCTGGCTCCTCCAGGCCAGGATGCTGCAGGACCTTCCTGCAGTGCTCCTGTTCTGCTGCTCCTCCTCACTGTGCCTTCTCCTGCCCAGCTCCACGGCCGCTCCAGGGAGCAGAGGTACACCAGGAGTGCAGACTGGGAGTACATTGCTGAGTGTGCCAGGGCAGCAAGCCCCATGCCTCTCTTTGGTAGGTGTTGCTCTTGCTTTGCCCCAGGGACTGGAGGTGTCTCCTGTTTGTCTTCAACAGAAGACCTAGGGGAAGGGTTGGGGGGAAGCAGCAGCTCCTCTGCAGCCCACATCTGCCTCTGTGCTTGGGGTTGGGGGCGATGGGCACCGAGCACAGGAGGGGAAGGTGCAGGCTGGGCACAAACCACTTGGTTGAGAGCAGGCAAGATGTGCTGTCAGCACAGGGCCCTGGGCACCGTGGCACAGGCTGTTCCCAGCTCAGCCTTCAGGGTAGGAGCTGGGAGTGGAGAAGAGGAGAGGAGAAAGTCTTCACTTCCCTTTCGAGTGGAGCATCCAGCAGAAACATCCCTGGGAGGCTCTAAACAGGAGCTCCAGAGCTTCTTGGGACACTGTGTGGGACATTGGAATGTTATCCCATGCCTGCTCTTCCTCATTCTGACTTCCCTCCTCTGTCCCTCTGGCCTCTCCCTTCCTCCTGGCCAGGGAACGGCGATATTCTGTCCTACGAAGATGCTAACCGAGCCCTGGAGCTGGGGGTCTCAGGAGTCATGATTGCCAGGCAAGTGGCTCAGGTTCCCTTTCTCTTCTCAGCTCTCTCAGTGCAAGAGGGGAAAAAAAAGGGGGGGGGGATTTAAAAAAACCCAAACCCCTAAATAAACCCAGAACAGGAGAAGCTTCATCTTGATCAGGCTGAGTCTTGGTGAGACCCCAGAACAGGCTGCCCAGGGAGGCTGTGGCTGCCTCCTCCCTGGAGGTGTTCAAGGCCTTGAGCAAGCTGGGCTGGGGGTGGTGTCCCTGCCCATGGCAGGGGGGTTGGAACTGGATGATCTTGAAGGTCCCTTCCAACCCAACCCACTGTGTGCTACTCAGTTGAAATCAGTTTGTGTCTGTGGGAACTAACAGCAGCTTCCTACTGGAGCCTGGAAACAAACCTTCCAGCAGCACTGGCTGGTGAACAAGGGCTGGGGAGCCTCTGGAATTAGTTGGCATCCTCAGGAGCATCAGGCATGGGAATCATGGAGTGGTTGGGGTTGGGAGGGACCTCCAGAGAGCATCCAGTCCAACCCCCCTGCCAGAGCAGCATCACCCAGGGCAGGTCACCAGGAACACATCCAGGGGGGGCTCCACAAGCTCTCTGGGCAGCCTGCTCCAGGGCTCTGTCACCTCACAGCAGAGCAGCTTCTCCTCCTGTTGAGCTGGAGCTTTGTGCCCTTTGTCCTGCTGAGGAGAGCCTGGCCCCTTCTGGAGTGACAGTGCAGCTGTCCTGTGCTTACAGAGGGGCACTCATCAAGCCCTGGCTTTTCACTGAAATCAAGGAGCAGAGGCACTGGGACATCTCCTCCAGCCAGAGGTTTGACATCCTCAAAGACTTCACCAACTATGGCCTGGAGCACTGGGGGTCGGACACGCAGGGCGTGGAGAAGACCAGGAGGTTCCTGCTGGAGTGGCTCTCGTTCCTGTGCAGGTGACTTGCTGGCTGAGGGCAGCTGGGACAGGGCAGGCTGCAGTGCTGGGGGCAGCAGCACAGCTCCTGCATTCCCTTGCAGGTACATCCCAGTTGGGCTGCTGGAGCACCTGCCTCAGAAGATCAACGAGAGGCCACCTTACTACCTGGGGAGGGACTACCTGGAGACCCTGATGGCCAGCCAGAACGTGGAGGATTGGGTTAAGATAAGGTAATCAAGCCCTGGAAGTCACTTCAGTTGCTAGGCAGGGACATGGCAGAGCCCCACAGGGTCACTGCCTGCAGGCAGCCTCCCAAGGAGGGGCAGATGGAATTGGTTGGGTTGGGGAAGCCCTCTGGGATCATTGAGTCCAACCAGCAGCCCAACACCTCCATGGCCACCAAACCATGGCCCCAGGTTTCTTGGGCACCTCCAGGGCTGGGGACTCCACCACCTCCCTGGGCAGCCTGTGCCAGCCCCTGACCACTCTTGCAGCAAACAAATATTTCCTCCTCTCCAACCTCACCCTCCCCTGGCACAGCTTGAGGCCATTCCCTCTCCTGGGGAGAAGAGCCCAACCCCCCCCTCACTGCAGCCTCCTCTCAGGGACTTGCAGAGAGCAGTGAGGTCTCCCTCAGCCTCTTCTCCTCCACACCAAACACCCCCAGCTCCCTCAGCTGCTGCTCCCCAGCAGCTTCACCAAATCCCAGCATGGCTGGGGGCTGGAAGGGACCTCTGGGGGTCACCCAGTCCAAGTGTGCTGAGCACAAACCTCTCCTTGGGTTTTGGTTTTGATCTTGGCTTTGTTCTTCTCTTTCTCTAGTGAGCTACTGCTGGGACCAGTTCCTACCAACTTCACCTTCCTGCCTAAGCACAAAGCAAATTCCTACAGATAGGGCTGCTGAGGCCCTGCTCCCTGGCAGCAGGTCAAGAGGAGGCCTCAGGGCTGGGATGTGGCCAGGAGCATCTCTGCAGCACCCCACAGGAAATAAAGTGTTGATGTTTTTAAGGCTGTGTTTGCCTTCACCCCTCCACCATCAGCCCCTGCCACAGGTTCCACAGCAGCTGGCTGCAGTACCACAGCCAGAGATGCCTCACTGGCAGGGAGTGATCTGCTCAGGAGCTGTCCCAGCTCCTCCCCACCACACACAGCTCCTAGCAGGAGGCCTTGGTTCCTGCCAGGACATCAGAGAAGGGATCAGCACCCTCAGAGGTCATCCTGTCCAGCCCCCCTGCAGCAAGAACTTCCAGGTGCCCCAGGGCAGGTTCAGGTTGGCCATGAGGAACAATTCCTTCCCCAGGCTGCCCAGGGCAGTGGTGGAGTCTCCATCCCTGCAGGGGTTTCAGAGCCCTGGAGATGTGCTGAGGGCCAGAGGCTGGTGGTGCCCTGGCAGTGCTGGGTGATCCTGGAGGTCTCTCCAAGCAGAAGGGTTCCCTGAGGCCATGGATCCATCCTCCTGTGACAGCATCCACCTCACAATGGGCTGGAGCAGAGCAGCCTCGGTCTTGCCTGCTGGGGGAGCCCAGAGAGGCACAGACGGAGAGGGCAATGGAGCAGCCAGCACAGCAGCTCCCAGCCCACGGCCTCAGGGCCCCCCCGGCCCTCCAGAGCCTTCAGGCTTCTGGGGTGCCACAAATCCTCTGCCCCCAGGGGAGGAGCCCAGCCCGACCCCAGCAGCCTGGGAGCGCTCCTGGGGAGCTGAGCAGAGGTGAGCCCCAGCCCTGGCTCCTCTCAGGGGCAGCCAGCCTGTGCCCCCTGCCTGGGCACCAGCAGCTCTGCCCTGCAGCAGGGCCATTCCTGGTGGAGGTGGCACTGCAGGCCCCCCAGCCCCCCCAGCAGGTATGACTCCCCCTGCCCCCCCCAGCACCCCCAGCCCTGGCACCTTCCCCGGGGCAGGCAGCAAGCCTGGGCAGCATCTGCCCCCCCCCCAGCACCCCCAGCCCTGGCACCTCCCCCGGGGCAGGCAGCAAGCCTGGGCCAGCATCTCTGCCCCCCCCGGGGGCTGGGTGCCCTGGGACCCACTGCCCAGAGAGTTTCCCAAGTCCCTGCTGCCATCCTCCAGCTTCAGCTCCTAGCAGCACAGCTCCTCCCTGCCCTGCAGCCCCCCCCGGGGACTGCCCCGGCCCCAGCTCCCCACGAGCCTGGCACAAACCTGGGGGCTGCTGGCCGTTGGGGCTGGCTTGGGTGGGTGGCCCTGGAGGGTGCCCCCACCCAGCGTGGCTCCTCCTTCCCCCCACAGGTCTGCAGGTGGCTCCCTGGGGGCACAGCTCTGCCTCCTGCTGCCAGCTGCAGTGGGTCGTGGCCGTCCTGCCCGCTGCGGCCGCCTCTGTGCTCGGCTGTGCTGCCCCTCCTCTGCCAGCTGCTGCCCGGGGGGGCGCTGGGGGCTGGGGGCATGTCTCAGCCTGGGCAGTGCCAGGGACCCCCCAGGGCCAAGTGCAGGAACCCCGGAGAAGGAAGAGGAGAGTGAAGTCTGCAGCCCGCAGAGAGCTGCCAAGAGCCCTCCCCCGGGCCGGGCATGTGGAGGGGCTCCCTGCTCGGAGGAGCAGCTCTGGCTCTGCCAGCTCCTTGGGCACAGCCAGCACCACCACCACCACCTCTCAAGGCTGGGCTGTGCCCCCCACGCCCTCTGCTGCTCCCTGTGAGCAAGACCCTGTGGCCTCAGGTGCACAGGAGATGGATGACCTCTACTTGGAGTGGCTCCTTGATGAGCTCCTGAGCCAGCAGGCACTGAAGCCTCCCAAGCAGGAGCCCCAGGAGCCGAGGGCAGATGGGGAGGGGGCCCTGCCCCAGGCCCAGCCTCCCGGGGCAGAAAGCAGCAGCAGGGTCACAGACCCTCCACAGAAGCCCCAAGCCAGCAGAGGACTCCGGCAGCAGCCCTACCCCTGCCCCAGCCAGAGGAGCAGCAGAGACCCCAGAGGTCCCAGCAAGGAGAGGACAGCACAGAAGCAGCAAGGAGGGGACCAGAGACAGGAGAATGTTCTGAGTCCTTTTCTTTGTGCCTTTCCTCTTGGGCCTCCCATTAAAACCTGGCTCTGCAGCACTGCTCTGTGTCTGGTGGGAGGGGAGGGGGTGGGGGGCACCAGCAAGCCCAGGACATGCAGGCAGGGTGGGGGCACGGCCGGCAGGTCCTACCTGGCCTCCTGCTGTGCCAAGGGGCCCCCAGCGGGGGTGCAAGGCAGGGGGGGGGTGTCTGCCTCAACAAGAGCCTTTACCACCATTTCCCACAATACTCTCCTGGATAAACTGGAGGGGAGGGGAGGGAAGGGAGGGAGGGTGTTGGACTCTCCTCCCAAGTTACAAGAGATAGGAAGAGAGGAAATGGGCTGAAGTTGTCCCAGGGAAGGGTTAGGTGGGACATAAGGTCTCTCAGCCTGCCTCAGAGAGGTGCTGCAGCCCCCTCAGCCCCCTCATAGCCCCCACTGGACTCTCCCCCAGCAGCTGTTCCTCTCCTGAAGCAGGGAGCCCAGAGCCACACTGCACTCAACTCCCACCCTCAGACACCAGCCCAGCTCAAGAGACAGCAAACAGCCACAGGCTGCCCCAGGAGGTGCAGGCTGGCCATGAGGAACAATTTCTTCCCCAGAAGGGTTGCCCAGGCCTGGCCCAGGCTGCCCGGGGCAGTGGTGGAGTCTCCATCCCTGCAGGGGTTTCAAAGCTGTGCAGATGTGGTGCTGAGGGCCAGGGGCTGGCGGTGCTGGGCTCAGGGCTGGCCTGGGTGAGCTTGGAGCCCTCTCCCAACCACAGCACCTCTGTGACTCTGGCTCCACGCCCATGGCAACAGCCACATCACAACGGCACAGAGCAGGGGGGGACCCAGGCAACCCTTCGAGGACCTCCTGGGAGAGCCCAGAGACAGAGGACCACCCCCCCGGCTGCACCCCACCACTGACTCCCTGGGGGCATGGCTGAGGTGCCCGAGGAGATGCTTCCCAAGGAAGCCTTCCTGCTCCTCACTGACTTCCTGGGCAACACAGGGCTCAGCCCTGACGACCTCAGCAGCTCCCTGCCTGGCAACGTCGGTGGCACAGAGAGGACAGACCCAGCCCCCCCGGGGCTGCCAGCATCCATCCCTGGCTCTGAGCCCGAGCAGGGGCCTCCTGCTCAGACGAGCTCTGCCCTCTCCCTGGGGACAGCCTGCAGCAGCAGCTCCTCTCTAGGCTGTGCTGTGCCTCCCAGCCCATCCACTGCCCCCTGTGACCAAGCCCCTGGGGGCCTGGACAGCTACCTTGAGAAGATGCTGCTTGGTGAGGAGGCATCCGAGCTTTTTGACTGGTTGCTGGCTGAGGTGGGGCAGAGCCAGGATGGTCCCAACAACGACCCCATGCCTGGGGGGGACCCTGGTGGCAGCAGTGCAGCCAGCTCTGGCTGTGACCTCCCCTCACTGCTGCTGCCTGAGGGGCTGGACCCCCCCAGCTGGCTCCTTGACGACATCCTGAGCCTTGAAGAATTCAAGCCCCTCGAGCAGGAGCCCCAGGTGGTGAGGGAGGATATGGAGAGGGAGCTGCCACCATCCCAGCCTGAGGTGTCAGGAAAGCAGAAGAATCGGAGGAAGAGGAAGACAGAGAGGAAGAGGAGGCAGAGATCTTCATCACAGCCCCCCAGGAAGCACAGGGCTCTGAGGAACACCCCAGGGGCAGAGAGGAGGGATTAGAGCCATGGGCTGGAGATGGAAGTTGAGGGGAGGTTTTGGTGGTTGTAGTTGTACCTTTCCTCTTCTGCTCTCCATTAAAAGTTGCTCCTGCAGCACTGCTCCGTGTCTGGTGGGAGGGGAGGGAGCTTGGGGGGCACCAGCAAAGGACTCCTCAGAGCTGCCAAAGCCCTGCTGAGCCCCAGAGCCGGGCTGGTGAGCACCAGCTGGAACCAAGGCTCACCAGGGCCAAGTCACTGGGGCAGGCAGGGGAGGGGTGGGGGACTTGCCCTGTCCCTTTTGACACCCCCAGCATCCTCTCCAGCAGGGACAGGGCTGGCTGCAAACCCTTCCAAGCCTCCCCACAGCCCTGCTCACCCTCGGCTCCCACCACGCTCAGCTCCACAGCCTGGCTCTGCCTCCCTGCCACAGCCTAAGAGCCCAACCCCCCCCCCCCCCCAAGGAGTGGCCAGGGAGGGAGCTGCAGGCCAGGCAAGGATCCTCCTCCCCTGCTCAACCTGCATCTTGTGCAGCCCCAACACCAGCAGCGGGGGGAAGAAGAAACAAAGCCCTGCGCTGGCCAGAAGGTGCCTGGGAGCTTCATCTCTTTATTGGCCATTTCCCAGCCCAGCTCCACAACCTGGGGTCGGTGCAGCCGCCGGATGCTTAGGGAAGCAGCCGCAGCGTTCCACTCCGGCTGCAGCAGCTGCAGGGTGAGGTTCGGGGCAGCGCCCCGGTGCCAGGGGTCGTGGGGCTGAGCCCCTTCCTTGGGACAGTCCCAGTGACATCGCCGGGGCGGTGGGAGCCACTCGGGCGCCCCCGGGCCGCTGCGGCTCCCTTGCCGCCGGCAGGATGCGGTGCAGCTCCCCTGTGCCCCGCCGTGGGCATCAGCCTTGCCCCAACACAGTCCTGTCCCCGGAGCAGCTGCACCACCACCACCCCCAGCTCTCAGGGCCACAGAGAATTATTCTGCTCACGAGAAGGAGGAAAACAAAAGAAAAAACAAACGAACGAACGAGAAATATCCTCAGAGCCAGCCGTCAGGGAGCCTCAGCGCCGCAGGAGGAGCCCTCCTCTCCCGAAGCTGCTGTAGAAGCCCTTGGTGCCGTCGGGGCCGAGGGGTTCGGGTGCCTGCTTCACTGCCGGGGGTCTGCCAGGAGAAGGTTTAGCATCGAGAGCGGAGCTGCTGCTCCAGGGGGCCCAGACGCTGCCCCAGCCGCTGCCGCTCTCAGCGCCGGAGCTGCCCCAGCCGGTCCAGAGCGATCCGGCGAAGCTGCTGGGCTTGAAATCATCGCCAGGCCAGGTGGGTGCTGGGGGGTCCTTGCTCAGGGTGGGAGGTGACAGCTGCAGGGCGCTGTCTGACCCCAGGGAGCTGCGGAACAGGGAGTCGCTGCTGTCATAGGCGAAGGTCCTGCCCGCTGCAGGCATCCTCCAGCCCAGCCGCTCCTCCTCCGGCGTCTCCCTCTCGGCCCCAGGTTTCTTCTTGAAGCCCTTCCCGGAGAGCTGGACCACGCTGATGCTCTGCCCGCCGGGGTAGCTGCGGGGGCCGAGGTCCTCCAAGGCTCTGCGGGCGCTCTCCAGGCTCTCGTACTCCACCAGAGCGCAGCACTTGCTCAGCAGCTCCGGGAAGTGCTGCGTTAGCTTCCGCACGTCGGAGGGCGGCTTGCGGCCCGGCCGCAGGATGCGGATGGAGGCGATGGGGCCGAAGGGGGTGAACACCCTGGTGATGATCTCCAGGAATCTCCTCTGGAACAGCGGCAGCATGCCCTGCTCCTGGGGCAGCAGGTCCCAGGCCAGCAGCAGCTTGCTGGGGGGGACGCTCAGCAGCGACTCGGGGATGGGGATCCTGCGCCTGACTTTGGTGCCTGCCTCGTTCACCTCCAGCAGCTCCGAGAAGCGGAGGGCGTAAAGCGTGAGGCGCCAGTCCCGGGTCAGGTACTTCACCTGCGGGAGAGAGGGGCCACAGCGTCCCCATGAGCCTCCCTAGGCAGGGACCACCCGAAACCCACCCCCCAGGCAGGCTGCGACCCAGCAACCTGGAGTCGCGGCAAGGCAACATCCTCCTTCCTTGTGGGCATCCCTGGGGTGGGCAGGAGAAGGTCCCTGGTGCCCCCTGGACGCTGTGGGTCTCCTCTGTAGGTCACAGGAGCCAGCAGTGCTTCCCTGCAGGGCTTTGGGTGAGCTCTCCCAAAGCAGCCCCGAGGGGCCATAGGCAGGGCAGGGGAATCCAGCCCCGAGGCTGCTCGGAGGACTTGTCCTCCCCTTCCCCAAGCACCCTCCCTGCTTGGAGAAGTGCTGCAGCACACCGAAGGCAGAGAGTAGCACCCAGCTCTGCACCACCAGCAGGACACAGCCTGAGCAGAGCCTTGGACCTCCCCGTGCACCCCGGCGGGGAGCCAGAGCACACCCAGACCCCTGGGGAGCCCCTACCTGAAGCCCACTTCCCCCCCAGCCAGCACTGCTGGCTCCCTACCTTCTTGAAGGATGTCAGCAGCTTGATGCTGACAAATCCCATCTTGTTCTTCTGGACGTGCTTCAGGAGGAAAGCATCCTTGGCCAGGTTCTCGTCAGAGAGGTAGAACTCCACCTGGGACACAATCTGCTGGACCAGCTCCAGGTCAGTGGTGGAGTATTTGCTGCTCCCAGCATCAGCTCCCAGAGCGTTGCTGCCGTCCCCAAAGCTCCTGGCAGAGCAGCAGGGACACAGCTGTCAACCGGGGGTCCTGGGATGTGGTTTCAGACCCCAGCAGCGCAGGCGCTGCAGAGACCCCGGGACCATCAGCTTTGCCCTGGCCCCGGGCAAGCGGCAGCCTGCGAGCCTGGCAGCGCCGACAGAGCCCGTCTTGGGCAGGGGACAACGGCCAGGGCCCAGCCCCCCGCGCACGGCAGCGGCCACGTACCCGCTGAGGCTCCGGCAGTGGTCGCGGCCGAGCAGGGCGAGCGGACGGCTCCGTGCCGGCAGGAGGTGCAGCGCCGGGACGGAGGGCACAGGGCTGCTGCACCTGGGCTGGGAAGGAAGCCCTAAGGCCACCTGAGAGCTTCGTGATGACAGCATCCTTCACGGCACAGGACGAGGACGTTGCTGGGATACTCTCTGGCCACGGCCAGCCCCCGGGGCAGAGCCCTGCTCTGGGCTGCAGCCCCCAGCTCCAGCCCAGGGATGGAGCAGTGGATACAGCTCGTGGCTCTGTCCTTACCTGCTGGGAGGGTGAAAAACTCTGACTCTACATCCTAGAGACCTGCAAGAGCAAGCTCCAAACTTCCCTACCTCCAAGCTAAGGCTCCTGGAAGACAAAGTGGGGGGGGGGGGGGAAAAAGAAAGATAAAAAAAGGGAAAAAAATAAAAGGGGAAAAAAAGAAAGAGAAGAAGGAAGGCAAAAGGCTCTGGGGCCCTGCAGGCTGCTGGTTTATATGAGCAGCCACCCAGAAAGAGCTCCAGGGGGTGGTTATGGGCCTGCCCCCGCCCAGACCCACCAGGTGAAAGCAGTCTGGGGGCTAAGTGGTCCCAGCTGAGGCCTGGGGGCAGCCCCCAGGCAGGGGCAGCAGTACCACTACCACCAGCACCCCCTGGCAGCCCGAGGGGGAGTGAGCTACTGCCCTGGGGCATCTTGGCCTGTGCCTCCGTTTCTCTGTCTTGCACAGGGGGTGGAGGGTTCAGCCCAGGGCACTGCTGGGGCTCCTGGGGCTGCCGGGGTGACAGGCAAGGGTTGTTCCTCCTGCAGAAGGATCCCACACCCCAATGGGAGGCAGCAGAACCCCAAGATTGGGGTGAAAGCCAGGGCAGGGCATGAGCCCCTTGAGAGGGGCTGAGGCTGTGGGGCAGAAGCCCAGAGCTCGAGTGGGAGATGGGGAGGGAGGTCTGGGGGTGCAGCTCAGCCCCGCTGCCTGAATCCTGGAATCAAGGAATTGTTTGGGTTGAAGACCTTTAAGCTCATCGAGTCCGACCCTGGCAGCATCTCCTCCGTGGGCAGGCTGGTCCCTGCAGGCAGCTCTGCAGGTGTCCCCTGCCCCAGACCTCCCCCCAGCCACACAGGGCTGCTCCTGGTGAATGCCAGGCTGGGCCACACTGCCCAGCTTTGGCTCTGGGTCCCAGCCATGGTGCCAAACCGCCTCTGGAGGGTTGCACTCTCCTGGTTTCCCTGGGGTTGGTGTCAGCCCCCTGGCCATCCCCACCCCCTGCCACCCTCATGCTTCTCTGCTGGTTGGGAACTGTGGTGGGAGGGAGGGAATGTCCTGGGCTGAGCCCCATGGGCTCCTGTGGGCAGCAGGCCAAGGCAGGTTCAGGAGGTTCAAGCCCCTCTGCTCTGCCCTAGGGAGGCCACAGCTGCAGGACTGGGCCCAGTTCTGGGCTCCCCAGTTCAAGAGGGACAGGGAACTGCTGGAGAGAGCCCAGCAGGGGCCACAACGATGCTGAGGGGCCTGGAGCAGCTGTCAGGAGGAGAGGCTGAGAGCCTCCTCCTGGGGCTGCTGAGCCTGGGGAGCAGCATTTTTACCCCAACAAACTCCCCACTCTCTGTGCTGCTTCTGCCTTCCTCCAGCCCCTTGGCCACAACCTCTTGAGCTGGAGTGTGCTGGGCAGATCCTGCCCCTGCCCCCAAGGCTGCAGCATCCCCCTGACCTCCTGAGGAGAAGAAAAGGGACCACAACACGTGGGGTGCAGGCCTGAGCATCAGGGACACGTTTATTGCTGTTCAGGTGTAGCTGGGAGCTGTGTGCACATGGGGAGGGGGCTGGGTGCTTATCCAGGCTCCTCTCAGGCTGCTGCAGAGCTCCAGAGCATCTCCATGGTGAGAAGGTGGCCAGGGTGGGCTGGCAGCAGCTGCAGGGAGCAGCCAAGGCAGCAGCTGAGGTTCAGCTCACACCGGGTGGGAGCAGGGGAGGTTAGGACTTGGTTGCTCGGTTGGGTTTGGTTGGGGTCAGCAGGGTGTGAAGCGTGGGCTGTGCCCCAGGGAGGACTCTTTGTGGTTATTTACAGCCAAATCCAGCTCCAGCTTCTCACTTGGCTCCTGCTGCCTGGATAGGAGACACTGACAGACAGACACGGCCCTGACAGACAACAGCACGGGACAGGAAGGGGGCAGGAGGTGCCACTACACACACAGGGGCTTTGGACTCGCCATTAGCTACATGGAAGTGCCCCAGCCCCCTCAGTACCGTTGGGAAGGGGTCTCTCACGCCTTGGGACAGCAGGTTCTCTGGTCTGCAAATGTCCAGGAGACCCCTGGGGGAGCTCACCCCAAATACTGCATCACCAGACAGCAGGAGGACAGTCGAAGCTATTTCTGCCCCAGCCTTTATTCACAGAGACATCTCTGCCCCAGGGCTTCGGTTTTGCAGTTCCCACCCCCCTCCTCCTCTGCCCCAGAGGCCACCCCAGCCCAGAGCCCCCAGGGCACGGAGATCAAACCCAGCCAGGGCAGAAGCTGCCCCAGCTCAGCCACGAGGCTGTGGGAGGAGGTGAGCTGACGGCCAGGGAAAGGTCACCCTGGGCACAGCCAGGCCTGTGCCAGCCTCTCCCTGCTGCTGCTTCAGAGCCTGAGCTGTGCTGGCCTGCCTGGAGCTGGGGGGAAGTGGGCACCTTGCCCACCCTAAGGCACTGCAGTCGCACACCCTGGCTCCAGGTGCAGCCCTGTGGGCAGCTGCTGCCACCTGCAGCGTTGCAGCAGGACACTGAGCTGGGATTTTACAGATCCCAGGACCAGCTGCCCTCTGCCTGGGCACCCTGGCGAGGATGGGGATGGCCCATGGGCAGCCACGGGCATCAGAGGGCAATGTGACCAGCTGCTGCTTCCTCAGGGTCCTTTGGTATCTTGAGTTGGCCTGACAGTGTCCTGGGAGCTTCTGTGGATGCAACACCAGGCTGGGAGACACTGGAGCAGGTGGGAACTGTGGTCAGGTGGCCCCAGAGCAGGGAGGTGTCACTCCTGGAGCACACAGGAGTCACTCCCGGACACATGGCTGTCACCTGGGGCACACAGGAGTCGCTCCCAGACACACAGCTGCCCTACTCTGCCGGGAGCAGATGGATGTGCAGCCTGGAGCCCCCTCCCCAGCTGGCTACAAGAGCCTGTCCTGCGCCCCCTGGTACGGATGACTTGGCAGGGTCAGAGCCAGGACAAGCTGCCCCGAGGGGCTGGAGCAGGGCCAGGTGTTTCTCTTTCTTCGTGGGCACTGCTTGGTTCAGGTTTGGATCACAGTGAAGTCTGAGAAAGTGGGGAAGGAACCCAAACCACCTTCCCTGAAATAAAAAAAACAAAGCCTCCTCTGCCCCCCTGGCTCAGGCTGGGGAGGAGGGCAGCCCCTGCTAGCCAGGCACACCACCCCCGGGCTGCCCACGGAGGCTTCCACCACTGGGCAGCAGATGTGTGACCTTCACTCTCCAGCCAGTGGAGCAAAGCAGGCAGCCAAGCTCACCCTGCCCCACCACCGGCCCGGGCTCCCCCCAGAGCCCATCCTCAGACACAGGTAAACATAAAAGAGAAGCTAAGAGGCACTAACGACGCACAGCCAGGAGGCTCAGGCTTGTCACCACCAAACCTGGCCCTGGCTGTCCCCAGCCAGCCACGGGAGAGCAGAGTCCCAGGCTCAGATCTCCTGCAGCGAGTGCCCAGGGTCGCTGCGTTCTCGCTTCACCCGCGGCTCCACCTCCACCTCGCTGCCCAGGTCGCTGATGTCATCTGCAAGGGACAGCCCTCAGCGTCACTGCCGACTGCGGGGCCAGAGCTGCCCCCCCCGGCAGGAGGGTCCCCCTCCCGCAGCACCACCCCGCAGAGCTCCCCCGGGGGAGCAGAGCTACCTTTGTCCAGCAGCGCTGGGGACAGGGACGTGAGGTCACCGAACTGGAAGAGAAAGGAGTCGCAATGAGTGAGGCTCCCTGGAGACCCAAGGGGCCAGACCTGCACGTTGGCATCTACCAGGAGCCAGGCTCGGCCCAGGGGTGCCCAGGGACAGCACAAGGGGCACAAAGTGGAACCCAGGAGATGTATCTGAGCAGGAGGAGAAACTCCTTTGGTGTGAGGGTGCTGGAGGCCTGCAGCAGGCTGCCCAGAGAGGTTGTGGAGTCTCCTCTGCAGAGCTTCCAACCCCCCCTGGGCACTGTGCTCCTGGGCAAGCTGCTGGGGCTGCCCTGCTGGAGCAGGGGCTTGGACTGGCTGAGCTCCAGAGGCCCCTTCCGGCCCCCAGCATTCTGTGACTGGTTGGGATGGATTGGGACTGATGTCTGTCTGACTGAGCGTGTGAATGTCTGATTGGGTGACTGAGTGACTGATTCTGTGATTGATTCTGTGATTGATTCTGTGATTGTGTGACTGATTGGCTGTGTGATTCTGTGATTGTGTGATTGATTCTGTCACTGTGATTGATTCTGTGATTTTGTGATTGTGAGATTCTGTGATTGTGTGATTGATTGGTTGGGTGTTTGATTCTGTGGGTGATTGATTCTGTGATTGTGTGATTGTGAAGCTGTGTGATTCTGTGATTGATTGGTTGTGTGATTGTGTGATTGATGCTGTGATTGACTGGTTGTGTGATTGTTGTGTGATTGAGGCTGTGATTGTGTGATTGATTGGTTGTGTGACTGTGTGATTGATTCTGTGATTGTGTGATGCTGTGATTGTGTGATTGGATGTGTGACTGTGGGATTGATTCTGTGATTGTGTGATTGTGAGGCTGTGTGATTCTGTGTGTGATTGATTGGTTGTGTGATTGGTTGTGTGATTGATGCTGTGACCGTGTGATTGATCGGGTGTGTGATTGATGCTGTGACTGTGTGATTGATCGGTTGTGTGACTGACTGTGTGGCTGTGTGATTGATGCTGTGACCGTGTGATTGATCGGGTGTGTGATTGATGCTGTGACCGTGTGATTGATCGGGTGTGTGATTGGTATTGTGACTGTGTGATTGATTGGGTGTGTGATTGATGCTGTGACTGTGTGATTGATGCTGTGGCCGTGTGATTGATCGGGTGTGTGCCTGACTGTGTGGCGGTGTGCCTGCCGGTGTGCCTGGCGGTGTGGCTGGCTGCGTGCGGGGCCGGGCCGGGCCGGGCCGGGCGGGGGTCTCTCACCTCGCCCATGACGGCGATGGGGGTCTCGCCGGTGGCCCGCGCCACGCGGTGCTCCACCAGGTAGAACATGTACTCGTCGTAGAGCAGGCGGATCAGGTGGAAGGAGCCGAAGCTGGCGGCGCTGCGCAGGGTCAGGTCCCGGATCACCATCGAGCTGCGGGCGACAGAGGCGCGGGCTCGAGTCGCGCGGGGCCGGGGGGCCGCGGAGCCGACCCGAGGGCTGCAGCTTGGATCCGAGGGAGCTGGGGCTCTGCACCTGCAGGGGAGAAGGCTCCAGGGGCTCCTCAGAGCTGCCTGCCAGGGCCTGAAGGGATCCTGCAGGAAGGCTGCAGAGGGGCTGTTGCTGAGGGTGTCCAGAGCCAGGCCAAGGGGGAATGGTTTGGAGCTGAGGCAGAGCAGGGTGGGACTGGAGCTGAGGAAGAAGTTCCTCAGTGTGAGGGTGGTGAGACTCGGGCACAGGCTGCCAGGGAGGCTGTGGCTGCCTCCTCCCTCCAAGGCCAGGTTGGATGAGGCCTGGAGCAGCTGAGTCTAGTTGAGAGGTGTCCCTGCCCATGGCAGGGGCGTTGGAGTAGCTGATCTCTGAGGTCCCCTCCAACCTGAGCCATCCTGGGATTCTGATGGGATTTTGTCACCCAGAAGTTGCTGTGGAACTCAGTGCTCTGCTCCTACCTCTAACCCCTGAGTATCAAAGCACTCCAAGAAGCTGATGGAGTATCCTCTCCCCATCCTGAAAGGATACAGGAGCCACAGTGCTGCCTTCTCTGCCTGGGCACAGCAGCAGTTAACCAGAGCTGCACGTGGGAGTGAAGACCTTGCCCTTGGCTTCTCCAGGAAGCCCTAAGCCCAGTGCAGCAGCACTTCCAGCTGAGAAAGGAGCTGTACCTGTAGAAGGACCACTTCAGCAGGAACTGCCTGGCTGCCTTGGGGAAGCTGGGGCTGCCCTCGTGGTGCTTCAGGACTTGAGTGACGACGTTGTCCAGCCAGCTGGCCCACTGGTCCAGAGAGCTCTGCTGCTGCAGGGTGAGCTTGAAATCCTGCTCCAGCTTCTGCACCATGCCTTCCTCACACTGGCACACCCACGAGGCTTGCTCCTGCTCAGGGAGAAGGGTTGGCAGTGACTCCTGCCAAGCCTGTTGCATCCCACCCCAGGGACTCAACTTTCATCTGGACTCTACCAGAAGGGCTCCGGACCAGCTCCGAACCACAGAACGCAGCAGGTTGGAAGGGACCCTCCAAGGGCATCTTTGTCCAAGCCCTCTGCAGTCAGCAGGGACAGCTCCAACCACAGCAGGCTGCCCAGGGCCACATCAAGTTTGACCTTGAATGTCTCCAGGGATGGAGCCCCCACCACCTCCCTGGGCAACCTGTCCCAGTGTCTCCCCAACACTCACTGTGCAGAACTTCCTCCTCATGTCCAACCTAAACCTGCCCTGCTCCAGTTCCAAACCACTGCCCCTGGCCCTACCCCCAACAGGCCCTTCTGAACAGCCCCTCCCCAGCCTTGCTGTAGGTCCCCTTCAGATGCTGAGGTGGAGCTGTGAGGTGCCCCAGGAGCAGGCCCCACCGCTACCTGCACGTTGGCGAAGTCGACGCGGTTGAGGTCGCTGAGCATCTGGTTGATCTGGGAGGTGTTCTGCAGCACGGCTCGGGCAGCCTGGGCCAGGTGGTTGAGGGAGGTGTATCTCCTCAGGGTCTGTGCAAAGGCACTCACCACCCCCACCTGCAACACAGGACACCCTCAGCAGGAGCCCACCCAGCTAGGAATGCTCCCTCGGTGCTGGGCTCAGGCACGCAGGGCACAGCTCAGCTGGGGAAAACCTTTCAGACTCTCCAGCCCAACCACTCTCCAACTCTGCCAAGGCTGGGGCTAAGCCATGGCCCTCAGCAAGCACCACAGCTCTGAAACCCCTCCAGGGATGGGGATTCAACCACCTCCCTGGGCAGCCAGAGCCAGGCTTTGAGAACCCTTCCAGTGAAGAAGTTTCTTTGAATGTCCAACCTAAACCTCCCCTGGGGCGACCTGAGGCCATTTCCTCTCCTTCCTCTCCTCACCTGACACTAGTGAGAAGAGACCAACCTCCACCAGGCTCCAGCCTCCTCTCAGGGAGCTGCAGAGAGCAATGAGGTCTCCCTCAGCCTCCTTTAGTCCAGGCTGACCACCCCCAGCTCCCTCAGCTGCTCCTCCCCAGCCCTGTTGCCCTTCTCTGGACCTGCTCCAGCTCCTCAATGTCCTCCTTGGAGTGAGGACCCCAAAACTGAACCCAGGATTCCAGGTGTGGCCTCCAGGTGTGTCCAGCCCAGGGGGACAATCCCTGCCCTCCTCCTGCTGCCCACAGCATTGCTGCTGCAGGCCAGGCTGCTGTTTGCCTTCTTGGCCACCTGGGCACCCCCTGGCTCACGTTCAGCTGCTGTCACCCAGCACCCCCAGGTCCTTTTCTGCTGGGCAGCTTTCCAGCCACTCTGTCCCAAACCTGGAACACTGCATGGGGCTAAGTTCATTCCACCCCTCAGTCTTCTACCCTGCTTTCAGAGCACTCCATCAGCTGCTTCTTCAGCTTACAAGTTTCCAGCTCCATCCCTCTGCCATCACTCCCACCCCTTCTGATGTGGGCTGATGCCACCCCACTAGCCCAGAGTAAGGTGGCCAAAGCCCAGCAGTGACCTCCAGCCCCTCAGGAAAGCCTCTCCATGCACAGAGGGAGATTTCAGAGCCCACCCCAGAGTGTGCTGCTGTTGCTGCTTACCTTGATCTGCACGACCTGGGGTGGGAATTCGCTCATGGCATTCATCAGCCACCCTTCCAGGCTCTTGGCAAAGTTCCTGATGGCTTGGGTCAGGGTGCCTGCAAAGAGGCTGCAGGTGAGCAAAGCCCCTGCCCCAGCACCCTGGGGCAGCCCCTCCTAGCTCGGGGCTGCTGTGCACAGAGCAGGGGGAAGGAGCTGGGCCCAGGCATGTGCTCCAATCTTGGCTCATGTTGTGACTTAAACTTCCCTTGTTCTTTCTGTTCTTAGCCCAGAAGCCCAGCCTGCTGCTGGGGGTGGGAAGGGACCTCTGGAGCTCACCCACTCCAACCCCCTGCTCCAGCAGGGCACCCACAGCAGCTTCCCCAGCAGCACAATGCCCAGGGGGGGTTGGAAGCTCTGCAGAGGAGGAGACTCCACAACCTCTCTGGGCAGCCTGCTGCAGGCCTCCAGCAGCCTCACACCAAAGAAGTTTCTCCTCCTGCTCAGATGGACCCTCCTGGGTGCCAGTTTGTGCCCCTTGCCCCTTGTGCTGTCCCTGGGCACCACTGAGCAGAGCCTGGCCCCAGCCTCTTGCCCCACTGCCCCCAGGCCCCGTAGCTGCAGGACACTCACTGGGCACCGGCCTGAGCACGTCTGGGATGAGGATCTCCACCAGGGCCTGGTACAAGATGTGATCACAGCTTCTCATCCATTTGAGGATGGGTTCATACTTGCACAGAGCAATCAGCTTCTCTTTTGGGAGGGTCCCTTCATGTTCTTCTTCCCTGCAGGAGGAAGAGGAGGAGGAGGGAGGCAGTGTCAGCAGCAGGTTTGCCCTCAGTGCTTTCACTCTTCCTGACCTCACTTCTCAGCAGAAGTTTCTTTCATTCATGTGTGAAAGAGACATGAAAAGTTTCCTTCAAAAGGAAACACCTGACCCTTTGGCCATGTCCTGTCTGACTCTGCAAGCACTCTCCATCCATGGAGAGGAGGTTTGACCTCTCTGGCTACCATTTTCCCATCTCCTGAGGCTGAAAATGCTTCCTGGAGCTTTAAAATCTCAGCCCCAACAAGGAAGCCTTTGGAGATGCCCAGAGCACAGCAGCTCACCTGGCTGCAGAGCCATCACTGGATGGTGTTTTGGGATTCCAGAAGGATTGCCACAGCTTCTCAATGTAATGGAACTGGAGATTCATGACAACATCCAAAGTCGCCTGGCAAGAAAGAGCAAGGTCTGGTTAGCTGCCCTGCTGCACCCAGAGATTCCAGGTGGGGCCACTCTGACTAAATAATGGCCAAGAGGGAGGGCAGAAAGGGCCTAGAATCATAGAAATGTTTCAGTTGGAGAAGCCCTCTGAGGTCACCCAGTCCAAGCAGCAGCCCTACCCCACCATGGCCACCAACCACGGCCCCAAGTGCTATGGCCACACATTGCTCGAACCCCTCCAGGGCTGGGGACTCCACCACCTCCCTGGGCAGCCTCTGCCAAGCCCTGAGCACTCTGGCAGCAAAGAAATTGTTCCTCATGTCCAACCTAAGCCTCCCCTGGCACAATTTGAGGCCATTTCCTCTCCTTCAATCACCTGATCCTAGGCTCCAGCCTCCTCTCAGGGAACTGTAGAGGGCAATGAGGTCTCCCTCAGCCTCCTCTTCTGCACACTCAACCCCCCCAGCTCCCTCAGCTGCTCCTCCCCAGCCCTGTTCTCCAGACCCTTCCCCAGCTTCCCCACTGGGGACCTGGTCCTTCTTGAAGGGAGGGGCTGAAGCAGCTCCTGGTGGGCACCAAGCTGTCTCCTCTTTTCCAGGGGACCTGCACCTCCACACCTCTGGTTTGCTTTAGTCTCTAAATCAATGCAGGAGACTCCTGCAATGTTCCCTGAGGCACAAGATCAGGTCTGTCCAACCTTCCCCTCCCCTGCTGCAACCTGAGGCCATTTCCTCTCCTTCCATCACCTGATCCTAGGGAGAGGAAACCAATCCCCACCTCACGCCAAGCTCCTGCTAATCAACAAGGCCTAAAAACCAGGTCACAGGATGCCCAAGTGGCAGTGGGTGCAACCTCTGAGCTGCAGCATGCAGCTGGCTGTGCTGGGTGATGGCTCACAGCAAGTCCCAAATCCAGGAGAGGTCCTCACCTCGCAGTGCCTCCTGTAAAGGAGCTGCAGCATCTTCACGTCGTTCATGGTGACCCCTTCTTGGACCAGGACATTCCCCAGGTCAGGGGCTGGGAACTCAGGGAAGACATGGGTTACATCTGGGCACCAAAACAGAGAAGATTGGGAGAGGTGGTGAGGGTGTGGAGCACTCAGGCAGGACTAGGGATGCTGCAAGGGGAGGCAGCGGTTGGGGCCACCTGGGGCAGAGCGACCCTGGAGCCAGCACTGCGGATGTGGCCTCAGGTTTCAAAAGCTGAGGAGAGCACAGGCAGCAGGATCTACACCACAACTCCAGCAGCTATGGATCCTGCTGGAGAGCTGTCAGAACAGCAAACAAATGCAGGGCAGCCAGGGCTGGCCTGCAGGACGAATCCTTCCTTCCTCTTAAAGCTCCAAGCCCCGACGCGAGCTCCCCGAGGCGCCAAAGCAGTCTCCTCACCTATGAACTGCTGGTGGTGCTGACTCTGAGCAGCCACTGATTGCTCAGGGGTAGTGTGCAGGTTGCTGTTGGAGCCACTCTCTGCCACCCCATCCATCTTCTGAGCTGGTCTGTACCTGCATGGAGGGAGAGCATGGTTGGGATTTCCACAGGCACAGGCAAAGCATGGTGTCCAGCAGGGAATAGAGCAGGTGCCAGGCAGGGGCTGCATGTGCAGGGCTTCTCTCTGCCACTTACTCCAGCAGAGGGGGAAAAGGAGAAGCTCCCCTTGCAAAGTGCTCTCCAAGGCAGAAAGAAAATGCTCAAAAGAAAGAAAATGGGAATCAGGGAATCCCAGAATGGTAGAGGTAGGAAGGGACCTCTGGACATCAGTGAGCCCAACCCTCCTGCCAAGGCAGGTCACACAGGAGCACATCCAGGTGGGTTTGGAATCACCCCAGAGAAGGAGGCTCCACAGCCTCTCTGGGCAGCCTGCTCCAGGGCTCTGCCACCCTCACAGTGGAGAAGTCTTCCCTTCTGTAGCATTCTTTGGGAAGGTCCCTTGCCCAGGGCAGCCCTGGGGACACCACTGCTGAGCTCCAAGGTGCTGGCAGCACCTACCTCTGCTTCTGGTGGATGGGCTGCTGCCTCATGGCCATGTACTGGGTGTCCTCCTGCAGGCGGTTCAGAGGGGACTCAGGCTTGAGACGGATCCCATAGTAATGGTACTTGGAGTTCCCCCTGGAAGCACCCACACAGGAACTGCTTCAGTGCACATTCCCCAGTGGAAAGGGCTGGGGGGTGAAGCTCTGCAAGTGACTCTGGGCTTGCAGTGCACCCTGGGGCTGCTGCCAGGTGCTGCGTGAATCAAAGCATCACCGAACGGTGGTGGTTGGAAGGGAGCTCCAGAGACCACCAGGGGCACCTCCCACCAGCCCAGCCTGCTCAAGGCCTCATCCAACCAGGCCTTGAACACCTCCAGGGAGAGGGCACCCACAACCTCCCTGGGCAACCTGTCCTCCCCACCCCTCACTGTCGACAGCTTCCTCCTCATGTCCAATTGAAACCTCCCCCTCCGCAAGCTCCAATCCTTCCCCTCTCACCTTATCACCTCAAACCCCTGTAAAAAGTCCCTCCCCAGGCTTCCCTGCAGGCCTCTCTCAGGCTCTCAGCAGGTGTGAGAGGAGGTGCAGGAGGGAGGTTTGTTTGGATCCCAACCTGGTTCCCAGGCGGCGAGTCCTCAGCCCCATGAACACCGACCGGATCAGCTTGCCGAAGGAGGCAGCGTTCACCGGGTCCAGTTTGTGCTCCTGGCAGTGCCTCAGGTAATGGTTGTAGAGAGAGCTCCTGGGCAGGCTGACACCCTTCTGCTGTCTCATAGTTGTCCAACAACCACTGGAGCTTTAAGGGTGGAAAAGACAAATGAACAGAGAGGAGGAAAGTCTAAAGAGGCTGCACGGAGCTGCGGCCACGCAGCCGGCGACGCTTCCCAGAGCTCAGCTGACACTGAGAGGCCCAAGAGAACTGCAGGCTGGGTAATTAACTGGTAGAAGTTAATTTAGAGCACTCATCTGGGCTGGACTCCAAGCTCCCCCAAAAACTTATCACCCAAACAAAAGCACTCTCAGGTGCTTGCAGGAGCATCCAAGCAGAGTCCACCTGCTGGCTCCGCGTCCGCCGTGGATTCAGCTGCGGTCATGGAGTCACAGAATCAGTGAGGCTGGAAAAGGCCTCAGAGATCACCAAGTCCAAGCTGTCACCCTGCACCTCATGACAACCCAACCATGGCTCCAGGTGCCACATCCAGTCCCTTCTTGAACAGCTCCAGGGATGCTGACTCCACCACCTCCCTGGGCAGCACATCCCAGTGGCCAATCTCTCTCTCTGGGAAGAACTTTCTCCTCACCTCCAGCCTAAACCTCCCCTGGCACAGCTGGAGACTGTGTCCTCTTGTTCTGGTGCTGCTTGCCTGGGAGAAGAGATCAACCCCCACCTGGCTCCAACCTCCCTTCAGGGAGTTGGAGAGCAAGAAGGTCTCCCCTGAGCCTCCTCTTCTGCAGGCTAAGCAACCCCAGCTCCCTCAGCCTCTCCTCCCAGGGCTGTGCTCCAGCCCCCTCCCCAGCTTTCTTGCCCTCCTCTGGACACCTTCCAGCACCTCAACATCTTCCTTAAACAGAGGAGCCCAGAACTGGACACAGGACTCAAGGTGTGGCCTGAGCAGTGCTGAGCACAGGGCACAATGACCTCCCTGCTCCTGCTGGCCACACTGTTCCTGAGGCAGGCCAGGATGCCCTTGGCCTTCTTGGCCCCCTGGGCACACTGCTCCTGCAGAGCCAAACTCCCAGCTGGAGGACTCTGTGGTTTTTCCAAGGAGAAAGATGTTGAGACATCAGCAAACTGAAAGGAAACCAAGCAGGCTGCAAAGTCCCCATGGCTGAGAGGATTGGCATGGCTGCAACCTTTCCCTTCCCCAGCCAAGGAAGGGTTACCAAAGCAACCTGGAAAATCAGAGGGGGTCCTGCTAGCTGTCAGAGCTGGCTGCCTGAGCTGCTGCTGACATTTCTGTCGAGGCAGGTTTGCAATTAATATCAATTATTTATCCCCAGCTGGCTGGAAAGGGCAGGCCCAGCACACAACATCAGCCCAGGAACTGACAGGCCAAGAGAGCAACCCCCCCAGTAACCTTCTCTTGTTGGCCAAATGACTTCAGTGTCAATAAAATAAAGACTGAAGTGAATCTTGGAAGGGAGGAGATGGACCAATGGACTCCAACCAGTAGCCTGGGGAAGAGCACTTTGGTTGTTCCTAGAGAGGTTTGGGATGAACATGTTGAAGACCTCCCTCTCCACCCAGCCCTGCATGCACAGGAGGCACAGCTCCAGCAGCAGCTGCAGTCACACCAGAGCAGTGGCAAGGCAGAAGTGGGCTTATGGATCCCCACAGCCAGCAGCCACAGCAGCTCCTCACAACACAGAGTCCAAGCACAAACCTGGGCCTAGACACCAGGCACAAGGATGCAGAGGTTGGCACATGCTTGAGTGCCCTCCACTCCTGCTCCAGGATCTGCCTCTTTTCACAGCCTCACAGACTGCAGCAGGTTGGAAGGGACCCTCCAAGGGCATCTTGGCCAACCTGCCTGCCCTCAGCAGGGACACCTGCAGCTAGAGCAGGCTGCCCAGGACCACAGCAAGTCCAATCCTGAATGTCTCCAGGGCCTCAACCACAGCCCTAGGCAACCTGTTCCAGTGTCTCACCACCCTCATGGTGCAGAACTTCCTCCTGATGTCCAACCTAACCCTGCCCTGCTCCAGTTTCCAACCAGTGCCCCTGGTCCTGTCCCCACAGCCCCTTCTGAACAGTCCCTCCTGCAGGCCCCCTTCAGATACTGAAATGCAGCTCTAAGGTCTCCCTGGAGCCTTCTCTTCTCCAGGCTGAACAGCCCCAGCTCTTTCAACCCCAAAGATTCACCACTTGCACTTGGAGAACTTTTGGGGTCCCAAATCCCCCACTTCATTACTTGAGCTTTGTCTCAGTAACTCTGAACATACCTCCTGACACCTGACACCTGCAGTGACACAGAAGCCCTCCTGAGACCTGCAGTGACACAGAAGCCCTCCTGACACCTGCAGTGACACAGAAGCCCTCCTGAGACCTGCAGTGACACAGAAGCCCTCCTGAGACCTGCAGTGACACCTCTGGCACCTCTCTCCTTTGAGTCATTGTCAGTGTAGGGATTTCCTCTCTCTCAGCCCAAGCCAAGACCAGCCTCACTCCAACCTCCTACTGCTTCAACAGGGCTTGAATGAGACCCTTCAAACCTCCCCCAAGCATGTGCTCACTGTTAAGTGTTACTGCATGGGAGCCACACACCAGGCTGCAGAAGGCTCAGCAGGAGAGTGGGAACTTCACACAGAGCAGGGAGGCAGAGTGAGGAGACAGAGGGCTAGCAAATGGATTTAGCACAGCACTGTACCAGGTGTGGTCCTCCTTGAGGCATGGAAAGAGCAGGAAAGGCTTTTAGAGGAGCAAGGCTGTTGGGATGTGCTACCTATGGGCTCTGTGTCATAGAGTCAAGGATGGGAGGGGTTGGAAGGGACCTCTGGGGATCATTCGGTCCAACCCCCCTGCCAGAGCAGGGGCACTCAGGGCAGGTCATGCAGGAATGCATCCAGGTGGGGTTGGAATCTGCAGGGAAGGAGGTTTCCACCACCTCTCTGGGCAACCTGCTGCAGGGCTCACACCAAAGGAGTTGCTGCTGCTGCTGCTGCTGAGGTGGAAGCTGCTGAGGTGGAAGCTGCTGAGGTGGAAGCTGCTGAGGTGGAAGCTGCTGCGCTCCAGCTGGCGCCGGCTGCTCCTGCTCCTAGCACCGGGCTCTGGCTGCCACTGGGCAAAGCAGGGGGTGGGGGCGAGGGGTGCAGGGGGGGAAGAAAACCCCAAAACTAGAGGAAAGGTTGTAAATGGTGATGGTCACTTACATGGCTGTTGAGCAAACTGCTTTTGTGTGATGTAATGCCTTCATTTTTGTGGAGGTTTTCAATCGCCATTTCAAGCTACAGAGAAATGTGCAGAGGAAGGGGGGAGGGAAGAAAACAACAACCAGAAAGGGGAAAACAAAACAAAACAAAGAGAAAGGAAATCAGAGAGTTAGCAACAGCCAGGATTGTTTGTTTCTTTTATTAATAGCTGAATGATTAAATGCTTTCTGTCCACAGGCAGGGCAGAGAGGCACAGAGAGGAGGCACAGCCCCCGGGGGGCGAAGCTGCGGAGGAGTTATTGGCTGGCATGCAAACATCACAGCAAGGGGCACGGCCAGGGGGCAGGAGCCAGGCCAGGGGGCTTTTGGTCTTCCACTCCCTGCAGTGCCCACTTCATAGCATCATAGAATGGCTCAGGTTGGAAGGGACCTCAGAGATCAGCTACTCCAACCTCTCCCTGTCGCAGGCAGGGACAGCTCTCACCTAGACTCAGCTGCTCCAGGCCTCATCCAGCCTGGCCTTGAGCACCCCCAGGCAGGAGGCAGCCACAGCCTCCCTGGGCAGCCTTGCCAGAGTCTCACCACCCTCATACTGAGGAACTCCTTCCTCAGCTCCAGACTAACCCTGCTCTGCCTCAGCTCCAAACCATTCCCCCTTGCCTGTCTCTAGACACCCTCAGCAAAAGTCTCTCTGCAGCCTTCCTGCAGGATCCCTTCAGGCCCTGGCAGGCAGCTCTGAGGTGCCCCTGGAGCATTCTCCTCTCCAGGCTGCACACCCCAGCTCCCTCAGCCTGTGCTCACAGCAGAGCTGCTCCAGCCCTTGGATCACCTTTGTGGCCTCCTCTGGCCTCTCTCCAACAGTTCTGTGTCCTTATGCTGGGGACACCAGAGCTGGAGGCAGGATTGGTGCTGGGGTCTCACTGGGTTGAGGCAACTGTTGAAGCAGGAGGTGCTGCACCATGAGGAACCAAAGGCTGCTTGCTGATGCAGCCTTCAGGAAATGAGTCAGGTGCTGGAGGGAGACATCAGCTTCCTTCCTGTGCTCAAGCAGCAGCAGAGTGCCCCTCGAGCAGTGCCTCTTCCACTAGCACAGCACACTGCCTGGCCCTGGGCACTTTGGGCACTTTGTCCCATGCAGAAGGGGCAAAGCAGCCAGCCAGCCTCACACCTCCTGCACCCACACTCCAAGGGAAAGCTTCAGAGCAGCCCCCTTGAGGATCCACCCATGGAAGGTCTCCAGGAGGCAGAGCCTGAGAGTGCTCTGCTGGCACTGCTCCAGGTGCTCTGCTCCAGGTGCTGTCTCAGCCCACTGGGAGGAGCAGGACAGGTCCAGCAGAGCTGGGAGCTGAGGTGCCTCAAACACTGGAAGGTTTTATTCTAGGCTTTACCAAACATCTTCAGCCTCCTGAGGCAGCTCTGACACCACTGCTAATCCTGAAGCTCTGCCTTGCTTCCAGCCCCCTCTGGAGACACTCTCCTTGCTTTCAAGGTCTCAGTGGCAGCTCTACCTCAAGCCTTCCTCAGGGTGTCTGGAGACAGGCCAAGGGGGCCTGGTTTGAAGCTGAGGGAGAGCAGGGTTAGGCTGGAGCTGAGGAAGAAGTGCTTCAGTACAAGGGGGGTGGGACACTGGAACAGACACATCCCTGGACTGCCTTCAGGCCCTGCTTCCCCTCCTGAGCCTCTCCCCAGGAGCCACAGACATTTTGTGCTAAAGCACCTGCAGAGAGTCCCTTCCTGCATGCAAGGGAATGAATTTATTTCAGAGGCATTCCCCTGCAGGTCACTTCCTGGGCTCTTTCCTTGCTCCACCTCCTGTTAAACAGCCACAAACCAAAGCTGTCTGTGGGACAAGACACAAATCCTCCTCAAGCTTTTCACCTTGTGCTCACCACCATGGGAATAAAAACCACAGACAAACAAGCCAAGCCCCAAAGCCCAGAGTCAAGCTGTGCAGCTTTGCAAGGTGCAGTCCCACCTGGGGTGACAAGATCAGCAGCTACTTCCTTCAGCAGAACCAGCTGGAGCACAAGTTCAGATGCTCTGATGCCAGTTTCTAGCCCTGGACAGTTCAAAGTCTCTCACACACAACCCTCACAGCAGCAGTGAAGCTCAGCCAAGCCAGCTCCATCTGGAATTTTCTCTTCCACCTCAAGCTAAGGACATTTGCCCTACTTCCACCCAAGGCAGAGCACATTTACTCCAGGATCAAAAGATGCCAAAACCATCAAGGCAACCTTCTAAAAGTCTGGGGGAAAAGGAAGTCCACCCTAAGCAGCCCAGACCCCACAGCTTCACAGACTGCACTGGGTTGGAAGGGATCCTCCAAGCTCATCTTGTCCAGGCAGCAGGGACAGCTCCAACGAGAGCAGGCTGCCCAGGGTCACATCCAGTCTGGCCTTGAGTGTCTCCAGGGATGAGGCCTCAACCACAGCCCTGGGAAGCCTGTTCCAGTGTCCCCCCACCCTCACTGTGCAGAGCTTCCTCCTGATGTCTCTCCTGTTCCAAACCAGTTTCAAACCACTGCCTCTCATCCTATCCCCACAGCCCCTTCTGAGCAGCCCCCCCCCAGCCTGCCTGCAGGTCCCCTTCAGACATTGCAATGCAGCTCTGAGGTCTCCCTGGAGCCTTCTCTTCTCCAGGCTGAACAGCTCCAACTCTCTCCAGCCTGTCCCCATAGCAGAGGTTCTCCAACCCTCTGATCATCTTTGTGGCCTCCTCTGGACCCCCTCCAACAGGTTTCTCTCTCTCTTGTGTTTGGGGCCCCAGAGCTGGACACAGCACTCAGGTTGATGTCTCACCAGAAGATCTCCCCTCCAAGAGTGCTGAGCAGGGAACTGCTCCTGGTTTTCTCCCTGGGTGCTGCTGCTCCCATTTTCCCATCCAGCCACACACCCTGAGTTACACCCACAAGTATCTTTACACACACAAGTCAGCCAGGAAAGGGAGGTGAGCAGTGTCCCAGAGACTGAGCTGCAGGCAGCAGCTGCTCCAAAGGCCTGGTAGCTTCTCAGATCCGAGCCCTGGTAGCTTCTAGCTGCAGAAAGGCTGTTTTGGGTTAAGAGTTGGACCCCTCTACCTCCCCCCTCCCCAACACACACAGTTGCACACTGTGCTCCTGGCAACCTGGCACCTTGATTGACATGATCCAAACAATGGAGAGCTTGGAAACATTTCTGATTTGATCAACATCAGCCCTAACATCCATTTGCTGTAACCTGGACAGAAGAGACAATGGTGTAGGAGATAGAGACAAAGGCCTCTTGGTTGCTGTTCACTTGGCACCACCACCCTGGCCTAGATTCATGGAATGGTTTGGGTTGGAAGGGATCATTTCATTCCAACCCCCCTGCCACACCTTAGGTGCTCAGCAGCCACTCTCTCAATAATGCATTTTGCAGGGCTCTTCCCAATTGAAAATCTGGCTCTCAGTTTGCTCAGACCTTGCACTCAGCAGGAAATGTAAGTGCAGACAATTGGTTTGAATTGGAAAAGTCAAAATGTGGCTCTTGGGGGGGGATAACCACCCCAAAGCTTGGGGATGGGGGGTGTAAAACCCCCAAAGGCCTGGGGATGGGGGGAATAACCCCCCCCCAAAGCTTGGGGATGCTCTTATCTCCAGGCTGTGAAATTTCAGTGATCCCCCAAAGAAATCCAGAGCATGGGTTGGGTTGGAAGGGAGCTCCAAAGGTCACCAGGTCCAAGCCCCCTGCGGTGGGCAGGGACACCCTCCACTAGAGCAGGTTGCTCAGAGCCTTGTTGAGCCTCACCTTGACTGGCTGGCAGGGATGGGGCCTCAACAAGCCCCCTGGGCAACCTGTCCCAGCGTTCCACCACCCTCTGCTGGTGCAGAACTCAACTCAGGACAAACCTCTGCCCTCCAGCAAGGGAGAACAGCGCAGACTCCCCTGGCAAGAACCCAACCCCCTGCGGTACACCAGTGTCTGTTCTGTCCCTGGCCTTTGCATGGCAAGTTACACAGAATCACACAGAGATTAAAGCCAGGGAGGTTCATTTGGGAAGGATTTTCCCAGTTCCCTTGGGATTCAAGTGCTTGGCCCCCTCAGCCCCCAGACCTGCAGGGCTACATACCGTTGCTGGAGAGGAGCGTGAAGTATGTGACAGAGAATGTCTAGTGTTTTCCATCCCCCCATGAATGAGATAGGCTCCTGAGCTGGAGAGGATCTGACTTCCCCCAATGTCCATGGTGATGCCCACCATGTTGTGAGAGGGAATGGCTGTAGGAGAGGATGTCGCTGTAGTCACCTGAGCTCCTCCACCTCCCTGAGCTTCGAAGTAGGAGGCGGCGCTGCTGGGGGCGTAGAGCTGAGCCTCGCTGCTGTACGAGTAGGTGGCTCGGCTGGCAGGGAACAGCAACAGGGGCAGGAGTCAGAGCAGCCACCACAGCACCACAGAGCCATGGCATCAGGGACTCGTGGGGTCAGAGAATCAGAATCACAGAATCACAGACTCATGGGATCATAACATCATTGAATCACAGAATCAGAATCATAGACTCACTGAATCATAGAATCACTGAATCATAGACTCACAGAGTCATGGAATCAGAGACTCATGGGATCATAATCATGGAATCATAGACTCACAGAGTCATGGAATCAGAGACTCATGGGATCACAGAGTCATGGAATCATTGAATCATAGACTCATGGGATCACTGAATCATAGACTCTCAGAGTCATGGAATCATAGACTCATGGGATCATAATCATGGAATCATAGACTCAGAATCATAGACTCATGGAATCACTGAACCATAGACTCACAGAGTCATAAAATCATAGAGTCATGGAATCAGAATCATAGACTCATGGAATCACTGAACCATAGACTCACAGAGTCATAATCAGAGAGTCATAGACTCACAGTCATGGAATCATAGAATCATTGAATCATAGACTCACAGACTGATAATCATTGAATCACAGAGTCATGGAATCATAGACTCACAGAGTCATGGAATCATAGACTCACTGAATCATAGAAGCATGGAATCATAATCACAGAATCATAATCAGAGATTCAGAGACTCATGGAATCATAGAATCAGAATCACACAACCATAGAATCAACCAGGTTGGAAAAGACCTCAGAGATCATCAGGTCCAGCCTGTCACCCAGCACCTCATGACTCACTAAGCCATGGTTTCAATTGCCACATCCAATCCCCTCTTGGACACCTCTAGGGATGGGGACTCCACCACTTCCCTGGGCAGCACATCCCAGTGGCCAATGCCTCTTTCTGGGAAGAACTTTCTCCTCACCTCCAGCCTAAACCTCCCCTGGCACAGCTTGAGACTGTGTCCTCTTGTTCTGGTGCTGCTTGCCTGGGAGAAGAGGCCAACCCCCACCTGGCTCCAACCTCCCTTCAGGGAGTTGGAGAGAGCAATGAGGTCTCCCCTGAGCCTCCTCTTCTCCAGGCTAAGCAACCCCAGCTCCCTCAGCCTCTCCTCACAGGGCTCCTAGGAGGGAGAGAGCAGCTTGGGGAGCAAATGTCCTGGGCAATAGGTCCTGAATCACAGAATCAACCAGGATGGAAGAGACCTCCAAGATCATCAAGTCCACCTGATCACCCAACCAGACCATGGCACTGAGTGCCTCATCCAGGCTCCTCTTAAATACCTGCTGCCCAGGGAGGTGGTGGAGTCACCATCACTGGAAGTGTTTAAAGGGAGCCTGGATGAGGCCCTTGGTGCCATGGTTTAGTTGATCAGATGGTGCTGGGTGATAGGTTGGACTTGATGGTCTCAAAGGTCTTCTCCAACCTGGTTAATTCTGTATCCTGCTTTCACCTCCAGGGACATTGACCCCACCACCTCCCTGGGCAGCTCATTCCAAGGGGCAATCTCTCTTTCTGGGAAGAACTTTGGATCAGCTTCCCCCAAACCCCAGCCCCCTCCCAATGGCAGCAGGGTTTGCTCTGCTGAACCCTGTGCTGAGGCAGATTTTCCTTCTCTTCCAATGCTGTTAAACTTCCCTTATTATTTCTGTTCTTAGCACAGAATCCCCAAATCCCAGCATGCTGGGGGTGGGAAGGTCCCCTTCAGATGCTGAAATGCAGCTCCAAGGCCTCCCTGGACTGGAGTCTGGCTGGAACTCCCCCCCCATGCACACAGCCCAGCACAGGCAATGGTTGCTCCTCCTCTTCCTCCTGCTAACGTGGGGCAGTGCCAGCTGCAGTGCCAGGATGGAAGGAGCCTGGGAGGAGCAAAGGTCTGGGGTGGGAGCAGGGCCCTGTTACAGCCAACAAGAGACTCTTACATGGTTCCATTGGTATAAACAGCTTCTCCTCCTTCCACATACTGGACCTGGGATGGATAAACGTGCTGCACCGACTGCACCTGCAACGAGCACCACAGCCTGGAGTTACTGCCTCAGAGAGCCATGGCATGGCTTGGGTTGGAAGGGACCTTCAGGATCCCCCAGCTCCAACCTCTGCCATGGGCAGGGACACCTCCCACCAGCCCAGCTTGCTCAAGGCCTCACCCAGCCTGGCCTTGAACACCTCCAGGGAGGAGATATCCACAGCCCCCTGGGCAACCTGTTCCAGAGTCTCCCCAGCCTCCTCCTGAACAACTTCTGCCTGTACTGAAGGCTGCTCTAAGGTCTCCCTGGAGCCTTCTCTTCTCCAGGCTGAACCACCCCAACCCTCTCAGCCTGTCCCCATGGGGGATGGCTTCCAGCCCTCTGGTTCTGGTGCACTAGGGAGTAGTTCATTTGTTCCTCTTAAGGTTATTCATCTCTTTTCCCTTTTTTCCACCTTCAAAAAAAAGTCCTTCAGTGCCTTCCACCCCTGCCTGGACCTCCAGGGTTTGGGTTTGAAGTGGGGGGAAAGGAGAAACCAGCCAACCATGAACACTCCACGTGCTGAGGAACCCCAGGGCACATCTTGGTTTTAAAAGGGCAGCTGAAAATAAATAAATAAGCAGCTGCTCCCTGGGCAGTGGAAACAAGGGAGCTGGGTTTCCTCTCCACACACCTCAGGGCTGCTTCTCTGCTGACTAAGAAGGGCTGAGCCTCAGGCTGCAGCTCTTCCTCGGTGAGGAGGGTTGGCAGCGTCCAGCTGCCCCTCAGCTGCCTTTTGCATCAGGCTGGGAGGGGTGGAGGTGCTCTGGCAGGGGTTCCTTGGTTTGGTTTGGGATTTTTTTTGGGTGGGTTGGGTTTTTTTTTTCCCCCCCTTGAAACTGTGCAACCAAATTTGCTAGAGGGGAGGGGGGAAAAGCCCTCAAGAGGTTCAGAGTCTCTGTCCACAGCGAGTGGCACCACGTGGGGCTGGTTACTCAGGAGACAAGGACTGCAAAAGGCAAAGTTCAGACAAATAAAGTCACTCCCGTGGCCCTCTGTCACCTAACCTCCCTCTGAGGCCACTTGCACTCAGCACATTTGTTTGCCTAATGAAAATAAAATCAAACCCCACACACTCTGCCTCTAAACAAGGGAAATCCTTCCAGGGGAGAGCTGCTTCGAAAAGGCCATTCAGAGGCCCCTGGAATGGCTTGGGTTGGAAGGGGCCTTCAGGATCATCCAGTTCCAAACCCCCCTGCCGTGCACAGGGACACCTCCCACCAGCCCAGCTTGCTCAAGGCCTCATCCAGCCTGGCCTTGAACACCTCCAGGGAAGAGCCATCCACAGCCTCCCTGGGCAGCCTGTGCCAGGCTCTCCCCAGCCTCACTGGAAAGAATTGCTTCCTCTTCCCCAGTCTCAGTTTCCCCTCTCAAAGCCATTGTCCTCATCTTCATGTCCCTTCCTCCAGCTTCCACTCCCTCTCATCCTACCACTACAAGCCTCTGTAAAATTAAAAGCATCCATCAAATCTCCCAGACTAGGAAAGCCACAGAGGTCCTTCCTAAGCTTTAAACATCTTGAGAGGTTCTTCTGCCGTCAGGCAAGAAAAGCAGCAAGAGCTGGAGAAAGCTGCTTGCAGTGGCCTCCACTGCTCCACCTGCACAGAAGCCTCTCAGGGCCTGGGCTTGCTTCCCTAAGCAGCTCTCTGGCACACTCTCAAGTGCCATGTGGGGATCCCTGTGAGGCTTCTCACCCTGGAGATATTACCTGTTGTGGAACCTGCTGCACTCTGGGGACAGAGATCTGCTGCATCTGTGCTCCTTTGGGAGCAGAGCCTGCTGCTTGCACCAAAACCCTCTGAAAGAAGAAGAGACAGTGACACACTCACTCCAGGCTGAGGCACAGGACAGGAGGCTTTCCCTCCCAGACTCTCATGGAAACCTTTGACACCTCCACCAGCAGCAGCTGCACCCCTGAGCAACCCTGCAGCCCCCATCCTTCCAGTGGGAGCTGCACAGGACCCCAGCCTGAGCCCAGCACCCTCTGCTCTCGGTGCTACACTCAGCACTCTGAGGTTGGACACACACCTTGTAGGGTGCTCAGCACCTTGCAGATCACAGAATCCTAGCATGGCTCAGGTTGGAAGGGACCTCAGAGCTCAGCTATTCCAACCTCCCTGCCATGGGCAGGGACACCTCTCAACCAGGCTTGGCTGCTTGAGCCCTCATCCAGCCTGGCCTGGAACACCCCCAGGCAGGAGGCAGCCACAGCCTCCCTGGGCAGCCTGTGCCAGAGGCTCACCACCCTCCTACTGAAGAACTCCCTCAGCTCCAGCCTAACCCTGCTCTCCCTCAGCCTCAAACCATTGCCCCTTGGCCTGTCTCTGGACACCTTCAGGAAATGACATCTCCTGCTTTGGCCCAGCTCAGCTCCTTGGGCAGCTTGTCATCTCCTGCTCCTGCTCCCTCCCAACCAAAAGAATTACTCAGCCCCAACCTGTAAGCTGAAGCCATCCTGCTCAGACAGCCTTTGCTCACACTGCAAGGCAGACCAGTGACCAACACCACCAAAGCCTTCAGCCTCACTCCAGTCATGCTGCCAGCAGCTCATCCCTAGTGCCCTCTTTGTCCTGCTGGTGAGAAGGGAAGGCTCTGGACACTCCTCCTCTTCAGCAATCTTCCACCATATTCTGGCTCTTCCTTAATCCATGGAGTTCCACCTAAACCTCCACCTCATGCCCACAGCACTGACAATGGCTGGAGGGGGAATTTCAGCATCGAAAGCTGCTGGATCTTCTGAGCTTCTTTCAGGATGTTGTCACAGCCACATTCCCACCAGTGACTGATGGTCCCCCAGCTCCTGGACACCAGTGACCAGCAGGGTCCACACCATTCCAACACAAACAAGAAGAGTCCCCCAGGGAGACTGAAGAGGGGAAGGGTGAGAGGTGACAGAGAGCTGGCCGAGCACAGAGCCAATCACACCACGGCCGTGGCCACATCTGGAGTGCTCCCAGCAAGTCGTGGGGCTTGAACTGCTCCTCTCCCCCAGGCTGCCAATGGCAGCTCCTTCTGCTCCCCTGGGAGCTGGAGCAGGGTGTAGCTAAGCTATCCCCACCCACCCCTCCAGCTTCCTGCAGCAGAAACTTCTGCTGACAGTTCCCCAAAGGGGCTAAAAAGGAACCAGCTTTACTTAACCCTTCCTGTTTTGCACCAGGCACTTGCCATTCATCAGCTGGAGTTCTCTCCTCTCTCCTATCAGAAGAGCTCCCAAGTGCTTCAGATTGATGTCTATGAATTATGAATCCTCCTCCTCAATTGCAGATGTCAGGATCCACCTACCAAAGGAAGAGGCCAGCACGTGGCTCCTCCACCCTCTTCTCTGCATTAGCTCTCCCTCCACCTCTTGCTTCTGCAGCTCTCTACCTTCTCTGCAGAGCTGCTTTGCAGGACTCCTTCCTTGCCTCCTGGCTTTTACTGCCACATCAAATAATGGCAAGAGAGGTTTGCAGTGAAGCAAGCATCCAAGTGGCATGGAGGGGCTTCCCTGGGTCACCAAGCTCCAGCCTCAGTCGTGTGTCTACAGGAGATCCCCATGGCCTTCAGCAGCACAAAGTCTCAGCTTCACAGATTGCAGCAGGTTGGAAGGGACCCTCCAAGGGCATCTTGTTCAACCTCCCTACACTCAGCAGGGACAGCTCCAACTAGAGCAGGCTGCCCAAGGCCACAGCAAGTCTGATCTTGAATATCTCCAGGGATGGGGCCCCAACCTGTTCCAGGGTCTCCCCAGCCTCACTGTGCAGAACTTCCTCCTGATGTCCAACCTAACCCTGCCCTGCTCCAGTTTCAAACCATTTCCCCTGGCCCTATCCCCACAGGCCCTTCTGAGCAGTCCCTCCCCAGCCTGCCTATAGGTCCCTTCCAGACACTGAAATGCAGCTCTAAGCCCTCCCTGGAGCCTTCTCTTCTCCAGACTGAACTCTCCCAGCCTGTCCCCATAGCAGAGCCTCTCCAGCTCTCTGATCACCTTTGTGGGTCCCCTCCAGCAGGTCCATCTCACTCTTCTGCTGGGGATCCCAGAGCTCACTACCTCAATGAGCTGACTGACAACTCTCTCCCTCACATAAAGGCCTGGATGAAAATCCCTCTGGCAGGCAAGCAGGTCCCTTCTCCATGGCAACAGCATCCCCAGCTGTTGGTACCTTACCTGCTGCGAGGCTGGCACCGGCTGCACCACCGGAGCTTGGGCTGCTGCTGAAGTGTGAAGTGCCACAGAAGCTGCTGAGTCTGATCCTCCCTCTGAACTCTGCATGCTCACTGCTGGAGGGGAGAGAGCAGAGGGGAGAGATCAGCAGGGGGGGAAGCAGAGCCACACACCCCAGAGGATGCCCCAGGAAGCAGAGTTTGACAGGAACAAAACCCCCGTGGAAGAGGCAGGGGAAGTGCGAGGAAGGGAGGGAGCTGCCTTCCTACACCCAGGGCTCCTTTTAGGCTCTAGAGCTAATTTTAATACAAGGATTGTGTTAATAAAAAAAGAAAGTTGCACAATTGTTCCCCAGAAAGGAGAGGGAAGGAACAGAAAATGCACTTCTAAATATAACCAAAAAGTAGGGCTGGAAAATGCTGGTGTCAGAGAGGGGGCAGCTGGGAGGGCAAGAGCAGGCTGCAGAGGTGATTCCTGTCTCCCCCTCTGCCTTATCAGAGCATCATGGAATGGCTCAGGTTGGAAGAGACCTCACAGATCATCTACTCCAACCTCTGTGGAGGTTCACAGAATGGGTTGGGTTGGAAGGCACCTTCGAGGTCACCCAGTTCCTACCCCCCCGCCCCGCCATGGGCAGGGACACCTCCCACCAGCCCAGGTTGCTCAAGGCCTCATCCTGCCTGGCCTTGAACACCTCCGGGGAGGAGGGAGCCACAGCCTCCCTGGGCAGCCTGTTCTGTGGTGAGAAGGGCCCTGCTCCAGCAGCTGATGTTTGAGATAGAGCCAAGTTTAAGACTCTGTTGCTCAAGGTGGTAGCTGCTGGCACCTGGAGCAGCACCTCCGTGGAAGGCATTGCAGAGATCTGGATGCCAGGTTGCATCACCACTGAATGAATCAGGCAGATAAGGAGCCTGCTGCTGCCTCTGGAAACCTTCTGTTTACACACAGCTCTCTTGGTATCCAAGCAAACAGCAGTGACAGGAAAGGAAATACAGAAAAGAGTCAAAAAAACCCCAAACAACTCATAACTTCTGGGTGCTATTTCTGGTTCTGCCACCAGCTTGCTCCATGACCTTCAGCAGGATGCTTCCCTCTCCCCCTGCTTTAATTTTCCCACTCCTAAAAAAGCCACAATTGTCCCCCTAGGTAGAGAACTCCCTGCCTGATCTCAGAGGGCTGTCAAAGTCTGAATGCATTTGAGAAAGGCCAGGAGTAATCTTACAAGCCTGCAGGGCTGACAAAAACTCCACTTGTCACCGGTTCATTCAGAAGCCACCTTGCCTACCATGTAAATAGCCTGGGCTTTGTTCATCCCTCCTGCTCAAACCAGCTCCAAAACGCTGGGGAAACAGAGATAAGAGAGGGTTTGAAAACATCCTCCAGATTCAGGCTCGCAGGGAGAGGGAGGGGGGAGGGCTGGAGAGGAGAAAAGGAGAGGGCAGCACAAGAACAGCACACAGCCAGCTCCCTGGGAGCAGCATCCTCTGCAAGGGGTCCCTGAGCTGCCAGAAAGAGCAGGAGGGATGCAAGGGAGCCCCTGGGAGTGAGAGGGTGCCCCTGGGTGCTGTGCCCATGCCCCCAGAGCTCTGCCATGCAGAGCAGAGGGAGCTGCAAGTGTTTTCCACAGAATGATTCAGTGCAAACCCTGAGCTCCTGAGAGCTCAAACAACAAAACGTTTGGGGGCTAAGCACCCAACCCTCCAACTGCAGCTGAGCCCAGCCAGAGCAGGGATCCTGCTGCACTGATCCTGCTTTATTTGCCAGAAGGTCTAGGGAGCTTCTCCTGCCCCCTCTGCTCTGCCCTGGGGAGACCACCCCTGCAATGCTGTGTCCAGTGTGGGGCTCAGGAGAGACAGGGATCTGCTGGAGAGAGTCCAGTGGAGGCTATGAGGATGACTGGGTGCAACTCCCCACTCCTGACCTAAAGCAGGGCTGGGACTGGCACCACCTTGGCTCTCATGGGGCACTGAGCTCTTGCATTTAAGCCTGAGGTCTGGTATTTACCTCCCTTTACTTTTTGAAGGTGGAAAGAAGTAAAACAGATTAATAACCTTAACAGGAACAAACTAAGTGCACCAGAACCAGAGGGCTGGAAGCCATCCCCTGTGGGGACAGGCTGAGAGGGTTGGGGTGGTTCAGCCTGGAGAAGAGAAGGCTCCTGGGAGACCTCAGAGCAGCCTCCAGTACAGGCAGAAGTTCCTCAGGAGGAGGCTGGGGAGACTCTGGAACAGGTTGCCCAGGGGGGCTGTGGATATCTCCTCCCTGGAGGTGTTCAAGGCCAGGCAGGATGAGGCCTTGAGCAAGCTGGGCTGGTGGGAGGTGTCCCTGCCCATGGCAGGGGGTTGGAACTGGCTGATGTTGAAGGTCCCCTCCAACCCAAGCCATGCCATGAGTACAACCAGGGCTCACAGCCAGCCACATTTCCACCTCCAGTTTCATGACACAGCCATGGCTGTTGAACAGGTACCCTGACATCTCCTGCAGTCAGTGGGAAGCTTGGAGCTGAACTGAGCAAATGAAGCCTTTCTGGTCCACAGCATTGCTCTCCAGGCTCAAAATGCAAACCCAAGCTTTGCCTTTGCTTTCCTTCTCTTCCCCTGTGTGCTTGGCTTTTGGGCATTTCTTGCATGCTTTTGAGAGGAAGGTTTCCACATGCAAACAGTTATTTGGTTCCTGGAACTTTCATTCAGGTTTAGTTGGCTTGGGGCTTAGATAAACAGCAAAAGCAGAACCAGCACTAAGTGAATTCAGGAGGAAGAAAAATGCAGTTCAAGCAGCACATTTTCTCTGGGCTCTGAGTGGTATTTGCTGCCCTGACTACAGCAAAAAGAACTGGGGAGGGGTTTGGACACTGAATAGATTCACCACTGAGACTCAGCACCCTCCAAAGTGCCTGCAAATGACAAAAGGAATGCAGGGAAGAGTGGATTTGGGCCTTCTCTGCTAGCTGATGCTCACTGTCCAGCAGCTTCGCCCACCACACTCTGTGCCTCACTTCTGTGGCAGAAGAAATGGTTTCCATCTCATTCAACATTTTTAGCCCAGTGTTTATCTGACAGTTTGCCCTCAGCAGGCATTAGCTCTGCTTGGACCTGCAGTGTTTCATTCATGGGATGGCTTGGGCTGGAAGGGACCTTCAACATCACCCAGTGCCAACCCTCTGCCAGGGGCAGGGACAGCTCCCAGCAGCCCAGGTTGCTCCAGACCTCATCCAGCCTGGCCCTGAGCACCTCCAGGGAGGAGGCAGCCACAGCCTCCCTGGGCAGCCTGTGCCAGTGCCTCCCCAGCCTCACTCTCAAGAGTTTCTTCCTGCTCTCCAGTCTCAATCTGCCTTCTCCCAGCTCAAAGCCATTGTCCCTCATCCTGGCACTCCTAGCTCTTACCAGAAGTCCCTCCCCAGCTCTCCTGGAACCCCTTTCAGGTACTGGAAGGCTGCTCTGAGGCCTCCCAGGAGCCTTCTCTTCAATCCTCCATCAGCCTTGGATGCTGTCAACCAGAGATAGCTGAGAAGTAAACCTGGGGAGACAACTTCCTTATGGTGAGGGTGGCAGAGCCCAGGAGCAGGCTGCCCAGAGAAGCTATGGAGTCTCCTGTGGAGACATTCCAAACCCACCTGGATGCATTCCTGGGTGACCCTTGCTCTGGCAGAGGGGGATGGCTTGGACTGGATGATCTCTGGAGGTCCCTTTCCAACCTCTGCCACTCTGTGATTTCACTGCTTCCAAAGGCAGAGAGGGCACCACAGAGCCTCCCCCTGATTAGGTTCAATTAATTCCAACCAGAAGCTTGGCTAAGTGCTCCAGTTACCTGGAAACACAGATAAACCCCAAACACAGGCTCCAAGGGCAGCAGCAGAGCTGGGGCTGGGTTGGTTGGATGCTGATTTATTTATCTTCTTTTATTTATCATTCTTTTTTTCTCTCCCCTCCCCCCCCCAGGAACCTGTTCCTCATGGAAAAATACCAATTTGGAAATGGCTTTTATTAGCAAGTTAATAATACACCCAAATACAAATAGACACCCAGCCTTGGGTTAGATTTCATGGAATCAAATCAAGTTTATATATAGAGGGAGACAAAGGATTGTTGGGGAGCAGCAGCTCACTCATCTTTGCTGGGTCTTTAAAGGTAGCTTTGAGACAGGCAGGAGAGAGCAGGGAGTGCTCCTGTGCTGCCTGGGGAAGGTGGAGTTTCCTCAGGAGCCAGCTGAGGTGGAAGAGCAGGAGCCAGGCTGGCTGACATGCTGCTGGCAGCAGCCCTCAGTGGGTAGATCCCAGGTGTGAGGAGCTCAACAGGGGCAAATGAAGGTTGGGAAGCTCTCTCCCGTCCCAAAACCTGTCCTGTTTTCTTGCAGGGTTAATAATGTGAGTGGTCTCCAGAGGCAAAGGGCAGGGTTGGATCACTCAGAGCTGGACACACAGTTATAGACTGCTTTGGGTTGGAAGGGACCTTAAAGATCATCCAGTTCCAACCCCCCTGCCATGGGCAGGGACACCTCCCACCAGCCCAGCTTGCTCAAGGCCTCATCCAACCTGCCTGTCCCTGGGCAACCTGTGCCAGGCTCTCCCCACCCTCACTCTGAAGAATTTCTCCCTCCCCTCCACTCTCAGTCTCCCCTCTCCCAGCTCAAAGCCGTTGTCCCTCGTCCTGTCACTCCCACCCTTGTCAAAACCCCCTCCCCAGCTCTCCTGGAGCCCCTCTCAGCTACTGGCAGGCAGCTCTAAGCTCTCCCTGGAGCCTTCTCTTCTGCAGCCTGAACTCTCTCCTCCTGACCCCCACCGGGGATGCTCTCCACCGCTCTGCTCATCTTTGCAGCCTCCTCCGGACCCCCTCCGTGCTCTCCCCGGAGCGCCGCGGGGGAGCCGTGCGCGGTGCGGTGCGGTGCGGTGCGGTGCGGTGCGGTGCGGTGCTCTCGCACCCGCGCTGCGGTTCCGGCGCATCCCAGGGCAGGGCCGGCGCCGGGGGCCGCGGGCGCGGGGCTGCGGGGCCGTGCCGGCGCTGTTTGGGGAGCAGCAGCGGTTGCCGAGGCGACGCCGTGCGGTCCCCTCCCGGGTCCCGGAGCGTTGCCGGGCGACGCGGGGAGCGCTTCCCAAACCAAACAGCCCCATCCCCGCCGCCAGCCAGCACTAAATATGTCAGCGGGTATTTTCAGAAGCCCAGGAGGACCGACAAATAATTTCTTTGCTATAGTAACCAGGGGAAGGCAGGGGAGGGAGCTGTGTGCGGCTGCGGAGGGGAAAGGGGGCGGGGGGAGGACTGCAGGGCTCTGGGGGCTTTGTTTTGGTTTCGAGTTGGGTTTGTTAATTGTCACTGCAGAATAAACGGATTACAGAGGTTGTCTTCAAAGCAGATGCCCAGGAAGGGAGATTTCTCTGTCGTTGTTGCTGGTTGGGGTTTCAAAACCAAAACGTCATGAAGGAGCTGGTCTGGTTTTGGAGACGCCAGGAGCTGGCTGGGAGGCAGGGAGCTGTGCTCCCAGTTCGTCCCAGTTTGCAGCCCAGTGAAGCACCACAGAGTTAGCCACAAACGTACTGATCTTGAGCACCCCAGGCAGGAGGCAGCCACAGCCTCCCTGGGCGGCCTGTGCCAGGGTCTCACCACCCTCAGACTGAAGAACTCCTTCCTCAGCTCCAGTCCTAACCCTGCTCTGCCTCAGCTTCAAACCATTCCCCCTTGGCCTGGCTCTAGACCCCCTCAGCAAAAGTCTCTCTGCAGCCTTCCTGCAGGATCCCTTCAGGGACTGGAAGGCTGCTCTGAGCTCTCCCCAGAGCTTTCTCTTCTCCAGGCTGAACACCCCCAGGGGCACTGAGCAACCAAGTCCAGTTGAGAGGTGTCCCTGCCCAAGCCCCATCCCTGGAGGTGTTGAAGGCCAGGCTGGACGAGGCCTTGAGCAACCTGCTCTCTGGTGGAGATGTCCCTGCCCCCTGGCAGGGGGTTGGGACTGGATGATCTTGAAGGTCCCTTCCAACCCAACCCGCTCTGTGGTTCTGTGAAGAGGAGAAACACAGCAGAGAGATGTTCCAGGGACGTGGGAAACTGCTTTCAACTCTCTGCCTTGCTTTTATTTTTCCCACATTCAAACTGGAGGCAACTGATCAGAGGCAAAGATTTCCAAACACCCAGGAGGATTTTAAGGGAAATAAAAGACTAGAGGGAGGCTTTTGTTGGGCTGGTGGCCACACATCATTGTCCAGGGCACAGTGCTGTGATCCAAACCAGAAAGGTTCTGCTGTGCTTGCTAATCGCCACTAAGGCCACACGCTGCTGTCACAGGTTCTCCCAATTCAATAGGAGCAGAATGTGGCCAGGATTTGTCCCTCCCACGTTTAAATCTAAGCTTTGGGGTCCCATCAGTTCACCCTCACAGTGGGCAAGGACAGAGCTGCTCACTGAAGCTGCTGGCTTCCAAGAGTGAGCTGCTTTCAGCGCCTCCTTCGGTGCTTCCCTGGGGTTCGCCTACTAATGGCACCCAGGGCATGGCGTGCAGAAATCACTCATCCACTGATGAGAAAAGTCACAGGCCAGGCTGGTCTGGGCTCTGAGCAACCTGGCCTAGCAGGAGATATCCCTGGTCACTGCAGGGGCCTGGACTAGATGGTCTTGAGGGTCCCTTTCAACCCAAGTCATAGAGTCAAAGCATTGTTTGGGTTGGAGAAGCCCTCTGAGATCCTCCACTCCAATCCTCAACCCAACACCTCCATGGCCACCAAACCATGGCCCCAGCTGCCATGGCCACAGGTTTCTTGAACCCCTCCAGGGATGGGGACTCCACCACCTCCCTGGGCAGCCTGTGCCAAACCCTGACCACTCTTGCAGCAAACCAATTTTTCCTCATCTCCAACCTAAGCCTCCCCTGGCACAATTTGAGGCCATTTCCTCTCCTTCTATCACCTGAGACTAGGGAGAAGAGACCAAACCCCACGCTGGCTCCAGCCTCCTCTCAGGGAGCTGTAGAGAACAATGAAGGTCTCCTCTCAGCCTCCTCTTCTCCAGGCTGAACACCCCCAGGTCCTTCAGCTGCTCCTCCCCAGCCCTCCTCTCCAAGCAGAGATGAACACAGCCAACTTTTTGCTATCTCTGGTCTCACTCCAATGGCAGCCTGCAGAGAGAGCCAAACTCACTTGCCAGGACCCTCTCACTCCTTGGTCACTCCACCACATTTCCTAGAGTGATATCTTTGCTGGCTGTGACCCAGGTCCTATCAGCTCGTTTCAGAGCTGCCCCGAGGCACTGTTCCTTTCACACTCTTCTTACTGCTTCTTAAGATGGGCAAATTAAACCCAAGATTCTTCTCATTCCACTCCTCCCTGCTAAGTGCCCCCCCACTCCTGCTTTAATGTGCTAAAAAATTACTGCTGGGATGGAGAGATGGAAATGGAGAGCTGGCCCCCTCTCAAGTGGGGATGCAGGGGGGCAGGGGTTCAGGGCTTTGGTTGCTGCAGTCCTGTGCTCCCAAAGAGCTGAGAAAAAGGCTCTCCAGCTTCCCAGCCTCTACTGGGAACACCCTGCAAAGGAGAACCCAGATTCAGAAAGGCACCACTTCCACTCAGCCTCCTTAGTGTTCTCTCCCAGTGGGTTTTCATCCAAGCTAGGGCTTTAGATGCAGCCACAGAGCTGCTCAACCCTCTCCTTCCTTTCTTTTCTTTTTCCTTCCTTTCTTTCTCCTTCCTTCCTCCTTTTTCTTCCTTTCTTTCTCCTTCCTTCCTCCTCATTTTACTTAATTTCTTTCTTTCCTCCCTTCTTTCCTTCCTCCTTTTTCTTCCTTTCTCCTTTTCCTTCATTTTCTCCTTCTTTCCTCCCTTTCCTTCATTCTTCTTCTTCCTTTCTTCCTCCTTTTTCGTCATTTCTTTCTCCTTCCTTCCTCCTTCATTTCTTTCTCCTTCCTTCCTCTCTTCATTTCTTTCTCCTTCCTTCTCCTCTTCATTTCTTTCTCCTTCCTTCCTCCTTTCTTTTCTTTCTCCTTCCTCCTTCTTCATTTATTTCTCCTTCCTTCCTCCTTTCTTTTCTTTCCCCTTCCTTCCTCCTTCTTCATTTCTTTCCCTTCCTTCCTCCTTCGTCATTTCTTTCTCCTTCCTTCCTCCTGTCTTTTCTTTCCCCTTCCTTCCTCCTTCTTCATTTCTTCTCCTTCCTTCCTCCTTTTTCTTTTCTTTCTCCTTCCTCCCCTCCTTCTTCTTCATTTCTTTCTCCTTCCTTCCCCTTTCCCTCCCCAAGACTCCAATGCCCATCCACTTGCAGCAGGAGTTAGGAGTGACTGCAGCAGCTATTTCCAGCCCATAGAGCAGCGGAGAGCAGAGGCCCTGCAAGGCTAATGATCTCCAGACTGAGACAGACAAACTCCTCACGAGAAGGGAAAAGTTGCTTGGAGAGGTTTATTACTTTTTTTCCCCCTATTCCATCTCCAGAAATCACACCAAAAACAAAACCAACCCAAACCAACCAAAAACCCAACCCCCCAAAAACTTTTAACACCTCCTTTCGGCGACAGCTTTCCAAGTTGCATTTGAAAAGCCGCTCAGGAAAACCAGATGGGGGTGGGAAATGGATGGAGATGACCTGACAAGAGCTTAAGTGCCCATTAGTGGGGAAATTCCAACACCTCCTCCCTCCTCTCTCTTCCTCCCCCTCCCACCACCCCCCCAAAAAGAAGGCCTGCACCGGGTCAGATTCCACCAGCAGACCAAGAACCCAGCTCCAGCCACATTCACTCAGCTCTTTTGATTCTCTTGTCTAACTGGCTGCTAGGCAACCCAGGGAGCAGCACTGCTGCTCATATGCATTAAGTATTAACTATTATTTCATTCCTTGCCCCCCTCCCTCTCCTTCCCCAAAAAGGCAACAACCTCAATCCAGAGCAGCCTCTTCTCTTCCCTGCAGCCAACGCTGCCTGCGCCGGAGCTGGAAACAGAGAGAGCCCTGCAAGGGCTTGGATACAGCCAGCCCAGCTTCAGGATGCTCTTGATGCAGGTGCTAGGGGATGGAGACGTCTCCAGCATGAGCCACCTACCCCAGGTGTCCTCGTTAGGGGCTGGAGATCTCATTTTTGCTGTACCAAGCAGCTGCAGCTGCTCTGAGCCACCCTCTGGAGGTAACTGATTCTGTGCTGCCTACGCAGGGAGCCTCAAACCCTGACTGAAGTTTAGAGCCCAGGGTGAGCAATGGGAACATCAGAACTGCTCCTGCTGCCTCCAGCCCTCCAATGGTGGGAGCTGTCTCTTCATAGGATCCCAGCATGCTGGGGTTGGAAGGGACCTCTGGAGCTCACCCAGTCCACCCCCCCTGCTCCAGCAGGGCAGCCACAGCAGCTTGCCCAGCAGCACAGTGCCCAGGGAGGGTTGGGAGCTCTGCACACAAGGAGACTCCACAACCTCTCTGGGCAGCCTGCTGCAGGCCTCCAGCAGCCTCACACCAAAGAAGTTTCTCCTCCTGTTCAGATGGAACCTCCTGGCGTCCACTTTGTGCCTATTGCCCTTGGCCTGTCCCTGGGCACCACTGAGCAGAGTCTGGCTCCACCTTGGCCCCCACAGCTCCTTTAGCTCTTGCTGAGCATTGCTCAGCTCTCCTCTGGGGCTGCTCTCCTCCAGGCTCTCAGCCTTTGCTCCTCCCAGAGCTGCTCCAGGCCCCTCAGCAGCTTTGCAGCCTCCACTGGACTCTCTCCAGCAGTTCTTTGTCTCCCTTGAACTGGGGAGTCCAGCACTGGACCCAGCACTGCAGATGTGGCCTCATTAGGTCAGAGCAGAGGATGAGGAAGCTGTGAGCTCTCCTGGGATAGTGATTCTGCCAGGATGAGTCACACAGCTGGTGAGATGGACAGCAGAAAGGCTGCTAAGGGCAAGCTAAGGTAGAATTTGAGAGCCCACACCGTGCAAGGCTTTCTGCTCCCCTCCCTCCTGCGAAGCAGTCCTGCCAGGAGCATCCCCATCATTGCCAGAGGCAACTCTTGCAGCAATTCCAGTAGACAGTTTGCCTGAAGAAATAAAAAGCAAACCAGACTAGGGAGAGGACAAAAGCAAGCAGCAGCTTTGGGGGGCTAGACGTGGCAGGGATGCCATTTGGAAATGGCAACTTCAGCTCAGCACAGAATTCAGTGAGATACTGAGCTCCCCTCCAGAGCTGCTCCCAGCCCGTGGGGACAACTCCTGGATCCAGAGCAATTAGCAGAACAAACCCTGGACGACAGAGGAGGAAGCTGCTGCTAAGGCTGGGTGAGGCTCAGGACAAGGAATTTTTCACCTGCAGGAAGGCTCCAAAAGGCTGGATGGAGAAGGCAGCGGCTGCACAGCTGCTGCCCGGGGAGGAAAGGCTGCCGACGGGCAGAGCCCAGCACTCTTCCAGCTCAGTGACATTTCTGAGTCATTACAGAACCTCAGGATCCATTCTGATGTTAATTTGCCGGCGAGCTGTTGTGGAGCACTGTAATTAGATGGTGTGGAGCTGCCGTGCGGCCTGGGAGGAATGCTAAGAATGCCTCCACTTGCAAACTGAACAACAGCAGGAAGGCCAGGAGCTGGAGATGAGAGGAGCATCCACACACCTCTAGAGCCAGAGAAGGAAGCAGAGGATGGTGTGGGCTGGAAGAGCCCTCTGAGACCACCCAGTCCCACCAGCAACCCACCACCCCATGGCCATCGAGCCACGGCCCCAGGTACCATGGGCACACCTCCAGGGATGGGGACTCCAGCCCCTCCCTGGGCAGCCTGTTCCAATCCCAGACCACTCTTGAAGCAGAGGAACTCTTCCTAATCTCCAACCTAAGCCTCCCCTGGCACCATTTCAGGCCATTTGAGGGGAAGATGTCAAAACCTGCTTCCCATTTGTGGAACAGCAGCAGACAGAACTGGTTTAGAATCCTGCACACAAGCAGGTGGTGCTCTGCTAACAGCCCCTGGCCAACAGCAGGGATTTTATCACCACAGTCATCTTAGAGCAACAGCAGCAGAGCTGGAAGCCAGCAGCAGGGTGTTTTAAACATTTCCAGTGAGGCTGGGGAGACTCTGGCACAGGCTGCCCAGGGAGGCTGTGGCTGATCCCTCCCTGGAGGTGCTCAAGGCCAGGCTGGATGAGGCCTTGGGCAAGCTGGGCTGGTGGGAGGTGTCCCTGCCCATGGCAGGGGGGTTGGAACTGGACGATCTTGAAGGTCCCTCCCAGCCCATCCTGTGACACTGGGAGCTGTGGGGTGCTGGAGTGCAGGGGCACTACCTGCTAAACACAAACTCTGGCCCCTCACACAAACATCATCTGCCTTGTTCTGCTGCTCAGGGATTTTTCAGCCCCCTGCTGCTGCCCTGGAGGGAAATGTGCTCCACAGGTGCCATCCAGGCTCTCTCTCTCCTGGTATCTCAGGCTGGTTTCAGTGACACTCCCTCTCTCTGCACATTTCAAGAGACAATTGCTGTTGTGGGTGGGATTTTTCCAGCTGTCTTCTACCCTCAGCTCCTCGAAGCTCCAGCTTCATTCTTAAATGCCCCTAAATAACTGAACTACTACATCACAAAATGCAGCTTTTATCCATGCTCCCTCAAGAATTACTTAATGCTTTGGTGCTGAGGCTCTTCTTAGGCTATCATGAAGGAATTTGGGGGATAGCTTTCATTTTGGCAGAGACTTGGTCGAATCTCTGTGATGGTTTTGGACAACAAAACCACAGTGAACGTTTTGAGTGCATCTCCTGCTTTCTAATTGCTTCCTCTGTGCATGGGGATGGAGTTCCAAGATTAGCCACAGCATCCAGCCTTCATGATTCTAGGATCCTGTAATACTTCTGCTGGAGGAAGGTCAGCTGTCTGGGGATGAATTTCTACTTTACCTCTGGTTTACAGCATCCAAGGCTAATGGTGGTTGAAGAGAAGGCTCCAGGGAGACCTCAGAGAGACCTCCCAGTAGCTGAAGGGGGCTCCAGGAGAGCTGGGGAGGGACTTGTGACAAGGGCAGGGAGTGACAGGATGAGGGACAATGGCTTTGAGAGGGGAGAGGGGAAACTGAGACTGGAGATGAGGAAGAAATTCTTGAGAGTAAGGCTGGGGAGAGCCTGGCACAGGTTGCCCAGGGACAGGCAGGTTGGATGAGGCCTTGAGCAACCTGGGCTGGTGGGAGGTGTCCCTGCCCATGGCAGGGGGGTTGGAACTGGATGATCTCAAAGATCCCTTCCAAGCCAAGCCATTCCATGAGCCCATGAATCTCCACTCAGGCAGGGATCCTGCTGGAAGGCACAGGAGCTCTTCCCTAGTAACGCACAGCTGTGGAGACAGCTTCCCAACAGCCCTGCCTGACGCAGCACCAGCTGATGAGGCACCACGCTGGAATGTCTTGGATGGGGACTGCAGAGGAGGTTTCTGTGATGATAAAACACACTGCCAGCACCAAAAAGTTAACCCTCCTCTCTGTCAGCAGGCAGCCTCTGCTCTGCCTCTCCCATGAAGTGACTGTCCCCCTGCACTCAGCAGGAGTGAGGCCGCACCTCGAACGCCGGGGCTCAGTTTTGGGACCCTCTCTCCAAGGTGGTCATGGAGGGGCTGGAGCAGGTCCAGAGAAGGGCACCCAAGCTGGGGAAGGGTCTGGAGAACAGGGCTGGGGAGGAGCAGCTGAGGGGATTGGGGGTGTTTAGGCTGGAGAGAAGGAGGTTGAGCACAGCAAAGGCTTTGTTTGAATGCAAGCAGGAGCCCAGGTGCCCCACGTTTCACAGCCCAGAGGTGGCTTTTAGGTTGGTTTTGTTCTGACTCTGCCATCCAAAAGGGGATTTTAAGTTGTTTTTCTGAGTCTGCTACCCCAGAGGTAGATCTGAAGTTGGTTTTCTCACTCTACCACCCAGAGGTGGATTTGAAGTTGCTTTCTTCTGACTCTACCATGCAAAAGTGGATTTAAAGTTGTTGTTTCCTGACTCTGCCATCCAAAAGGGGATTTTAAGTGGTTTTATTTCTGACTCCCCCATCCAAGACAGCTCAGCAGAGGAGAAAAGCAGTGAAACATCCTTGCACAGAGCAGTGAGGTGATAACACTGCCAAGCTGCACCTCCAGCACGCTGAGAGGTTGAGCTTATCTCAGAAGTGGCTTCTCCAGCCCTCTGCCTCATCTTATCACAGGTTCTGCAGAAATTCTCTTCACTGGCCAAATAAGAACATAGTCTGAGCAAGAGAAGATACAGAACTGCTGCCAGCTGGTGAGGCAGGTCTGGTTTAGTAAGGCCAAGCTGCCTTCTCCACTCTTCTCAGCACAGCCCTGCCTTGCCCACGTGGAGACTCTGCCCTGTTCTTGGACACTGGAGAAACCCTCTGCCAGCATGGCCATGGAGTGATGGGGGAGACCTTAGGGCTGCATTTCAGTGTCTGCAGGGGACCTCCAGGAAGGCTGGGGAGGGACTGTTCAGAAGGGCTTGGGGTGATAGGCTGAGGGGCAATGGTTTGGAACTGGAGCAGGAGAGATTTAGGTTGGACATCAGCAGGAAGCTCTGCCCAGTGAGGGTGGGGAGACACTGGAACAGGTTGCCCAGGGCTGTGGCTGAGGCTCCATCC
>JAAWVA010000037.1:9197854-9224438 GCA_015227895.2 Colaptes auratus | reverse complement strand
GAAAGGTCTTTTGCAGCTGCTGCTTTGTCGTTTGTACACAGAGATAAGGGAAGCTGCCTGGTTCCCCTCCCTCCTTCTAGCCCCCTTCAGGCAATTCTTCCTTTGTAAAGACACTGATTACTTTCAATCCCATCAAAACCCTTCCCCCTTGGCCTGTCTCCAGACACCCTCAGCGAAAGTCTCTCTGCAGCCTTCCTGCAGGATCCCTTCAGCTATTGCAAGGCAGCTCTAAGGTTCCTCCTCTCCAGGCTGCACAGCCCCAGCTCCCTCAGCCTGTGCTCCCAGCGGAGCCGCTCCAGCCCTTGGAGCATCTTTGTGGCCTCCTCTGGACTCACTCCAGCAGCTCTGCGTCCTTCTTGTGATGGAGGCAGCAGGACCGGAGGTGAGGAGCAGCCCCGGGCTGCTCAGCCAGGAGCAGGCTTGCTGCAGCTGTCGCAGACACCCACAGGAGGGCAGGTTCCTCACACAAATTGCAGCTCAGCTCGGCGCCCAACCCCTTCTGCTCCCTGTCACTACAGGGGAGGTTCAGAAACACACAAACCCCTCCACGCCCCAGCCCTTTGATGGACCCCAACAGCCTGCGGAGGCAGTGGGACCTCTGAAACGCCACTTCTGGCCATCAAAAATGCTGTGGGTTTGGTTGCTGGTGAGGAAACCCTCAGTGGAGCTCTTCCCTTGAATTTCTCACTGGAAAAGTGAGAAAATTCCCAGAGGATTCACACCCAAAGAAAAAATTACCTTGGGAATTGGGGTTTTGGTTTGTTTGGGGTTTTGGGGGTTTTTTTTTTGAGGTGTTTTGGTGTTGTTTGAGGTACAAAATAATCATTTGCTTGTGTTCAGGCAGTTTGACTGTGCTGAGTGTCTGGGTTTATACTGCTGCCAACAGCACCTTCCTACCTGGAAGCTTTCTGAGGCAGGTTCCTCCCCTGTCCATGCTGAACTTCGCTGCTGAAGGATCCCACCTGGGGCAAAACAGAGGGAGTGTAAACTGTGGTAGGTAGAATCCAGGATGCAGGATATAGGACATAAAATACTCTGCCCCTCTGCTCTGGTGAGACCTCACCTGCAGGGCTGTGTCCACCTCTAGAGTCCTAACAGAAGAGAGACAAAGAGGAGGCCACCAAGATGATCAGAGGGCAGGAGAACCTCTGCTCTGGGGACAGGCTGAGAGCGTTGGGCTGTTCAGCCTGGAGAAGAGAAGGCTCCAGGGAGAGCTTAGAGCTGCATTTCAGTGTCTGGAGGGGACCTCCAGGCAGGCTGGGGAGGGGCTGCTCAGAAGGGGCTGTGGGGACAGTGGTTTGAAACTGCAGCAGGGCAGAGTTAGGTTGGACATCAGGAGGAAGTTCTGCACTATGAGGGTGGTGAGACCCTGGAACAGGCTGCCCAGGGAGGTGGTTGAGCCCCCAAACATCCAAGCTCAGACTTGCTGCAGCCCTGGGCAGCCTGATCTAGTGGGAACTGTCCCTGCTGATTGCAGGGGGGTTGGACAAGAGGAGCTTTGAGAGTCCCTTCCAACCTGCAATCTGTGAATACAAGACAGAGTCTGAGCCCAGCCTCTCGACACCTCCCTCCTGGCAGGGCAGCCAGGGCAGGCAGAGCAGCTTGTGTGCCCACTCTGCAGCCATGCCAAAGCAGTCAGGAGCTCACAGCACCCCTTCCTGGGGCTCCCACTGGGGCTGTTGGCCTCCCAGTCACAGACAGGCTGGTGGAAGATGACTGCCCCGGCTTGGCACCACCCCCCCCCTGTGCTTTGGGGGTGAATGTCGCCAGCAGCGAGGTTGAGAAACGATCCCTGGGAGGTGAACACTGAAACTGCTGTTGGGCAAAATCAGCCACCCTGGTTTGGACACCTTATTGACAGGATTTGAAGCCAGATCAGCTGCTTCTTGCCTGCAAGGATTTAGCAAACGTTTGTGCAAGAGTAAATCTCCAGGGCTGATAACCAGCTTGGCTTGGGAGGCAGCTTGGGAGGAGAGCTTCACTCTTCATCTGCTGGATCAATGACAGTGCTGGGATCTGCTGCTGAAGACACCTCATGGCACTCAGATAGGTGGGAAGAGCTGGTGGGTCCCTCTACCAGTGCCTTCTAGAAGAAGGATGGCAGCAAACAGCTTCAGATGTACTTAAGGGAGGTGAAGCTGAGTCTTCTCAGGTTTTGATGGACAGGCTGTAGAGAATTTCCATGTCTCTCCTCACTTTTCCATTCCTCATCATCAGTACAGACTGGGGGATGATTTATGGCTGGACACAGCTTTCAAAGCTCTCCAGGAGCCACTGAGGAAAAGGTGACTCATACCCCAGCAATCAACCAGCTGTAACATCCCAGGCACAGACAACCAAGATGCTTCTGAGGGCCAAGGTTTAGTGGTAACCTGGCTATGCTGGGTTAATGTTTGGACTCAGTGAGCTTAAAGGTCTCTTACAACCAAAATGATTCTGTGCTTCCAAACACAGAGGCAGCAAAGCCAACACGTGACAAAAGGCCTGGTGGCTGCGGTGCATTTGTTGATTGAAGCTCAAGAGTTTGTTTATCAAGGGCTGGGCTGGGCTATCACAATCAATAAGAAGGGTTCTTGTTGCAGCAAGGTATGAGCTGAGCCCTGCAGGCAGGGAGAGAAGGCCCTCTCCTCCCTGGGGCAGAGTTGCCTGAGAACCACCTTGCACTTACCTTTGTTTTTAAGTGCTGCTTCACCGCCAGCCTGGTCCCCTTTGACCCCAGAAGTTGTGGGAGTTTGCCAAAAGCCTTGGCTTCTACCTTGGCAGTGATGCAACCTCAGTTTGATAGACAAGGACAGAAAAAGCAGCTTGGCCAAAGTAATTTGTTGGCTCCGAGCATGGCCAGAAATAGAACTGGAGGCTTTTGCCACTTCAGTTAACCTTTGGGAGTGCCTTCAGTTAACCTTTGGGATGAGCCACTGAATATTGGGGTTGGGTTTTTTTTAGTTCTGAGAATTTCCCTTGTCAGCAGAGCAGGAACCAGCCAATGACCAGGACATGGCCAGAGTGAGGGGGGTGAGCGGTCTGCTGAGTTTGCAGACCTCACCGACCTTCTGCCTGCCCTCTGGGGCATGGAGTAAGAGACCTGCTTGGGTTGGAAAAGCCTTCAAAGGTCATCGAGTCCAACCTTCAACCCAACACCACCACCAGGGACACTAAACCATATCCCTCAGGTACCATGGCCACACACCTATGGATCACCTCCTGGCATGGGGACACCAAGAACCCAGCACTGCGTTTTTCCCCTGCAAAATCTTCTTTTCTTCAGCTTCCCCCACCGCAAGCCATTCCCTGCCACTCAGTGCTGCGGGAGGGGGGAGGGGGGAGGGTACAGCTCAACTCACTTAGCTGATGAGCAAACCGGGCCCGGTACTTGGCCGTGAGGCAGCACCGCCAGGGCCAGCGCTGGGCTGCGGCTTGGCCCCGCCCGGCAGGGCAACGACCGCAGGTGCCCTCCGCGGCGGCGGAGGCGTGGCCTGGTCGCCTTCCGACCGCCGCTTCGACCAATGGCGTAGCCGCGCGAGCCTGTAGGGCGGGACGCTCTCCTCGGCCCCGCCCCCCCGCCACGAGCGCTCTAAAGGGCGGCCGCGTGGCCGCGCGCGGCATCTGCTTCTCGCGCCGCCGGGGGGTCGTCGCGCGCCTGCTGCTTCCTGAGGTAACGGCGCATGCGCGGCCCGCGCGCCGTCCCGCCCTTCTGTGCCGGCGGCGCGTGGCGGGAGGCGGGGGGTGCCGCGTTCCGCTTCGGCGGCGCCTGGCGGCGCGGGAAAACCGCCGCTGCCCGCGGGAGTCGTGACCGGGCTGGGGGCTGCCAGGGGCTTACAGGACGTTGTGTACCGCAGCCTGGCCGTGTTCATCCCGCATCCCTTCGGGTGGGCGGCTCCCTCCAAGCCAGCGTCCCTGCAGGTGTCCCGGGTGGGAGGCAGTGTTTCCCTGGGCTGGATGGTGAACTTGAGCCTGTGCGCTGCGGGGGTTTCCAGGCTTTTACACCGATACTTGTGGCAGCTGCTGAGCCAGCTTCTCTTGCCCACCCCTTTCACGAGTGGGCTGGGCAGCAGAGCTGAAGCACTTCGACTTTTCCGTTGAGTAACTCTCAGTCGGTTTGGGGCTGACCTGTCCCCTGTAGGCTGGGGCTGGTGAATGATGCCAGGAGGAGGCTCATCCCTTCCCCGTGGGTGGCTGTCGCCAGCCCTGCCCTGCATGGTGGAATCACATGAGGTGACCTGAGCCATCGGGGATGCTCTGGCATTGACGGGGTGGGCATCAAGGGGAGATGGAGTCTTGAGTTGTGGGAGCTGGCAGGGACATGGGTGCTGTGTCTCTGGAGGAGGGGATTTCCACCCGTGGGCAGGCTGGGCATGTGTGGTGAAAGCAGAGCTGCAAAGAGGAACTCAGAGGCTCCTAGTGAGTCACTGTGCTGGGGATTCACCTAAACCAGCCCCATGTCTGCAGAGGCAGCTTGCATGACGTTCAGAATGAGTTGTGAGGCTGAGGAGGGAGCTGTGTGGTGCTGATGCCCTCAGCTCACAGTGCCTTGGTGCCCACCCAGCTCTTGGAGCTGGGCAAGCCCTTGCTCTGGATGATGCTCTGTGGTCAGCTCTGCTCAGCCAAACTTTAGCTCTGACTGTGGTGGAGACCAATGTCCACCTGCAGCGTTGTCCACTCAAGATCTCGGGTCCATGAGATGCCCAGGTGGCTGCTGAGCACACAGTGGTCTGGTTTGAGCTGATGCTTTTGGAGCTCTCTGTGTCCCTCAAGCCTGCCCACATCCTGCTGGCTGTCACCAGCCTGCACCTCCTCAGACTTGGCCTTTGTTTTGTTGGTGAAGCTCTGCAGCTGTTTCAGTCCTTGTTCCACCACCTTCCAGTTCTCCCAGGACATGACTCTCCCTCGGCACAGCAGACACTTTGTATTTAAATGACTTCAGTTGTTCCACAGCCTTAATTAAAGGGAGGTTCCTCTCAGCAGCCTTTCCTTTGGGTGTGTTCTTTGTGTTCCTGAAAGCTCCCTTGGTGCTCCACAGTCTCTTGACTCCTCTAGAGATAGGGCAGGGCAGGAGAGGGTCGTTGGTGATCCTGTTCACCCCCCCCGGGGGATCTATCAGGAGGTTAAGCCTGGCTCTGAGTGTGCTACAAAATCTGTCCCCATCCTTCTCAGAGCTGTCATGAGGCTGCCTCCAGCCTTTGTCTCTCCACCTTCTTGCTGCAGTGAAGAGCAGGTGGCAGGAGGAATGCTCTGATTAGTGCAGAGGGAAAAGCAGGGGCACAGAGCAGCCTCCAGCTCCTTGTTGGGGCTCGGGGGGGGATTGGGGGTGCAGGATTGCCAAGGGGCTCAGGCTGCTGCAGTGAGTTCCTCCTCACCTAGTGCCTTGGACTGTCCTTGAGCGAGAGAGGTGATGGTGCCAGCCCCAGCAGGCACCAGGCAGTCTGGTGACCTCTCTGTTCGTCTAGATGTGGGTTTGAGCCTCCCCAGGCTGGGGAGGGAACCAAACTCAGGTTTCACAGGTCTGGGTGGTTGCTCCTAGCACTGTGCTGCTCTGGAGAGATGATGTCCCTTTCATGGAACCCCAGCATGCTGCTGGGGGTACAAAGGGACCTCTGGAGCTCACGCAGTCCACCCCCCTGCTCCAGCAGGGCAGCCACAGCAGCTTGCCCAGGGTGGGTTGGAAGCTCTGCAGAGAAGGAGACTCCACAACCTCTCTGGGCAGCCTGCTGCAGGCCTCCAGCAGCCTCACACCAAAGAAGTTTCTCCTCCTGTTCAGATGGAACCTCCTGGGTGCCAGTCTGTGCCCCTTGCTCTTTGTCCTGTCCTGTGGCACCACTGGGAAGAGCCTGGCCCCAGCCTCTTGCCCCCCACAGCTCCTTCAGCTCCTGCTGAGCATTGCTCAGCCCCCCTCTGGGGCTGCTCTTCTGCCGGCTCTCAGCCTTTGCTCCTCAGAGAGCTGCTCCAGGCCCCTCAGCATCCTTGTGACCCTCTGCTGGACTCGCCCCAGGAGTTCTCTGTCTCTCCTGAGCTGGGGAGCCCAGGAGTGGGCCCAGCCCTGCAGCGGGGACCTCCCCAGGGCAGGCTGGCAGGACAGCCTCCCTCTGTTTCCTCAGCTGTCTTAAAAGCCCAAACCCAGGGCCAGCCCCTGTGGTCTGCCGGCTCCTCCCGAGCTGGGCATTTCGGGAGCCATCCCTTCCTTCCCTGCTGCGGGGTTGTCTCTGCTGTGCGGGAGCTGCAGCCCCGTGGCAGGGCGGGGGGGGGCGGTGAGGTGCGGATGAATCAGGGGAGGCGGGGGACAGGGGGTGGGGGGGATGCTCTCCTGAGCTGCTGCTGCGAGCTGGGGCTGGCTGTGGCTTTTCCCCCACCCCTCAGAGGACAGCAGGGTTGGAGTCACAGGCTGGAAGGGTTGCTTGTAGCTTGCTGTAGCTGCTGTCTGGCGTCAGCCAGGCTTCTCACGTTGCCTGCTTCCAATTGCGTCTGTGTGATGCAGGTGTGGGGGGGGGCGGAAAGCCCAGCCCCTAAAATCCACCTCCTGGAAGGATGAGAGCCAAGCTCCGGCAGCCAGAAACCCTTTGGAGCAATTAAAGCTCAGCCTGCCCCAAAACGAGCTGAGCACCAAAAGATCTGGGTGGAAGGGACCCTGAAATAAAATCCCCTTTGGAAAGCACCTGGGGGGGGGGGGGCAAATCCCTTCAGGATCCCAACAGGACTGTGGGGGGGGTACCCGTGGCTGTGTGTCTGTCCCCCCCCCGCTAGGCTGTGACGTGTCAGAGGCAGGCATGGGGCCAGGGCTTCCTTAAGCGGCAGGCGGGTGGGGTGAGGAGCTGCTTCCAATTGCGAGGCAGCAGCACATGACATAAGAGCGCTTCAGAGCTGCCTCCTGGGCGCTAGTTTAAACATAAAAGGGCTCTAGAGATCGGTGCTGAGCTGGAGCTGCCGGTGCTGAGCCGGAGCCGGCGGGGGGATGAGGGCTGAGGCGGGACCCGCAGCCCTGACGGGTGGGTCTGGGAGCTGGGAACAGTTTTTCCGGGGGGAGGTGGGGGTGGTGAGGGAGGTGAAGTGATGCTCGTTTGGTTTGTGGAGCTCTTTCTGAGCCGTGGGTGTCTCTGGGGTTGGGTTTTTTGGCCGTGGACGTCTGTCAGCTGCTGAGCTGCTGGGGCGCGAATCCTGCTCCCCCCTTGCCGCCCTGCATCGCAGCCGGCGCCGGCTGGGGGTGCTGCCTGCTTCGGGGCAGCCTCGCTCGGAGCTCCGCCAGCAGCTCCAGGTTGATTGCCTTTCTCTTGTCTCTTTGGGGCTTTTGCCCCCTCTGTGCCTGGTCGGCTTTGCCTCTGGATCTCCTCTTCTCCCAGGGACGAGGCTGGGCGAGGTGGGGGCAGGGATGGCGCTGGTGGAACCGGTCCCCACGGCCTGCTGCCATCCAGCTCCTCCGGGGAAGCTCGGGGAGGTGTCACTGGAGGATGTGCTGCTTGGATCTCCAGCCAGGTTTGTCTCCTTTAAGGTTCTCTTTTATTTTTTTCCTCTCTGTGGTGTCTTTATTTCCTCTGCCCCCCGAGCACAGGATGTGGTTGGTGTTGCCCTGGTTACTGCTGATGCTTTTGGGCTTGGGTGAAGCTTCAAACAGATTCATGGAGTGGGTTGGGTGGGAAGGGACCCCTGGAGCTCCCCCAGTCCCAACCCCCCCTGCAGGCAGCAGGGACACCCCCTCTGTGCAGCTGCCACCATCCATCCCACCAGCTGCCTGGCAGGGGCTGTCCCTCAGGCTGGCCCCTGGGCAGCTCCCCTGGGTGCTAGGTCCCTCCACACCCACCCAACACATCCTCAGTGCAGGCTGGGAGGGTCCCAGTGCAGCAGGCTCTGAGGAGCCACACTGCTCTGCCCGGCCAGGCAGCAAACCTGAGCCACAGAGAGAAGCTCAGCATGGGGGGGGGGGGGTCAGAAGGGGGATTTGGAGGTCACCCAGGACACCCCCACTGCTAAAACACTCCCTCAGGCTGGCCCCTGGGCAGCTCCCCTGCAGCCAGCCAGGGGCTTCAGGGCAGGTGTTGTCCTCCTGTGTCTTCCCTCCCTCTCTGTTGGGCTCTGGAGGAGTTGAGTTTTCAGCCACAGCTCTTGGTGCACCCAGAGCCAGTGGTGCAGGGAGTGCTGTGGAGCTGGGGATGCCCAGGAGGCCAGGCTGGAGCTGTGGAGCATCCTCCTGAAGTGGAGAGGCCCTTCCCCACCCCCAGCTGTGAGGGATGGAGAGGAGACTGAGTGAGACCTGAGCATGGTGACAGTGGCAGAGAGCCTGCAGCTGCTGCAGGGTTTGGCTCCACTCCTTGTAGCTGCTTGCACCTGGGGCTGAATCACAGCATCCCAGCATGGTAGGGCTGGAAGGGACCTCTGGAGCTCATCCAGTCCAACCCCCTGCTCCAGCAGGGCAGCCACAGAGGCTGGGTTGGAAGCTCTGCAGAGAAGGAGACTCCACAACCTCTCTGGGCAGCCTGCCCCAGGCCTCCAGCAGCCTCACACCAAAAGTTTCTTCTGTTCAGATGGAACCTCCTGGGGTCCACTTTGTGCCCACTGCCCCTTGTGCTGTCCCTGGGCACCACTGAGCAGAGCCTGGCCCCAGCCTCTTGCCCTCACAGCTCCTTCAGCTCTTGCTGAGCACTGCTCAGCTCCCCTCTGGGGCTGCTCTCTCCAGGCTGGGATCAGCTCTCCTCCAGTGCTGCTGATCAAACACTCAGTGCAGCACTGCTGTGGACAGAGAGCCACATCTGCAGGGGAGACACTGTGTGCCAGCTCTGCTGGTCTTCACAGCCCCCCTGGGGGTTCCCTCTGTTAATCCAAGCAGCCTCTTGCTGAAGAGCAGATGACTGCTCCAGGCCCTTTGTCCCACCACAGCCCTGACACAGAGCTCCTTACCTCATTTGTTTTGCAGGCTGCATTTGAATTCTGTTTCATAAGAGGAAGGAAGAGATGATTCAGGTCAGGGGAAGGGGAATTGCTGGGGAATTTCTGCTGCTCTTCCTGGGCTCTTTGCCTGCTGGTGGAGAAACAGTGCAGAGCTGAGGATTGGGCTGTGCTGGGAAACGTTCTCCATCCTCAGCAGGAAATGTGTGGTGGGGAACATCTTGTCAGGGGGGGTGGGCAATAAAGGAGCCTTGACTCATCTCTGCTCCTGCACAGTGCAAGGGAGTGGTCACAGCAGATCCTCTCTGTGCCTTAAACCTTCAGCTGCCCAAGGAAGCAGGAGCTGACTGTCCCTGGGAATGGAGAGCATCAAGCAGAAGGCAGCCACCTGGCCCTGCCCAGGCTGCCTGCTGCTGCCTTGGCTCCTCCCTGCTAGAAAGGCAGAGAATAGGAGCCTGGGGGTGGGGGGACCCTGCCTGCTGGGGGCTTTCCATGGGCCCCCTGGCAGCTCCTGCCTGTGGTCTGGTCATGCCAGGCAGAGATCTTGGGGCTGAATCTTGCCCCAGAGCTGCCCCTGCAGAGGGTTGGGGCTGTTGTGATGTCAGAGCCCTGCTGCCCTTCTAGAAGCACCGGGGGGGTGCCAGGGACAGGCTTGCCACCAAACACGGCCCTGGGGAAGGGTCAGCTCCTGGCACTGGCCTGAAGAGCAAACCCCCAGGGGGTGGCCTGCAGCAGAGGCCCCCAGGGGGGCTGTTGGAGGAGGCAAGGTGGAGGCTCTGGTTCTCTGCCATGCAGTCCTGGGCTGACTGAAGCCTGGGCAAGGGAGCAAACATCTGCCTGGGGGCTGGGGGTGGGACAGGGGAGCAGAGCACAGGGGCCTGGGTACCAAAGTGCCCAGGGGCTGGGTCCCAAGTCCTGGTCTGGAGCGGGCTGTGTGGCTTGGCTGAGCCTCATCGCTGAGGGCTGCGAGGAGGCCTCTTGGAGGGGGGGGGGGCAGAGCTCTGCTCTGCAGCTGCGGGCAGCTCACCACCTCCCTGCAGGCTGGAGCGGGCACTGCAGCTGGCAGCGCAGGGCAGGCCCCTGGTGGGGGGCACGGCTGGAGCAGAGGCTGCCCTTGCGTCCCTCCCCCCCCAGACTGCTGTGCTCCCTGCCTCCGGAGCCTCCAAGGGAAAGGCTTCCTGTGCCGTCAGCTCCCTGCTCCTCTGGCCTGGCCTCCTGCAGGACACCCCTCGGGCTGTCCCCACGGGGTGATCAGCTGTGGGACTGCCCCCTCCCCCCCATTAGTACTGCAGATAAGCACCAGAGCCAGGTGTCCCTTCCTGCCCCCCTCCCCACTGTAAGGCTGTTTCAGGCAGCTGGAGCAGAGCTCTGGACTTCAGTTGTTGTCTTCTGGGTGACTTCTATGGATCCCTCTGAAATGGTAGCTCCAGTAAGGCTCTGGGCTGGGCTCTGGTGAGGCCACAGCTTGAGCACTGGGCTCAGTTTTGGGTCCCTCACTCTGAGAAGGACATTGAGAGGCTGGAGCAGGTCCAGAGAAGGGCAAGGAAGCTGGGGAAGGGTCTGGAGAGCAGGGCTGGGGAGGAGATGCTGGGGGAAAGGAGGCAGAGGGAGAACTCATGGCCCTCCCTGAGGGCAGGCTGGAGCCGGGTGGGGGTTGGGCTCTTCTCTCTAGTAGTGGTGACAGGATGGGAGGAAATGGCTTCGTGTTGCCCCGGGGGAGGTTTAGGTTGGCCGTGAGGAACAATTTCTCCTCCCAAAAGGGTGTCCAGGCCTGGCCCAGGCTGCCCGGGGCAGTGGTGGAGTCTCCGTCCCTGCAGGGGTTTTGGAGCTGTGGTGCTGAGGGCCGTGGCTCAGTGGTGCCCTGGCAGTGCTGAGCTGATGTGTGGAGTGGATGATCTGCAAGGTCTCTGCCAGCCCAAAGGCTTCCCTGACCCTCTGCATGGGCTTGAAAGCAGCCCAGGCCAAGCCTGTGCAGTCTGCCAGGGGAGGCAGCTCCATTGCTGTGGCCTTGGAGGGTGGGAGAAGGAATAAATTCCCCTGCAGAAGGCCAGGAGCCACCTCGAGATCCCAGGAGGGCTACCCCTGAGGGAGCAAGCCCAGGGTGCTCTCCAGCCCCCACCCCAGGGCTGATTGCTTTTGTCTTGCAGGGCTGTTGGAGCAGGTGAGGACAGGAAGGCAGAGGGGCTGCAGATGGCCACAGATGGTTGCAAAGGTAAGTGGCAAGAGTTTGGAGTCACTGTGGTGGACCTGAACTGATTCTTGAAGTGAGAGAGGAGCTGAGCAAACCACAGCAAGGGAAGAAGGAACTCGGCTTGCAGGATGGTCTCTCCAGAAGGGTCTTGGGTTCTGGCTTTAAAGCATGGAGGTGCTCCAAGGAGCAGGCTGGGTGGTGTCACTGTGGCCCAGGGGGGGCCAGGCTGCTCTCAGACCTCCTTCACACACACACAGCTCAGGGGATGTGGTTGTGGCAGGAAGCTGTCTCCACTGCAAGGGATTGAAGGCAGCAAAGCAGCTTAGAGGTTGGTGCAGAACTTGCTGAAGGACAGAGGAGGCCACAAGGGTGATCCAGGGGCTAGGAGGAGAAGCTGGGGGAGCTGGGGGTGTTCAGCCTGGAGAAGGCTCCAGGGAGACCTTAGAGCTGCCTTCCAGTACCTGAAGGGATCCTGCAGGGAGGCTGCAGAGAGACTTCTCCTGAGGCTGTCCGGAGACAGGCCAAGGGGCAATGGTTTGAAGCTGAGGGGGCTGGACTTGGATGGTCTGCAGAGGTGCCTTCCAGCCATCCCTCCCCATGCTGGGGGTAAATGGGAAGCCTTTGGGGTGTGCTGGAGAGGCTGCAGCTCTCAGTCCTGCCCCAGGAGCCTGGGAGCCGTTCGGCAAAGCTGCCAAGAATAAAAGGGTCAGAGAAGGGAGGTGGGAGGAGGCAGCCCAAGGTTTGCTCTGAGGTGTGATGCTGGTATTTATAGCTGGGGGGTGGCAGCAAGCCAGCTCCAGCTCCTCAGCTCTTCCCTGCTTCCCCCCAGCCTCCTCAGCAGCTCCCTCCAGGCTGTGGACAACGCGGCGAGACGGAGAAGTCCGGCTGCGGCTGGAGGAGCGGGGCACGGGCAGCGAGGCTCCCAGGACCGTGCCTGAGCTCTTCCAGGAGGCTGCTGCAAAGTATGGGGACTACTATGCCCTTGCATCCAAAAAGGGGGGCCAGTGGATAAAGCTCACCTACAGGATGTACTATGAGGAGTGCTGGAAGGCAGCAAAAAGCTTTCTGAAGGTGAGCTCTGGCTGAGGTCTTCTCCTGGTTCCAGTTGCTTCCATGCTCAGTGATCAGAGTGCACAAGGGAGTGGTTGAAGCCAAGTGGCATCATGGGGGGGGGGTTGGAAGGGCCCTCTGGAGATCAAGTCCAATCCCCCCTGCCAGGGCAGGGCACACAGGAACACATCCAGGTGGGGCTTGAAAGTCCCCAGAGGAGGAGACTCCACAACCTCTCTGGGCAGCCTGCTCCAGGCTGCTGCTGACTTCCTGGGCTGCAGTTTTGAGGTAGTGTCCCGGAGCCGAGGGCAGAGCTGAGCAGCCCCTTTGGTCCTTTCTCCTCCTCAAGCTGGGCAGTGTCTGGTGAGATGAGCTGGCTCTGCATTAGCTGTTGGGAGGCATATCCATATCCAGCAGGATGAACCTTTGCCTCACAGCAGAGCTCTCTGAGGAACTCTCTGAGTGTTAACTTAAGAGGAACTCAGAGGATTGAAGCTGCAGGAGAAGGAGACTCAGCCTGGAGATGAGGGAGAAATCCTTGCTGGGGAGGCTCTGGCACAGGCTGCCCAGGGGAGCTTGTGGATGTCCCCTCCCTGGGTGAGGCCTTGAGCAGCCTGGGCTGGTGGGAGGTGTCCCTGCCCATGGCAGGGGGGCTGGAGCTGGCTGATCTCGGAGGCCCCTTCCCAGCCAGCCCGCCCTGGCGGGCCGGGAGCCCAGCTGTAACCTCTCTCGTTCGCAGCTGGGGCTGGAGCGCTTCCATGGCGTCTGCATCCTGGGGTTCAACTCTGCAGAGTGGTTCATTGCTGACATTGCAGCTATCCTGGCAGGGTAAGAGAGGGCTGCTGCCTCCTGCTGTGCAGTTTACTTCAGCATTCAGCTCCTGGCAGGAGCGGTTTGGGGTAGAAACACAAGAGAGCCCCAACCCACATAGCCCAAAGCTCAGCCCCTGTGGCCATGGGCAGCCTGGTCTGGGTGGTGGTGTCCCTGCTGCCTGCAGGGGGGCTGGACAAGGTGCCCTTGGAGGCTCCCTTTCCAACCCAGTGCCTTCTGTGACTCTCTTCTTCCCCAAGCTTCTCCTCCCTGCACAGCTGCAGTGGCTGAAGGCCCCCAGGGGCTTTGCTTGGGCTCTGATCCTGTCTCTTGCCTTTGTTTTGGGTTGGGTTTGTCTCTTGCAGTGGATTTGCTGTTGGGATCTACACCACAAACTCTCCTGAGGCCTGTCACTACGTAGCAGAGAACTGCAGTGCCAACATCGTGGTGGTGGAAAACCACAAACAGCTGCAGAAGATCTTGGAGGTAAACACACTGCTTGAGGGCTTGGGCTTCCAGCACCCCCCTGCCAGCTGGGGGAGGGGGAAGCCCTCAGGGCAGTGCTGAGGTCCTCAAGGTGAACAGAGAGGTCTCCAAGGCCAGGCTGGAGGAGGCCTTGGTTCAGTGGGAGGTGTTCCTGCCCATGGCAGGGGGTTGGAACTGGCTGAGCTTTAAGGTTCCTTCCAACCCAAAGCATTTTATGCTGCTCTGATGGAGCCTGCTCCATGTGCTCTCTGGTCAGGCCAGCTGGAGAGTCAGTGGTGCTCAGCCTCATGAGAGGCTCAGTGGTGGTTCCACACCTCAGCAGAGCCTCAAAGGCAGGAGGGAGAGCTGAGCACCCCCATGGCTGGCTGTCAGCATCCCAGGCCAAAGGGTTGCTGTGTCCAGGGAGGCAGGTGGGACCTGACAGGAGGCTGTGGAGAGGCTGCTGCTGGTCTCTTCTCACAGGTAATTGGTGGCAGAACAAGAGGGAATGGCCTCAAGCTGCCACTGGGGAGGCTTAGGCTGGCCATGAGGAAAATATCTTTCCCAGAAGGAGTGGTCAGGGGTGGGAATGTGCTGCCCAGGGAGGTGGTGGAGCCACCAGCCCTGCAGGTGTTCAGAGGTGGCTGGGGCTATGGTTTAGGGGTGAGCCTTGTAGAGTAGGGTTCTGGGTTGGCCCTGGGGATCCTGAGGGTCTTCTCCAACCTGACTGTCTCTGGGATTCTCGTGGCAAGCAGCAGCAGGTGCCACCTGCTGGGATCCAAGGGCCAAGCAGAGTTGTCTCCTCCTCACACATCTCCATTTTTCACCCAGATCCAGCATAAGCTTCCTCACCTGAAAGCCATTGTCCAGTATGGAGAGGAGCTGAGAGAGAAGAGACCCAACCTCTACTCTGTAAGTCCCTGGGCACCCCTGTGGCCCGTCCTGTGTTCAGCTGGTGGCTTGCAATGACCCTCACCTCCCACAGGGCTCTCAGCACCTTGGCTTCCCCGAGGCCTTGCTTGCCTCACTGCTGCTGCTGAAGCCTTGCTGATCCCTGCTGCAGGGGAGGGTGGCAGCAGGCTGACCTCTGCCAGGCAGCCTCAGGCCCCAGTTAATCCACTTTGCCAATCCCAGTGGACTCCCAGGGTTGCACCAGGGCCGGTAGCCCTCCCCAGGCTCGGCTCCAGCTCCCTTCCTGCTTCTCCCCACGGCAGCCACCGGAGCTTCTGAGGCTGAGCTAACGTCCAACCCCTTCTGGGCGCTGCTGGGGGCGGGAAGCAGCTTCCCTCTCTTCCCCTGTGGCAGAGGGTTCAGTTTCCCAGGTGGGCCATGGTCCCCAAGGTGACTGAGGTCCTCCTGTGCGCAGTGGAAGGAGTTCCTGGAGCTCGGCAGGGGCGTCGCGGACGGCGAGCTGCGGGCGGTCATCGCCGCGCAGAAGCCCAACCAGTGCTGCACCCTCATCTACACCTCGGGCACCACGGGGCCGCCCAAGGGCGTGATGCTCAGCCACGACAACGTGAGTCCCTGCGCCCGGGTCCCTGCGCCCGGGTCCCTGCGCCCGGGTCCCTGCGCCCGGGTCCCTGCGCCCGTGCTGGCCCCAGCGGCCTGCCGAGGGAGGGCGCAGCGCGGCTGAAGAGCCTGCGCTTCCGCGGGGGGCAGTGGCCTCAGGCTGGGCCAGGGGTGGCTTGGGATCAAATCGTAGAGGGGGGGGAAGGCAGCTTCAAGATCAGCCAGTTCCAGCCCCCTGCCATGGGCAGGGACAGCTCCCACCAGCCCAGGCTGCTCAAGGCTTGAAACACCTCCAGGCAGGGGACAGCCACAGCCTCCCTGGGCAGCCTGTGCCAGGCTCTCCCCACCCTCACTGGAAAGAATTTCTTCCTCCTCTCCAGTCCCCATCTGCCCTCTCCCAGCTCACAGCCGTTGTTCCTTGTCCTGTCACTCCCAGCCCTTGTCAAAAGTCCCTCCCCAGGTCTCCTCCAGCCCCCTTCAGGTACTGAAAGGCTGCTCTAAGGTCTCCCCAGAACTTTTAGGTTGGACATGAGGAACAATTTTTCCTCCCAAAGGGATATCAGGGCCTGGCCCAGGCTGCCCAGGGCAGTGGTGGAGTCTCCATCCCTGGAGGGCTTTCAAAGCCAGGTGTAGGTCTGGTGCTGAGGGCCATGGTTTAGTGGTGCCCTGGCAGTGCTGGGTTAAGGGTTGGACTCAGTGATCTTCAAGGCCTCTTCCAACCCAAACCAGTTCTGTGCCTGAGGTGAAGACCTCAGGGTGTTGTAGTCCTGCTGTGGGAGCTGTGCCCTGCTGCTCGGAGGGGCTGTGGCTGAGTGCTGCTGTGGGTTCCTCTTGCAGCTGACGTGGACAGCAGCAGCTGCAGGACGCTTCCTCATGCTGACAGATGCTAAGGAGAAGCAGGAGGTGGTGATCAGCTACCTGCCCCTCAGCCACATTGCTGCACAGATGTCAGACATTTGGTCGGCCATGGCCTTCGGGGCACAAATCTTCTTCGCTCAGCCAGATGCGCTGAAGGTAAAACACAGGAGCTGGAGGTCCTGCACCCACCCCAGCTTGGGCTGCTTCAAAGCCTGCCTTGAGCCCAGCCTCTTGGCCCTGGCTTGGCCTTGGCTTGACCCCCAGCCCAACCCCAGCCTCTCAGGCCTGGCTTGATCAACCTCCTGGGCCTGGGAGCTGTGATAACTCTGTTTGTGTAGTCACCAACTGCTCCTCTTTAAGGCTCTGTTTGGTCTGGCCTGAGCTTTGCCTTTTGTCTCCCTGTTGCAAGCTCCAGTGAGCTGGCCAAGCACTTCACAGCTTCTTGGTGTCTCACCTGACCACCAGATCTCTGCCCCAGCAGCCTGCTTGAGCAATGGCTTTGTTTGCTCTGCCCCCGTTGCACAATGCCACCTCCAGCAGCGCTGCGAAATCTGTGTCCTGGGAACAGTTCTTCTGTTGCTGCTGTGCCAGCCTTGGCACTGGAGGCATCAACCTGCTGCCTTCCCAAACCCACTGTTGCCTTATTCACTGTGGTGCCCCAGAGGCTGTGGGAGGGAGCTGGCATTGCCCAGTGCTGCTCTCTGGGCACCCAGCAGCGGTGGCTTTGCCATTGCTCCCAGCTGATCACCAAGTCCTAGGTCTCAGTGACCAGTGCTGACCTGAAGCCTCCAGTGGAGCCCTCCTGAAAGCTGCATTTTTCTTCTCCTTCCCTCAGGGCAGCTTGGTGGACACCCTGAGGGAAGTGAGGCCAACTGCTTTCCTGGGAGTTCCTCGGGTCTGGGAGAAGATAGAGGAGAAGATGAAGTCCATAGGAACCAAGTCCTCGACGCTGCGCAGGAGGGTGGCCGCGTGGGCCAAGGGAGTTGGGCTGCAGACAAACCTGAAGTGGATGAATGGGTAGGTGTGAGCCTGAGGGGTGCCAGGAAGGTCAGGAGAACTTCACTGCCAGCTCAGGGACTGCATCCTGTGTCACAGGGCAGATCTGTGGATGGTGAAAGCCAGGTGGGGTTGAACCAGAGGGTGAGCAGCAGGGGCTGGGGGTGGAAGTAGGAGCACAGAAGCCTTTGGGTTGGGGAAGACCTTTAAGATTCACAGAATGGGTTAGAAGGGACCTTAAAGATCCTCCAGCTCCAACCCCCTCCCATTAGAGCAGATGGCTCAAGGCCTCATCCAGCCTGGCCTTGAACACCTCCAGGGAGGAGGTATCCACAGCCTCCCTGGGCAGCCTGTGCCAGGGTCTCCCCACCCTCACCCATTTCTTCCTCACCTCCAGTCTCAATCTGCCCTCCTCAAGCTGAAAGCCATTGCCCCTGGTCCTGGCCCCCCCAGCCCTGTCACAGGTCCCTTGGGAACAGGTTGGCAAAGCTGCTGCAGTGCAGCCCTGCTCCCGCCCTGCCCAGGCTGCTGCCGAGCCCTCGGCACCGCGCCTCTGCGGCCCTCCAGCCCCTCCAGGGCTGGGGACTCCTTCACCCAGGCAGCCCCAACGAGGCCTCGATTTACTGAGCAGCCTAGGGCAGGCTGAAGCTGAGGAGGGGAGGGAGCTGTGGGTGCTGACCCCGGCCTCTGTCCCCGCAGCTCTCCGGAGGTGCCGCTGAACTTCCGCCTGGCCAAGCACTTGGTGTACCGGAGGGTGCGGAAGGCCCTGGGGCTGGACAGGTGCACCAAGTGCTACACAGGGGCTGCCCCCATCACCAGGGAGACCCTGGAGTTCTTCCTCAGCCTGGACATCCCTGTCTTGGAGCTCTATGGCATGAGTGAGAGCTCTGGGCCTCACACCATCTCCCTGCCCCACGCCTTCAGGCTCACCAGGTAAAGGCCTTGCTGGGAGCTTTCTCCTCCCTCTGCCACCTCCATCTCACCTGAGGCTGCTCAGCCCCAGAGTCTTTGCTGCCAGGAAGCTGTTGAGAGGGAGCCAGTTCCTCTGGCAGCCTCTTGCAGCTGAAGAGCTCTGCTGGGGGCTTGGGACTGGATGACCTTTAAGGCTCCTTCCAGCCCAAACCACTCTGAATTCGGTGTCCTTGGCCCGGGTCTGTGCAGTGAACAGCACCAGCAGCCAAACCTTGCTGCCAGGGGCGCCCCCAGCTTCCAATTCCAAGCTGAGGTGATGGAGACCAATGGGTGGAAGACACCAGATGTGTGAGCATTGGTCTCTGCAGCCACAGCTGCTTCTGGAGCTCCCTTTCCATGAGCCTCTGAAGCCCTGACCTTGCTTGCTGGAGCAGCTGTGTGCAGGGCTGCCTGGCTTCCTGCAGCCTGAGGGGCTCTGCCCTAGCCTCACCTGCTCCTCAGCTTGGTGAGAGGTTGGGGTTCTGAGTGCCCTGGGGGCTGTGTCTCTGCTCTCCTGGCAGCTGTGGGAAGGAGGTGACAGGCTGCAGGACCCTGATTGACAAACCAGACCGAGATGGCCATGGGGAGATCTGCTTCTCGGGGAGGCACATCTTCATGGGCTACCTCAACATGGAGGAGAAAACCAGGGAGGCAATAGATGAAGATGGCTGGCTGCACTCAGGAGACATTGGCAGGCATGACAAGGATGGATTCCTCTACATCACAGGCAGGATTAAAGGTATTCACTTCTTGCACCTCCTGGGCTGGTTGCCCTGGGCTTGCACAGCACCAGGACATGAAGCCTCCAGACCCTTCAGAAGAGTGTTTAAATGCTGCTCCTGAGTGTGGCTGCAGAGTGTCCTGTGGCAGGGCTTGTGCTGGGACCTGACCTCTGAAAGCCTCTGCAAGTTGCCTTCAGAAGCAGCTGCTGATGCTTTGTTTGGTGCTGGACCTGCCCAGGCTGTCCTGCCAGGTCCCCCCAGCTTCAGCCAGCTCTGCTGGCTCCCCTCTGAGAGGGACAGCAGCAGCTCAGCTCTGCTGGGAGAAGGGCTTGCAGCAGCCTCCTTCTTGGGACACCTCTGACCCAGCCCAGCCAAATCCAGCTTAGTGCAAGGCTTCAGCCAGACCAAAGGGCAGCAAAGAGCTGCTGGAGGGCATCTCTGAAAGGCAGCTGGGAGGGGCAGGTTCTCCTCTGCCCTGCAGCAGGCTGGGGGATGGCAAGACCTTGGCTTTGCCTCAGCAAAGACTTTTCCTTCACACAGTCCCCCAGTCCCAGCATGGGGGGTGCTGGCTGGGACCTTGGGGACCATCCAAGCCTTCTCCAGGCTGAGCAGCCCCAACCATTGCTGCCTGTCCACACAGGTGCTGGGGCTCAGCCTTACCATTTGGCCTGGCAGACCCAAAGGAGCTCTGAGGTCCTTTCAGGCTGTGAAGGAGCTGAGGGTAAAGCTCTCAAATGTTAACCAGGATCTGACTTTTCCCACCCAGAGCTGATCATCACTGCTGGGGGTGAGAATGTTCCTCCTGTTCCCATTGAGGATGCTGTGAAGGATGCTGTGCCCATCATCAGCAATGCCATGCTGGTGGGAGACAAAGCCAAATTCCTTTCTATGCTGCTAACCTTGAAGGTAAAGGGGATGGGAATCCACCTGCGGTGCCAAAGGGCTTTGGTTCCACTGAGGAAGGGAATTGCTGCACTTCTGCAGTGCCTGCTAGAGCCTGGAGGCAGTGTGGAGTAGGAGCTGCTGTAGCTGAGTCGTAGCTGGGCACAACAAGGAGCAGTGAAGGGCCAGGAGGATGATCAGGGGGCTGGAGCACCTCTCCTCTGGGGGCAGAGCTGGGGTGGTTCAGCCTGGAGCAGAGAAGGCTCCAGGGAGACCTCAGAGCTGCCTTCCAGTAGCTGAAGGGGCTCCAGGAGAGCTGGGGAGGGACTCTGGACAAGGGCTGGGAGTGCCAGGGTGAGGGACAAGGGCTTGGAGCTGGGAGAGAGGGGAGGTGGAGACTGGAGAGGAGGGAGAAATTCCTTCCAGTGAGGGTGGGGAGAGACTGGCAGAGGTTGCCCAGGGAGGGGCAGCAAAAGGAGGGATCAGCTTGGGGTAGAAAAGCAGAGGTCTGGGAGATGAGCTCTGGAGCCAGCTTGCTCCTTGGTGTTGAGTAAGGAGAGGTCTGAAGGAGTTGCCCTGCAGGAGGCTCTGGTGTGGAGTGGTGGCCTGCATCAGGAGGATGAACACTGCAGTGGTTGATCCCCTGGATGGGGGGAGCTGGGGGGAGCTGGGGGGTGGGGGGAGCTGGGGGGTGGGGGGAGCTGGGGTGGGTGAGGAGCTGGGGTGGGGGGAGCTGGGGTGGGGGAGCTGGGGTGGCTTCCCCTGGCTGTGAGGCTCCTCGCTGTGAAGTCCTCAGCGGCTGGAAGTGGCCTCTGGGTTTGCCCTGCAGTGCACTGTGGACAGGGACACTGGGGAGCCAGGAGATGACCTCAGCCCAGAGGCCATTGAATACTGCCAGAAGCTGGGCAGCAAGGCCACGAAGGTCTCTGAGGTCCTCAGCAGCAAGGACAAAGCCATCTATGGAGCCATCCAGAAGGGGATTGCAGCTGTCAATGAGAGAGCTGTCTCCAATGCCCAGAAGGTCCAGAAGTGGGTCCTGCTGGAGAAGGACTTTTCTGTCTTTGGTGGAGAGCTTGGTGAGTGGTGGGCAGGGAGGGGACTGGGGGTTCCCTTGGCAGCCCTCAGAGCCTCTGGACAAGATGAGCTTTGAGAGTCCCTTCCAGCCTGGCCTGGCAAAGGCTCCAGGGAGGCCTTAGAGCTGCATTTGAGGCCTTGAGCCAGCTGAGTGGTTGAGAGGTGTCCCAGGCCACGGTGGGGAGCTTGGAGCAGATCTCTAAGGTCCCTTCCAACCTGAGCCATTCCAGGGTTCAGCATCTGAAGAGGAGCTGCAGAAGGCTGGGGAGGGACTGTTTAGGAGGGCCTGTGGTGACAGGACAAGGGGCAAGGGTTTGAGACTCTGACCTCAAAAGGTTGGAGCAGATCACAGAATCAATGAGGTTGGAAGAGACCTCAGAGGTCATCCAGTCCAACCTGTCACCCAGAGCCTCAGGACTCACTAAGCCATGGCCCCCAAGTGCCACATCCAACCCCCCCCTTGAACAGCTCCAGGGCTGGGGACTCCACCACCTCCCTGGGCAGCACATTCCCGTGGCCAAGTCCTCTCTCTGGGAAGAACTTTCTCCTCACCCCCAGCCTGAACCTCCCCTGGCACAGCTGGAGACTGTGTCCTCTTGTGCTGGGTGCCTGGCAGAAGAGACCAGTCCTCGAGCTGCCTTCCCAGCTGGCATTGTGTGAGTCTCCCAAACCCCCCCCTTTACCTCCCCAGGCCCCACCATGAAGCTGAAGAGGTCAGTGGTGGCACAGAAGTACCGAGACCAAATAGCTCAGTTCTACGCCGAGCTGGAGACCCCCACGGGCACGGAGAGCCCCCTCCAGCAGCAGCAGCACTGAGGACAAGGCCCCTGCTGCCACCAGGGCTCCCCACAGGAAGGAGAGAGGAAACCTTCTGACTTCTCCTGAAATAAATGGAGGCTTAGGCAGCAGCAGCAGCCCTTCCCCAGCCACCCAGCTGGCCGTGGTGTGGCCCTCGTCCTGGTGACTTTGTGCCCTGTGCTTCCTGTGTCTGTGCTCTGAGAGGCTCCTGGGGGGGCTCCACTTGATGGCTTTTGGTCTTTCAGGGTTGGGTTTGGGCTTGTTTGTTTGTTTTATACCATCTTTACCTCTTCTGTTCTGAACCAAAGCTTCCTCCTCCTCAGCTGAAGGGCAAAGCCAGCAGCAGCTGCCCCTCCCTGCTGAGGGAGGAGGACAGAGGTCTCCTTCCAGTGGTGGTCTTCAACCCTTCCCATCCCTCCCTCAAGTGCATGTTCAGCTGCATGCTGGTGACATCAGAGCTCTTCTGAGTCTCTTTAACCTCCCCCCCAGACTGTCTCCAAGATGACAGCCTCTGAGTGCCTGCAGAGCCTGGCTCCTGGGCTGTGTGCAGCCTCTTCCTTGCTGCCTTTGTGCAATATTTTGGGGTCTGGTTTAGCTCTTTCTGTTGTTGTGCCAGTTGTTCTGAAGCCACAACTGGAGGGCTTCACCCAGCATCCTCCTGGCCTGTGTTGTGGGAAGGGTTCTCCACACAGGGACTGTTTTGTTTGGCTGTAGTCTGCACCACCCAGAGCAATGGGGGCTGTGGAGTGTCCTGGAGCTCCAGAGCTGGGAGGGTTGGGGTTGCTTGAAGCTCTGTGGCTGTGCTGGTAGAGAGGAGCTGTGGTAGGACCCCAGGAGCCCAGGGGCTGCTGCTTCTGAAGGTCAATGAGCAACCACTCCAGCAGATGTGAAGCTGCTTTGCACTGAATGTTGGACACAGGGGACAGCCTTCTGCAGGGCTGGGGGCAGAGCTCCCAGGGCTGGGGGCTCCTGAAGGTCTCTTCTAAATGGTTCTGCAGGGAGGATTCCTTCATCCCAACACCTAATGAAGGACTTTGCTTTCAACCTGGCTTGGTTCAAGCCAGGACCCATGGGGCTGAAAAAGGAGCATCACTTGGTTTGGAGAAGACCTTCAGGAGCCTCCAGCCCAACCATTCTCTCACTCTACCAAGGCTGGGGCTGAACCATGGCCCTCAGCACCACAGCTCTGAAGCACCTCCAGGGCTGGGGATTCAGCCACCACCCTGGGCAGCCTCTGCCAGTGTCTGAGGACCCTTGGAGTGAAGAAGTTTCTTCTGATGTCCAACCTCAACCTCCCCTGGGGCAACGTGAGGCCATTTCCTCCCATGGAACAGCTGCACCCCTGGGTTCTGAGTAATGGTTCTCAGAGGCAGAGGAGCAGGAGCTGGTGGTGGGTGCAGAGGGATCAACACTGCAAGAAGCTGGAGGTGGCTGCAGGTCTGTCTGGCAGCTCTCCAGGCAGCTCTGTCCCTCCACCACTGCTTGCTGTTGGAGCCTTGCTGTGGGTGGGCAGCAGCAGCACCTGGCCCTGGGCACCTTAGGCAGGCTTAAAGCTAAAACCCTTCTCTCTGCTCAGGGCTGAGTGAAATTCCCCTTGCAGGGGGGCCTCAGCACCTGGCTGAAGGGAGGACAAAGCTCCCTGGTAACTGCTGCTGGGCTGCTGCCCAGGGTTGTGTTCTGAGCTGGGAGGGTTCCAGGGCCCGGGAGAATGCTGAATAAAGGAACTCTGCAGTTTGTGTCCCAACACTTCAGTGCCTCCTGCTGAGTAACTTGGAGCTGAGGGAGCAGGAAGGTTCAGTTCTCCTAGCACAGGCACCTCCTTGAGCACCACTGATCCATGGAAGGGGTGGGGGGTGGAAGGGACCTTCAAGATCATCCACTTCCAACCTCCCTGCCAGGGGCAGGGACACCTCCCACCAGCCCAGGCTGCTCAAGGCCTTGAAACCTGCAGAGAGGAGGCAGCCACAGCCTCCCTGGGCAACCTCTGCCAGTCTCTCCCCACCCTCACTGGAAGGAATTTCTCCCTCCTCTCCAGTCTCCACCTCCCCTCTCCCCACCTCCAGCAATTGTCCTCACCCTGGCACTCCCAGCCCTTGTCCAGAGTCCCTCCCCAGCTCTCCTGGAGCCTCTTCAGCTACTGGAAGGCAACTCTGAGGTCTTTCTGGAGCCTTCTCTGCTCCAGGCTCAACCACCCCAGCTCTGCCCCCAGAGGAGAGGTGCTCCAGCCCCCTGATCATCCTCCTGGCCCTTCACTGCTCCTTGTTCTGCCCAGCTACGACTCAGCTACAGCAGCTCCTACTCCACACTGTAGTGCCTGCTAGAGACTGGAGGCAGAAGTGCAGCAATTCCCTTCCTCCGTGGAACCAAAGCCCTTTGGCACCGCAGGTGGATTCCCATCCCCTTCACCTCCAAGGTTAGCAGCAGAGGAAGGGCTTTGGCTTTGCCTCCCACCAGCTACCTCTTTGCCTGTGAAGTGAAAAAGGGAAGCAATTCATAGCAGCAGTCAGGGTTGGAAGGGACCACAAGGATCATCCAGCTCCAACCCCCCTGCCGTGGGCAGGGACCCCCCACACTAGAGCAGGCTGGCCAGAGCCTCACTTAAACCCCTCCAGGGCCGGGGCCTCAACCACCTCCCTGCACAACCCATTCCAGGGCTTCACCACTCTCATGGGGAAGAACTTCCTCCTCACCTCCAGCCTGCATCTCCCCACCTCCAGCTTCAGTCCATTCCCCCTAGTCCTACCACTGCCTGAGATCCTGAGCAGTCCCTCCCCAGGTAGCCCCCTGCAGATCCTGGAAGGCCACAATGAGGTCACCTCGGAGCCTTCTCTGCTCCAGACTGAACAGCCCCTGGGGGGGGGGTGGAGAGGAGGGGAGGAGGAACCCAAACCAAACTCCCTTTTTCCCCCTCCCCTTTTGGCTTTCCCCTCTTAGCCAGAGCCACAACCAGCTCCTTGGTGTGGGGGGGGAGAAGCAGCACAGCAGCACCACCAAAAACCCAACCAACCAACCAACCACTTCACCTCGGGGTTGTTTTTTGTTGTTGTTGTTGTTTTTTACTTTTCCATCTTTATTTCACTTCCCCCCCCCCCCCGAAAATTCCTCCAAGAGTTCCAAAAACAACAACAACAAAAAAAAGCAGATTAAAAAGAAAATGAGGAGGGAGGAAAAAAAATATAAAAGCAGCTTTAAAATTCAGGACAAACAATCCTGGAAGTTATTTTTTATTATTATTATTATTACAAAGAATTTTTTTTGTTTGGGTTTTTTTTTTCTGCCTTTTGGGGTTTTTTTTTGTTTGGTTTTTTTTTTTTCTCTTTCCCTTGAAGTTATTAAAAGTCTTGGGGCCAGCTGCAAGTTTTAAGTTCTTTCTTTCTCTCTCTCTTTCTATTTTTTCCTTTCCTCTCAACCACAGCTGAGGGAAGAACCAACTTTGTTTCAACCCCCCCCCCAGGCAGGAGGTATTTAATACCTCAGGCCCTAGGCAGCAATACAGTTCAAAACCAGCTAGGAGTTGAAGGAGTACTTTTTAAGTGTTCTTGAAGGAGTGCAAACTCATCTCAAGTCAGGTTTTGATGGCTCCTCTCAGGCCCACCCCCAACCCCCAAGGAAGCCACACCGACAGGTTTGGGGTACTTGGGATTAATACTTGCTTCAGAAAGGTGCTCAGGGCTTGGCTCAAGCAGCAACACACAGCACCAGGCCCCTAGGGGGAGGAACACTCAAGAGGTTCAGCAGTGAGGTGGAAGGGACCTTAAAGATCCTCCAGTCCCAACCCCTCCACACCTCCCACTAGAGAGGATCTCCGCTCATCCAAGGTGCTCAGGGCTTGGCTAAAGCATCAAGACCAGCAGGCACCTGGGGGAGGAACACTCAGGAGGTTCAGCAATGACTTGGGTTGGAAGAGACCTCAAAGATCATCCAGTTCCAACCCCCCCTTGCCATGGAGCACCTCCCGTTAGAGCAGAGCTGCACTCATCCAAGGTGCTCAGGGCTTGGCTAAAGCATCACCACCAGCAGGCACCTGGGGGAGGAACACTCAAGAGAGTCATCAGTGGGTTGGGGTGGAAGGGACCTTACAGGTCCTCCACTTCCAAGCCCCTGCCATGGGGCAGGGACACCTCCCACTGAGCAGATCTCCACTCGCCCGAGGTGCCCAGGGCTTGGCCAAAGCAGCAGCACAGCACCTGGAGGGGAGCACTAAGAGGTTCATCAGTGGGTTTGGGTCGGAAGGGATCTTAAAGATCATCCAGTTCCAACCCCTCTAACACCTCCCACCAGGGCAGACCTCCTCCTCTCCTCCCAGCTGCTCAAAGGCTGTCCCAAGCTTTGCCACCCCTGGGCTAGCAGGGATCCTTCCTCCGAGCAGCCTGACCCTGCTCCAGTGCATTGGCCACAGGGAGGACAGAGCCAGAAGTGCCTCGGTCTCTGCTGGAAGGGAGCCTCAACCCCCCGCCATCACAAGGCATTCCCAGACCTGACAAAACCCAAACCCAACCCCCTCTCCCCCCAGCTGCTTCTGATCTCTGCCTAAAGCCCTTGCTGCTCCTGCGGCTACCACCGCGGGGGCCGGAAGCAGAAGCAGCAGCCGGTGGCCACCAGCCCAGTGCAGGGCCGGGGGCTCAGCCTGCCCCACAGCACGGCCGGGGGTCAGCCTGCCCACAGCAGGGCCGGTGGCCACCAGCCAGTGCAGGGCCGGGGGCTCAGCCTGCCCACAGCACGGCCGGGGCCACCAACCAGTGCAGGGCCGGGGGCTCAGCCTGCCCAGGGCCAGGCTGCTCCCCTCCCTGTCCAGCGGTGCCCAGCTGGAGCTCTGGGGCCAGCCTGCCTCTAGTTTCTCTTTTTCTTCTCCTTTTCACAGCAACTGGCAGCACCCAACGCCCCAAGGCCGACCCCAAGACAGAGGCAAGACACCACCAAGCTCCTCCGGCCCCCTTCTGCTCCTCTGCTCCTCACCACCCAGCGCAAGGCCGAGGCAGAAGCTGCTCCTGAGCTCAGGCTCCACCAGCACCACCACTCCCCTCCAAAGCAGCTCTGAGAGCCTTCAGCCTGGTCGGGCTCGGAGGGGACCCTGCAGAGGCCATGGAAGTCAAAGCAGGACCCCTTGGGGCAGGTCACTGAGGAGCAGGAGAGTTTAAACCCCAAACCCTCCTGGGCTACAAGAAGTCAAATTTTGGTTTCTTTTTTTTTTTTTTGCCTTTTTTTGTTTGCTTTTCCTTTTTTTTTTGGCCTTTTATTTGCCACCTGGTTTTTCGTGTTTTTTTTGCCTTTTATTACATTTTCCTGTAAACACTGCAAGCTACTACACATCCTGATAGACCTTCCTAGGTACAACAAATCCATCCATGCTCTCCAGAAGTGACCCAAAAAAAAAAAGAGCCCCCCAAACCCCCCCCCCCCCCCAGTTAGC
>JAAWVA010000037.1:9120852-9197844 GCA_015227895.2 Colaptes auratus | reverse complement strand
CCTAGGGGGAGGAACACTCAAGAGGTTCAGCAGTGAGGTGGAAGGGACCTTAAAGATCCTCCAGTCCCAACCCCTCCACACCCCCCACTAGAGAGGATCTCAGCTCATCAAGGTGCTCGGGCTTGGCTAAAGCATCAAGACCAGCAGGCACCTGGGGGAGGAACACTCAGGAGGTTCAGCAATGACTGGGTTGGAAGAGACCTCAAAGATCATCCGTTCCAACCCCCCTTGCCATGAGCACCTCCCGTTAGAGGCAGAGCTGCACTCATCCAAGGTGCTCAGGGCTTGGCTAAAGCATCACCACCAGCAGGCACCTGGGGGAGGAACACTCAAGAGAGTCATCAGTGGGTTGGGGTGGAAGGGACCTTACAGGTCCTCCACTTCCAAGCCCCTGCCATGGGGCAGGGACACCTCCCACTGAGCAGATCTCCACTCGCCCGAGGTGCCCAGAGGCTTGGCCAAAGCAGCAGCACAGCACCTGGAGGGGAGCACTAAGAGGTTCATCAGTGGGTTGGGTCAGAAGGGATCTTAAAGATCATCCAGTTCCAACCCCTCTAACACCTCCCACCAGGGCAGACCTCCTCCTCTTCTCCCAGCTGCTCAAAGGCTGTCCCAAGCTTTGCCACCCCTGGGCTAGCAGGGATCCTTCCTCCGAGCAGCCTGACCCTGCTCCAGTGCATTGGCCACAGGGAGGACAGAGCCAGAAGTGCCTCAGGTCTCTGCTGGAAGGGAGCCTCAACCCTCCCTGCCCATCACAAGGCATTCCCAGACCTGACAAAACCCAAACCCCAACCCCTCTCCCCCCAGCTGCTTCTGGATCTCTGCCTCAAGCCCTTTGCTGCTCCTGCGGCTACCACCGCGGGCGGCAGCAGAAGCAGCAGCCGGTGGCCACCAGCCAGTGCAGGGCCGGGGGCTCAGCCTGCCCACAGCACGGCCGGGGGCTCAGCCTGCCCACAGCAGGGCCGGTGGCCACCGCCCAGTGCAGGGCCGGGGGCTCAGCCTGCCCACAGCACGGCCGGGGGCCACCAACCAGTGCAGGGCCGGGGGCTCAGCCTGCCCAGGGCCAGGCTGCTCCCCTCCCTGTCCAGCGGTGCCCAGCTGGAGCTCTGGGGCCAGCCTGCCTCTAGTTTCTCTTTTTCTTCTCCTTTTCACAGCAACTGGCAGCACCCAACGCCCCAAGGCCGACCCCAAGACAGAGGCCAAGACATCACCAAGCTCCTCCGGCCCCCTTCTGCTCCTCTGCTCACCACCCAGCGCAAGGCCGAGGCAGAAGCTGCTCCTGAGCTCAGGCTCCACCAGCACCACCACTCCCCTCCAAAGCAGCTCTGAGAGCCTTCAGCCTGGTCGGGCTCGGAGGGGACCCTGCAGAGGCCATGGAAGTCAAAGCAGGACCCCTTGGGGCAGGTCACTGAGGAGCAGGAGAGTTTAAACCCCAAACCCTCCTGGGCTACAAGAAGTCAAATTTTGGTTTCTTTTTTTTTTTTTGCCTTTTTTTGTTTGCTTTTCCTTTTTTTTTTGGCCTTTTATTTCCACCTGGGTTTTCTTTGTGTTTTTTTTGCCTTTTTATTACATTTTCCTTTAAACACTGCAAGCTACTACACATCCTGATAGACCTTCCTAGAGTACAACAAATCCATCCATGCTCTCCAGAGTGACACCAAAAAAAAAAGAGCCCCCCCAAACCCCCCCCCCCCCCCAGTTAGCCACCATAAAAAAATCAAATTAAAATATAGAGAGATATAGATCCCCCCCCCCAAAAACCAACCCCCCCCCCCGACCCCTGCACGGGAGGAGCAGCTCCAGCAGAGCCCTCAGCCAGCCTCTAGAGAACCTACACCACAGGGAACCTTCAACATGGACCTAAAAGGGAAGGGGGGGGAAGGGGGGGAATGGGGGGGGGAAAGGGGGGGGAATGGGGGGGGGGGACACACACACAACACAAAGATTGAGGGCCCCCAAAATGGGACCAAACCTTTTGTTGGTTTGCTTCCTCCTCCCCTCCCCCAACCCTTTCCCAAGCCCTCTCCCCCCCCCCCTCCTCCCCCCCCCTCGCCCCCCCCCAAGCCCTCCCACCGCTACCACCACATCAAGGCCAAAGAACAACAACTCTAAGCACTTGCAAGAAACCTTTTTTTTTTGTCTTTTAAGTAACAAATCAGCATGGTGCACACGAGGGGGGGGGGAACTATTGCTGGGGACAAGAGGAACAAGGGGACAATCCTATTTCGTGGGGGGGGTTTTATCCCCCCCCTCCCCCCCCCCTCCCCCCCCCACTTTTCCCTCCCCTCCCTTCCCTCCCCCCAAGGAGATTATAAACAGTCTAAAAAAATCTGTCTGGAAAATACTTCTTATAAAAAGGGGGGGGGAAAAAAAAAGCAACAACCAGCCCCAACCAGCCCCAAAATTCCCAGCAATGCTCAGCAGACCTCCAAGCCAGGGCCAGGCCCAGGCCACACCCAGCAGGAGCCCCCCCCCCCCACACTTCGGGGGTCATTCTCCCCCGAGGGGCTGGGAGCTGCAGGACACAAGCAGGGGGACAGGGAAGGAGGTGGCAGCTCCAGAGCCTCCCGCGGCTGCTGCTGGTCCCAGGACAGCAGCTGGGGGCGGATGGAAGGGCTGTGGGAGGAAGAGGAGGGGTGGTGAAGAGAAGGCTGAAGGCCTCTGGGGATCCCAGGCTGGCTGCAGCATCGCTGCTCCTATTGCTTCGGGGCCCCGGGGAGCATCCCCAACCCCCCCTTCAGCTGGGGGCACAGCAGGAAGGAGGCTGCCGGCAGCTGCTCCACACCCCCGGCCTCGGGCCGCAGCCGCTGCCCCAGCCTTGCCTCCTCCACACCACACCAGCCCCAGAGGAGCCCTCCAGACCCACCCACAGCACCCACCGTGCCCACGGGAGGACGGGGGCGAGGGGGGCGCTGGGCTCACCCTGCTGCCACCCCTGCCCACCCGCTCGGAGCAGCTGCAGGCAGCTCCTCCTCTTCCAGCCTCCTGGGGGTGGGGGCTGCAGGGCTCCTACTCCAGGTTTGGCATCACCCAGCAAGAGAGGGGAGGGAAAAAAGGGGGGGGGGGGGGAAGAAAAGAGCTGAGATCACTGTGGTGACCACAGGGTTTGCACCTGGCATGAGCTTGGTTTGGTTTTATATATATACACACACAGAGACACACAGAGGAGAGACACATGGAAGGTGGTGCTACAAGGGGGGGGGGGGGAGAAGAGAGGGAGGGGAAGGGAAAAGTTCATGGGAATCAGGTCAACATGACCCAACTCAAACAAGCTTATCATCATATTGCCACTTTCACTTGATTAGTTGCAACATTTCCATGATAAAAAAGGGGGGGGGGAGGGGGTAAAAAAAAATCCCAACCCAAACCCCCAAAACCCCCAACCCCAACCCAAGGGATTTGCAATTTCAATCACAGAGGAAGGAGGACAGAAGCAAAACCCCTGGGGGGTGGGGGGGGAGGTGCAGCCCACCCCCAAGCCAGGCTCACCCCCACCACAGCTACAGGAGGTGGCAATGGTGGAGGTCCTCTGCTGCTCCTCCTCCTCCTCCTCACTTAACATTTGGCAAGAAGCTTCCACACTGCTTGGGATACCTCAAAAACAAACACTTGGAGCAACTCCTCCAGCAAAATACTGCCTGTAGGGAACCAGGGGAGGGGGGGGTGTGATGGAGGCTTGAGGTGAGCTCCCAGGCTTCCCTCACCACCCCCCCCCCCCCAAAAAAGCCCTGGGTACAGCCCCTGGAAGTCAACACTAGTTTCACTAGAAACAGGAGAGAAGGTTCTGGGGTTAGTGTTTTACTCTTTCTCTTGAGAGAGAAAAGAAACAAACCAAAACCCAAAGGAAAAGGCAGGAGAGAAAAGGGAGGAAGGACCAAACCTGACCTCAGCTGGGTTTGGTGTCAGCATTTGTCCAGGGGCACCTCCCCCTCCAAACTTCTCCCCCTGCCCACCCCCTCCAAGCACAGCCACTGGGGGGGGAGGAGAGCACAGACCAAACCCCAGCAAAAGTCAGAGGAGAAGAGGAGGAAGGGGTGGGGGGTGCTGAACCCCTGAGGGGTGTTTCTCTTGGGGGGGAGGGGGGATTGCTCTTCAGCTTCCATCCACTACAGAAAGAGAGCCACAGCCGTCCACGAGAGGGCATTTTGGAACCACAGGAGGACAAAAAGACCCTCAAGCCCTACAGGAAGCCAATCTGAAGCTCCCCTTCCCCCTTTCCCCTCTCACAAGCATGAAAAAAAAAAACACATAAAAGAAAGGGGGGGGGGGAGGGGGAGGGGGAGGGGGGAGGAGGGGAAAAAAACCCCCAACACAAACAAAATCCACACCCTTAAGATCATAAAGACCCAACCAGGCCCTTCTTATACATACAGTACATACATATATATAATATATATAGAAAATATACAGCTTACAGGCTTGGAGTCCCTCTTACAGTTAAAGCAGACTGGGGAGGAAAAAAAAAAACAACAAACCCTAAAAATCCAAACCAGGAGGGAGACCTTGGGGGGGGTTGGGTTTGTTTTGTTTTGTTTCTTTCTTTCCTTATTGTTTGGTGGTGGTTTTGTTTTAGGAGCTCAGATCATCAGGAACCAGCTCCAAACAGCCCTCCCCCCCCCGGCCTTCCCCCTCTCCACCACCCCTCAGGCAGGAGGGGGACAGCAGATTCGAGAGGCCTCTCTTCCAAGAGCAAGAGGAACTTGCTCCCTGCAGGGAGCTTGAAGGGTGAGCCTGCAGGGACCGGGGGGAGGCAGGAGTGAGAGCAGAGCTTTGAGACTTGCAGGTTGATCCAGGGTGGAATCTGCTCACTTGTTGCAGGCTCTCCCCTTATCCCCTATTTCTTCTTTTTCCCCCCCTGGGAAGCCTCCTCTGGCAGCAGTCTCTCTCTGTCTGGCTTTGTGAAAGCCAATCTTACCTACGCCGCACCGACACAACAGAGCTGGGGGCGCGGGCCGGGGGTCAGAGCTCCCTGTAGGCAGGCTGGTCCCTAGGTTTTGGTGAAGACAAACACAAACCCCGTGATCCAACGCTTCTTCAGATCTCACAGAAGCCTGAAAACATCCTCTTGGGGCGGGGGGGGAACCCCAAACAACCAAACCACAGTTCCTTGGAAGTCAAACTCCAAACCAGCCCAGGAGGGAACTGGAGGCCAAGGCTGCCGCTGCTGCGCGGCCGAGCGCCGCACGTCCTCTGCTCCGCCCGGGCCCCGCGCCCCGAGCCCGCTCAGGAAGCCTTCCAGGCAGGACAAACCTCAGCAACTGAAGGGCTGGTGCTTGGAGGGGGTGGGGGGGGGGTGTTGAAGGAGGAGGAGGTGGGGTTTGAAGCCTACAAGAAAAGTGCAGCTGGCTGTGCATTCCTAGAGCGTTGGCTGGTCTCTAAGGCAGTGCTTCGGGTGAGTCAAAGAGGATTAAAGAAAGGCCTAGTCCCACGGTGGGAGGTGGTGGTGGTGGTGAGGTGGGAGTATGGGGGGGTGGTGGTTTGAATTTCCTGGTACCAATCAAAAGGGGAGGAGGAGGTTGGGTTTCCAAAGCAGCCCTGCTCGCGGAGGCCAAGCGTCATGTGGCGACGGCTTCCAGGTAGCTCTGCAGCTTCCGGACGGTTGTCTCGTCCAGGGAGAAGAGGTCAAAGTCAAAGGTTGTGTTGGTGACATTGAAATGCCCAGTCTCCTCAATCAGGTTGACAATCTGCACAGAAAGGAGACAGCCAAGGATGGAGAGACCCCCACACCCCCACCCCACACCCCCCAGAATCAAGGGGGAAGGTCACAGAGCAACGACAGCCCCAGGCAGCGCTACAGGGCTGGGGTCGGATGGCTGAGAGCTGCCAGGCAGAAAGGGACCTGGGGGTGCTGGGTGACAGCAGCTGAACAGCAGCCAGCAGTGTGCCCAGGGGGCCAAGAAGGCCACGGGCATCCTGGCCTGCATCAAGAATAGTGTGGCCAGCAGGAGCAGGGAAGTCATTCAGGAGCAGGGAGGTCATTCTGCCCTGTGCTCAGCACTGCTCAGGCCACACCTTGAGTCCTGTGTCCAGTTCTGGGCTGCTCAGTTTCAGAAGGACATTGAGAGACTTGAAGGTGTCCAGAGAAGGGCAACAAAGCTGGGGAGGGGTCTGGAGCACAGCCCTGTGAGGAGAGGCTGAGGGAGCTGGGGTTGCTTAGCCTGCAGAAGAGGAGGCTCAGGGGAGACCTTCTTGCTCTCTACAACTCCCTGAAGGGAGGTTGCAGCCAGGTGGGGGTTGGTCTCTTTTCCCAGGCAAGCAGCACCAGAACAAGAGGACACAGTCTCCAGCTGTGTCAAGGGAGGTTTAGGCTGGAGGTGAGGAGAAAGTTCTTCCCAGAAAGAGGAATTGGCCCTTGGGATGTGCTGCCCAGGGAGGTGGTGGAGTCCCCAGCCCTGGAGCTGTCCAAGAAGCTGGAGATGTGGTGCTTCAGGATACAGTTTCGTGGTCATGGGAGCTGGGTTATGGTTGGACTGGATGATCTTAAAGGTCTTTTCCAACCTTGGTCTATGAGTCTGTGAGAAGGTTTCACAGTGCAAAGGGAATCCTCTCTCCAAAAGGCAAACCAGCTCCTCCTGTGTGCCTGACTGGCTCAGGCTGGCAAGGGACCTGGGTGCAGACTGGGAAGGGACTGGGCAGGGACTGGGAAGGGACTTGGGCACAGGCTGAGCAGGGACCTGGACACACTTCCTTCCTTTGCCATTAGCACCAAAGAGCCCAGCTCTGGGAGCACTGCTGGGATGTGCCAGAGGGAAGCTGCCCAAAGCACACCTCTGTGTCTTTGCCTCCCGCCACACTGCACACACCTCTGAGTTCATTCGACCTACACAGGTGACCCAGACCCTCTGGCTGAAGGAGTAAAAGGTCTCAAGCATCACAGGGGTCCAGCTGAGACCCTTGGACACAAAGCTTAGCAGAGGACAAGAGCTTGCCAGAGAGCAGAGAGCTGATCTCTACCTGCTGCAGCACGTTGCGCTCTCGTAGTGCCATCAGCCGCCTGTGGAGCTCCACTAATTCATCAGTGTAGGCCTGCAGGGGAGGCAGGAACAGCACCAGTGACACACGTGGCCAAAGTCAGCTTCCCAGGGAGCAGCAGAACCACCTGGAGGCTCTTTCAGGCATGGCTCTAAGTCCTAGTGCTTTCCCCCCTCAATTTTTACTGCCTCCTTCCATTCTTATCAGGTACTGGAGATGAAGAGTTTCCATCAGCATGGATGGGCTGGAGACCTGGAGACCTTTTCCTTCCCAAACTTTCTTCTCCCAACCCTTCTCCTTCCCAACCTTTTTTGTTCCTTCCTAAACTCTTTCTTCTCCCAACCCTTCTCCTTCCCAACTTTTTTGTTTTTCCTAAACTCTTTCTTCTCCCAACCCTTCTCCTTCCCAACCTTTTTTGTTCCTTCCTAAACTCTTTCTTCTCCCAACCCTTCTCCTTCCCAACCTTTTTTGTTCCTTCCTAAACTCTTTCTTCTCCCAACCTTTCTCCTTCCCAACCTCCATTTTTCTTCCCACCTCTTTTTCCAACTTTTTTTTTTCCTTCCCAACCTTTTCTCTTCCCAACTTCCATTTTTCCTTCCAACCTCTTTTTTTCCTCCCAACCTCTTTTTTTCCTTCCTAACCCTTCTCCCTTTCAATCTCCTTTTTCCTTTCCAACCTTTTCTCTTCCCAACTTCCCCTTTTCTTTCCCCATTTTTTCTTTCCCTTTTTTCTCCTCACAGCCTTTTTTTCCCCTCCCAACCTCTTTTTTTGCCTTCCCAGCCACCATTTTTTTCCCTCCCACCATCCTTTTTCTCTTCCCAACCTTTCTTCCTCCCAACTTCATTTTTCCTCCCAGCCTTCATTTTTCTCCTCCATCATTTGGATCTCAACCCCAACATTGCTCTTTTCCCTTCTTCCTTTCTGAAGCTCTTCAGCCCCATCCCTATTCATGCCAACTCTTGAGGATCATTTCCTGACACAGCCAGATGGCAGCAACCCCTCAACCCACACCACTGGGGCAGGACAAGGGGCAACACCAAACCCATTTTCATGCCCAGTTGTGGGGGGCTGGGTCCATCCTATTTGCTATCCATCACTCCCTGCAGTGTGACTCCCCCTAAATCTCTCCTTTCAATCTCTCTTACTTCATTCCACTCCAGTTGGGAAGCTGCTGAGACAGAGCAATGTCACCACCCTGGGCTGTTTCCAGTGGGGCTTTTCTTTCCCACCCAGAGACCTTGGGGGGGATCCCACAGGTGTGTGACAAACCAACCCTCAAACCAACCTTGTCATAGGTTCCCTTCTTCAGGATCTTCTCTGGCTTGTTACAGGACTCTGGGCTTTTCCTTCCAGATGCCTGAAGGTTAAAGAAAAATCAATCAATCAATCAATCAATCAACATCAGGGGCCAAAATTAGCTCAGACAAGGTGGTGGCTTAATGGTTTGCATGCCCAGCACTGACCAGAGAAATTAGTTGTCTGATGGAGATGGTGAAACAGGGAAGACCTGGTGCCAGGCTGCACTAACAGCAGGGATGGAGCTGCAGAAACCCCAAGTGCTGGGGAGCAGCATTCCAGGCCAGGGAAGATTGGATGCACCCTCAGTGGGTCTGCAGATGGCATCAAGCTGGGTGGCTGTGTCCATCTGCTGGAGGGTAGGGAAGCTTGCCAGAGGGAGCTGGGCAGGTGAGAGCCACAGGCTTGCAAGGCTCATTGGGTGAAGTGCAACAAGGCCAAGGGCCAGGTCCAGCACCTGGGTCACAACCACCCCATGGGCAGCTACAGACTTGGGATGTGTGGTTGGAAGGCTGCAACCTGGAGAGGGACCTGGGGGTGTTGGTTGACAGTCACTGAACATGAGCCAGCAGTGCCCAGGGGGCCAAGGAAGCCAAGGGCATCCTGGCTTGGGTCAGAAGCAGGGTGGGCAGCAGGGGCAGGAGGTTACCATTCCCCTGTGCTCAGCACTGGGGAGGCCACACCTCGAGTGCTGTGCTCAGCTCTGGGCCACTCACTCCAGGAAGGACATTGAGGGGCTGGAGCCTGTGCAGAGCAGGGCAGCAAGGCTGGAAAAGGGCCTGGAGCCCCTGGGCTGTGAGGAGGGGCTGAGGGAGTTGGGGGTGTTCAGGCTGGAGAGGAGGAGGCTGAGGGAGACCTCATTGCTCTCTACAGCTCCCTGAGAGGAGGGTGGAGCGAGGGGCTCAGCCTCTTCTCCTTGATGACAAGCAACAGGACCAGAGGCAACAGTTCCAAGCTGTGCCAGGGGAGGTCCAGGCTGGATCTCAGGAAATACTTCTTCACTGGAAGGGTTCCCAAACACGGAACAGGCTGCCCAGGGCAGTGCTGGAGTCACCATCCCTGGGGGGGTTCAAGCACCATGCGGAGCTGGCGCTTAGGGAGGTGGTTTAGTGTTGACCCTTCAAGTGCTGGGTCAGGGTTTGGACTGGATGAGCTTGGAGGTCTCCTCCAAGCAGGCACATTCTGTCATGCCTCACCTTGTTGTTTGCAGGGGGCAGCTTCTGCCCAGGAGGAGGCTCTCGACTGGGCAGGCAGGAGTCGGCGCTGTTGTCGCTGTCGCTGTCGCTAAGGCTCAGCCTGCAAAGCAAGCAGCAGGGAATGAGCACCCCCAGGGCACCAGGGAGCTGCTCAGCTGGCAGCTGAGGCAGACAGGGTGAAGTGACAATTCTCTCCTTGAGCCTGGACTGTGAAATTGTCTGGGAGAAGTGCTCTCCCTCCCAGGATTCTCTCTTCTCCCAGCTGATGCCACCCTTGCCACGTTCCATTCCCTCAGCAAGCAGAGTGGGGACTTGCAGCTTACACACTGGAGCAGCTCAGCCCTTTTAGACACAAACCCCCTGGGAGCCACTGAGTAAGAGCCACCTGATGTGCACACACAGCAGCTGCCCAGCTGGGGGGATTCATTGCAAGACCCCCCAAGTACCTGCCTGGGAGATTTGTCAACACCTCCACTGAGACCACAGCCAAAGCCAGAAGCATTTGGTGCCCCTGCTGCGACCTTTGAGACCTCCTATTTATTCTCATCCTCCTTGTGGCCCTGCAGATGGATTACAGCAGGTATCCTGCTTTTGATGAGCTTGACAAACTCTTTATTACCTCTCCTTTAAAAAAAGCCAACCAACCAACCAACCACAAGAATCCAATCAGTCTCCTGCTTGCCTCTCCCTCCCTGCTCACTTGGTTCTGCTGCGCCCTGGGCAAACAACGGAGCCTTTGTTGGTTTTGGTGAGCAGAAGCAGCTGGGCCAAGCAGTTGGGTTTCAAATCCTCAGCCTGAAACACCAAGCTGTGGCCACAAGAGCATTTCCTGAGGGCTGAAAGATGAAATCCAACCATTTCCAAGGCCCACAGCAGGAAGCAGCTGTCAGCCACGGCCCACGGGAGTCGAGTAACCAACTGGCAGCCTGAACTCGGGGTGCAGGCCAAGAGTGCTCAGTGCTGTGAGCTGCTGTGTGTGCTGGGCCAGCCCTGAGCAGGAGCTGGCAGCCTCCACAGCACCCCTCTAATCTCTGCAGATCAAAGGTGTCCCCCACCAGCCAGCCCAGCAGAGATCTGGAGGTGGCAGGCAGGTGACTGTTTGAAGGAGCTGCCTCACACACCCCTGCAAGCTCAGCACACACCACCTGCCCCTGGCCTCCCTTTGAGCTCTGCTGCTCTCTCCTCATCCAGTTCTGTTCTCACCCTGCCTGTTTTCATCTGCTCCACATCCTCACCCCTCCACACATCTGCCTTCCTCCTCCTCTCACACTTCCCTCTCAGCTGTAGCCCCTTTGCTTTGCTTCCTCCCTCCAAATGGAGGCAACACAATCCCCCTCACCCCCCAGGGCAGCAAGACAAACCAACATCTTTCTTCTGTGGTTGTTACCACCTGGAATCCCGGCTGACTGGGTTTGCTTTGACTGCTGCCTCTTCTCCAGAGGAGCTGTCATCATCATCTGACTCCTCTGACTGCAGATCTTCCACCATGGAGCGCAGAGGACCTGGGATCAGAGGGGAGAAAGCAGTTCAGCACCCCCAGGAGATGTGCAGCAGAACTCCATCGCCCCACCGCTGGGCCCAGCTGCACTAAGTTGCTAAGCTCCCTCAGGATTCCCCACTGCCCTCCTCCTGTTGTGCAGAGACACTGCTGAAGGACCTTTCATTATTCACAGCTTGCAGAACTACAGAGGGAGCTGACAAACTGTACAGCTGCCATAAGGCCACCCCCAGCTCCCCTCAGTCCCTCCTCACTCCCTTCTGAAATGACAACAACAGGACCCATTTTTCACCTCTTTGGGGCTTAGCTGGCACTCAGGGGACAGCACTGGCAGCAACCCAGCAGCTGCTAAGCCTTTACTACTGCCACACTTTGGGTCATTGGGTGGAGGAACCTCCAAGAGAAGTTAGGAGCTGACTGCCCCATTTCTACTTGTCAATAAAACATGGAGGAGCTCTGGAGCAGAAACATTCTGCTGCCACTGGAGATCAAGCAGCAGCAGCAGCAGCAACCACATTTAGAAAGTGAAGCCAAACCCCCCAAAGCCAAGAGGGGAAAAAGGGCCAAAATCCAGGGAGATGCTCAAGTGTCCCAACCAGCCAAACTCTTGCTCGTGATTAGGCTGTGCCACTACTGCCTGCACAGCTTCAGCATGCAAGAAAACTGTGGAGAAGGGCTCAGACAGGAGATCAGAGATCTGATTCTTCAAGGAGCCCTCCTGAGGTTCTGCAGGGAGGAGCTGAGGGAATGTGGATGTCTTTGCAACACACCTTGGCTGTGGTTCTGAGAGGGCTCGAAATCAGAGTCAGAGCTGGAGTCGGAGCTGGAGCTGGAGTTGGAAGGGCTGGACTGGACAGACTTAACCCCCCATAAAAGGGGAAAATAAACACACACACACGAAAAAACAAGAGAAGAAAAAAGAATCTTAACCTTTCCAATCCAGAACAGCAGCACAAAGCAGAGTGAGACAGTTCCCCATCCCTGGATGCAGCTCAGAATCAGCACAACGAAACCCCGGGGCGATCCCAACGCTTCCCGAGCCTTTGGCTCCACTGCTGCCACCAAACCCCTCCACAGCACCAGCTGCAGAGAGCCTCAGGGAGGGAATACTGCAGCTGGAAACTGGCCAGGTGGGAAACCCTCGCTTTGAAGTGTGAAAGGTGATGAGCAAACAACCCAGGGCAGCTAGCAGAGCCTCCTTGGGGAGGGTTTAAGGTAACCCACAGCCACGAGGGTGCTGAGACACTGCAAGAGGTTGTCCGCAGAAGCTGTGGTGGCTCCAAGCCTGGAGGTGCTCAAGGCCAGGCTGGATGAGGCCTCGAGCAACCTGGGCTGCTGGGAGGGGTCCCTGCCCATGGCAGGGGCTTGGAACTGGATGATCCTGAAGATCCCTTCCAACCCAACCCATTCCATGAACCTTCTTCCTCTCTCCTCCTGCAGGAGATTCAGGTTGGACATCAGGAGGAAGCTCTGCACTGTGAGGGTGTGGAGACCCTGGCACAGGTTGCCCAAGGATGTGGTTGAGGCCCCATGCCTGGAGACATGCCAGATCAGGCTGGATGAGGCCCTGGGCAGCCTCGAGCTGGAGGTGTCCCTGCTGAGTGCAGGGGGTTGGACAAGATGCCCTTTGACGATCCCCCTCAGCCGATGCTCTCTGTGCCATGCTTTAGCTGCAAGCCCCACGAGGTGGCAGTGAAGGCTAAAGGAACCGTTCCAGCCCCAGGAGCTGCAGTGGCTTCTGCAATCACCTTCGAGGGGTGGTTTTTGTTGCTCAGTAGGATCCAGATCAAAGGTTCTCACTGCTCTGTACCCTCACACTACCCTTCTCACAGCAATTCAGCATTTCAGTCTCATTCTGCCATCCAGAATCCACTGACTGCTTCCCCCCACCTGATGCTGGAAAATCCACACAGTGCTCAACTTCCTGCAATGAAGAGGCAAGGGCCTGCCCCCTGTGCTCAGCACTGCTGAGCCCACAGCCTGAGTACTGGGTTCAGCTTTGGGCCCCTCACTCCAAAGAGGACATTGGGGAGCTGGAGCAGGTCCACAGAAGGGCAAGAAAGGTGGGGAAGGGCCTGGAGAACAGGGCTGGGGAGGAGCAGCTGAGGGAGCTGGGGGGTTCAGCCTGGAGAGGAGGAGGCTGAGGGAGACCTCATTGCTCCCCAGGCTCCCTGAGAGGAGGTTGGAGCCAGGTGAGGTTTTGGTCTCTTCTCCCTAGGATGAGGTGATAGAAGGAGAGGAAATGGCCTCAAATTGTGCCAGGGGAGGCTTAGGTTGGAGATGAGGAACAATTTGTTTGCTGCCAGAGTGGTCAGGGATTGGCAGAGGCTGCCCAGGGAGGTGGTGGAGTCCCCAGCCCTGGAGGTGTTGAAGAAATGTGTGGCCATGGCACTTGGGGCCATGGTTTAGTGGCCACAGTGGTGTTGGGTTGCTGGCTGGACTCAATGATCTCAGAGACCTTTTCCCCCTGAATGATTTTATGACTCAAGGAATCTTTTCCAGATCAGGGAGCGCAGCTCTTGTGTCCCCCCGAGGGAACCCATCCTAACCTCCTTCCCCCCCCATAACCCAGCAGGTCTCCCCTGAAAATGACTCCACAGCACCCAAGCAGCAGAAGTTTGAGGCTGTGCAGGCCTCCATCCCTCCCTCTGGGCTGAAGCCTCTGCTCTGCTGCAGCTGGACATGCTCTGCACGCTCCGGCGGCTGCCACCCCCGGGGGACAAAAGCAGAAGCCGACAAAGGAGCCAGGGGATCCTGCCCTCACATCTCAGCCTCTCCCTTTTGTCACCACCAGCCTCCAGGCAGCCAAGCATGAGGCCAGCTCAGGGAAATGGACTGGATGGGGGAAGGAAAAGAAGAGAGGGAGGAAAGGGGGCAGGGAAAAGAAGGGGGAAAGGGAGGCAAGAAAAGAAGAGAGAGAAAGGGAAGGGAAAGAAAAGAAGAGAGAGAAAGGGAAGGGAAAGGAAAGAAAAGAAGAGAGAGAAAGGGAAGGGAAAGAAAGAAGAAGAGAGAAAGGGAAGGGAAAGAAAAGAAGAGAGAGAAAGGGAAGGGAAAGAAAAGAAGAGAGAGAAAGGGAAGGGAAAGAAAAGAAGAGAGAGAAAGGGAAGGGAAAGGAAAGAAAAGAAGAGAGAGAAAGGGAAAGAAAAGAACAAGCAACATTCAGCAGAGCAGAAATGGAAGAGAAGCTCCTCCAGCCCACTGCAGTCACAGCAGCCCTGGTGCCAGCAGCACAAAGCAGAGCAAGACTGTTCCTTTCAACAGCAGCCTGCAAAGATGTCAGCTGGAAGCCGTGGTGGAGCTGCAGCCCCAGAGCCTGTTGCACAACACTGTTGGCTGCAGCAGCAAAGCTGATTTAAGAGTTTCCGGGCCCCGCTCCACCTCCAGCTGCTCCTTCACTCCAGTGATGTGGCTTTACCACACAGATCCACACAGCTGCACCAGCAGGGCCCAGGCAGCAGCGAGCTGCAGTGCTGGCAGCAAAGGAGAAAAGAACAAGATCCCCCCCAAGGGTGGGAAAGCAACTCAACCAACCTCCTCTGCTGCCTTCTGCGCTCAGGTCCTTCAGCATCGAGGGCCAGAGGAAGCTGAGCTGAGCGGCAGCTGCCAGGGTTCCCCCTTCATCACACTGAGCACTGCCTACCCTCCTCCTGGACTAGCACTCAACTCCCTCTGTCAAGCATCCAAGAGACACAAGAGCTGGTGCAAGAGAGGACACAGCAGCACAGAAAGCTTGGGGTGGGGGGCGGGACAGGGCTGCAGCAGCCGCTGTGGACACAGCAGCAGTGCCTGAACTCAAGGCCTCATCCAGCCTGGCCTTGAACACCTCCAGGGAGGGGACATCCACAGCCTGCTTTGGGTTGGAAGGGACCCTAAGGATCATCCAGTTCTGACCTCCCTGCCATGGGCAGGGACACCTCCCACCAGCCCAGGTTGCTCAAGGCCTCAGCCAGCCTGGCCTTGAACAGCTCCAGGCAGGAGGCAGCCACAGCCTCCCTGGGCAGCCTGGGCCAGTGCCTCCCCACCCTCACTCTGAAGAACTTCTCCCTCCTCTCCAGTCTCCCTCTCCCCTCTCCCAGCTCAAAGCCATTGTCCCTCGTCCTGTCACTCCCACCCTTGTCACAAGTCCCTCCCCAGCTCTCCTGCAGCCCCTTTCAGCTGCTGGAAGGCTGCTCTTAAGCTCCTCCTGGATCTTCTCTTCTCCAGGCTGAGCAACCCCAGCTCTCCCAGCCTGTCCCCACAGGAGGAGGTTCTCCAGCCCTTCATGACCCTCCTTTGAACCCAAAAGGCTGCTCAAGGCCTCATCCAGCCTGACCCTTGACCACCTCCAGGGAGAGGCCATCCACAACCCCCTGGGGGCAACCTGTGCCAGGGCCTCCCCACCCTCGCCGGCAAGCAGCGAAACATCTTCCCAGCACACACAAAAGCACACGAGCCAAGAGCTGTCAGAGTTTGGGTTTCAGTTGTGTCTTTCTCCTCCTGCTTTGTTTTCTTGCCTCCTTTTGGAAAAAGCTTTTCAGAAGACAGAGGGTGAGGAATGCTCTTAGTTGTTAAAAAATGCAAAGGGGGAAAAAAGAGAAATATTTAGACAGCTCTTAAAAATAGCAGCAGAGGAACATCCTTTGGTTTATGTTTCACAACACAGCCTGGTGAAGGTTTTGCAGGGGCAGGAGGTTGGATCCTGAGCTGTAGCCAACAGCAGATTTCTTCCAGGCCAGGTCAGGAATGGGGGTTGGGTTGCTGGGGTGGGGGTTTTGTTGTTGTTGTTGTTCCATTTTAATCCTGGGTCTGGGGGTTGGTTGGTTTGTTTGTTTGTTTGCTTTTCAGAACCCAAACTGGAGCCATTTCCTCCTCCTCTGCACTAAGGTCACGTTCACAAACGTGCTAGCACAAGCAGGTACAAAGTGTGCCCCATGCCTGGGGTTAGCTGCTTCTAGGTCACAGCATGGGAAGGGGTTGGAAGGGACCTCCAGAGATCATCCACCCCAACCCCCCTGCAGAGCAGGGCCACTCGGGGCAGGTCACACAGGAACACATCCAGCTGGGGTTGGAAGCTCTCCAGGGGAGGAGACTCCACAGCCTCTCTGGGCAGCCTGCTGCAGGCCCCCAGCACCCTCACACCAAGCAAGTTCCTCCTCGTGCTGAGGTGGAATTTCCTGTGATTGAGCTCAGTCCATTGCCTCTCCTCCTGCCCCTGGGTGTCACTGCACAGAGCCTGGCTCCATCCTCCTCACCCCCACCCCTCAGGTATTTATAGACATTCACAAGATGCCCTCTCAGCCCCCTCCTCTGCAGACTGAACAGCCCCAGGGCTCTCAGCCTTTCCTCCTCACACCGATGTTGCAGTCCCTCCATCATCCTCAGAGCCTCTGCTGGACTCTCTCCAGCAGCTCCCTGTCCCTCTTGAACTGGGGAGCCCAGCAGTGGACACCATGCTGCAGGTGTAGCCTCACCAGGGCAGAGCAGAGGGGCAGGAGAACTTCCCTAGACCTGGCCACGCTCCTCTTGAGGCACCCCAGGATAGCAGTGGCCTTCTTGGCCACCAGGGCGCATTGCAGCCCCAAGGGCATCTTCTTGGCAACCAGGACTCCCAAGGTCCCTCTCTGCAAGGGATGAGCCAGAGGCCATACCCCCAAGCTCTGCCCTTCAGCTAAGTCTGCCTGCAGCTGAACCTGACCAAGAAGTGCCCATGTGAGACAGGAGGTGCCCCAGGGAGCAGGAACAGTTAATAGCCAGGGGATCTGAGTTAACACTGAGGTATTAATTAAAGGATTAACACTGAAGGTTTCAAAGAGGACTTGAGGTACAAGCCTGAACCTTGCCCAGTCTGGCTCTGCACCTCTGATGGACTGCTTGTGATCAGCTTTTCTGCAGGCAGAGATTTAAACAGCAGCAGCAGCACAACTCTGGCAAAGGCCAGATCCCCTAACTCACCTCTGACTTGAAGGAAGTCTCGTCCTCTGAGTTGGACTCCTCCATCTCCACAGGCTTTTTGAGCTCCTTGGCCTCGCTCTCGGGCTTCACCTTCTCCACTTTGGCATTCATCTTCTCCTTGGTTTGCTTCTTCTCCGGGTACGAGGAGGACGAGGTCCTGGGAGACGTCCCCAGCAGGTTCTTCACCCCTTTGGAGCTACTCTTCTTCTGCTTTTTGGCACTGGGCTTTGGTGACTCCACGTTGGAAGGCCTCTTGCTGGAAGACTTCAGCTCCGGCTGGGGCCCGCCCTTTGGGGAAGTGTTCTCCAGTTTGGTCTCCTTCACCGCCAGTTTTGGTTCCTTGAAAGCAGCTTTTGGAGGTGCCTTCTCCTCCTTAGGCAGTTTATTCTCAGTTGGTTTCCTGGAGGAGTCCTTCAAGGGCTTGTTCTGTTCTCTTTCCAGGTCTTTGGAGGAGTTTTTGCTCTCAGAGTCTTTCCTGGGCCTCTCTCTGTGCTCCTTGGTGACTTTGTGCGGCTTGGAGGCTTTGCTGCTCTCCTTGTTTGCATCCTGGAATTCAGCAAGAGACAGAGGCAAGGCAGGGATCAGCCTGGGGCTCTGCAGAGCACCACAAACCACCTGCTCACAAATCAGCCTGAAAGCCTTTTGGTTGATGCAGACATCCACCCACGGCTGCCTAATGCACTGACCTGCCCCAGAGGTCAACTCCAAGCTCTCCCTAAAGCTGATGGACAGAAACTGACAGCAGGCACCTAAACATCCACATCAGGACAGGATGAAACAGGTCTCACCAGGGCCTCTTCCTTCTCCCAAGCTCTATAAAAGGAGATAAATAATCTGGAGATGTTTAGTCCAGGTTCAACCTCCAGGGGTAACAACTGAAGCTAGAGGCTCCCAGAATTGGAAGCAGCCAGAACACAGCTGCTGAACAATCAGGGAGAGGCCTCCTGAATGATGCCAACCTCCAGACCATCAGCTGCTGGGCTCCAGACTACAAGGAAGAGGCTTTCAGGATTGGAAGCAGCCAGAACCCAGCTGCTGAACAAGCTCTTAGCAGCAAGTCCTGAATGACTTCTTCACCTCAGGTTGACCTCAAAGTGTGCTTGACTGACCTTTGACCCATGGGATGGTTTGGTCTTCTTGGGGTCAGAGAAGGCAGAGAGTGGGATTGTAGGTAACATTGGGTAATCAGGGCTTGGTCTTGAGACAGCTTCTGCTCCTTCTGGCATTACCATCACCTAGCAATAAAGAGGAGGAAAATGATGGATGAGGAAAGCCTCCTGGACTGTTAACACAGGAGCAGGCTAAGCCACTTGCTCCATGAACACACAGCCAGAACCACAGAATGGTTGGAAGGGACCTCCAAAGGTCATCCAGTCCAACCCCCCCTGCCCTGAGCAGGAACATCCTCAACTAGAGCAGGTTGCTCAGAGCCTTGTCCAGCCTGACCTTGATGGGGCCTCAACTACCTCCCTAAGCAACCTGTTGCAGTGTTCCACCACCCTCAGGGTGCAGAACTTGTTCCTCACATCCAATCTAAGTCTGCTCTGCTCTCATTTAATTAAAGCAAAAAAAGGGGAACAGCAAACCTTGGAGCTCTCCCTTGCCAAGATCCTACCTGAAGGGACCTCCAGGAAGGCTGCTCAGGGACCTTTGCTGAGGGTGTCTAGAGGCAGGCCAAGGGGGAATGGTTTGAAGCTGAGGGAGAGCAGGGTTGGACTGGAGCTGAGGAAGAAGTTCTTCAGTAGGAGGGTGGTGAGACCCTGGCACAGGCTGCCCAGGGAGGCTGTGGCTGCCTCCTGCCTGGGGGTGTTCCAGGCCAGGTTGGATGAGGATCCCTCCTTTAGTCAATCACTGCATCTGACATCTCCAGAAGTAAGATTCCATCCACTGCACCAACCCATCCCTTGCTGAGCCCTCAGGAGTCGATTTTCCCCTCCCACACCCACTTCCACTCTATATTCTAGCACTTCCCCTGAAGATCTTTGTGCTCTCTAAGCCATAAGCAGCCAACCTCAGCTTGAGAGGACACCTGAGTGTCTGGGAAGCACTAAGGATTAAGCTTTCCTCAGGCAAAAATGAATAAGGAACAGAGTGGAAACCTCTTCCTTCTCTTAAAGAAGGTCACAGATAACTGGAACTGCCTGCTGGACACTTTGCAGCAGCCACACATCCCATTCCCTGGGGGGGAAGGGAGGGAGTTAGTGCTTTGATATTACTGGTGACATTTAAATGGCAAATGAAGCACCACCAATCACATCAGCAATGCTTCAGTTCTGCTTCAAGTGCTGCAGTTGCACACACACACAGGAGTGAAGGGAAAAAACCTGCCTGGGTCAGCCCTTAGAGGAAGGTGGAGAGCTGTGGCCTGCTGGGCTGGGGCCAGAGTGGCTGAGAGCAGCCAGGCAGAAAGGGACCTGGGGGCACTGGTGGACAGCAGCTGAACAGCAGCCAGCAGTGTGCCCAGGGGGGCAAGAAGGCCAAGGGCATCCTGGCCTGCATCAGCAGGAGCAGGGAAGTCATTGTGCCCTGTGCTCAGCACTGGTTAGGCCACACCTTGAGTCCTGTGTCCAGCCCTGGGCTCCTCAGTTTAAGAAGGACATTGAGAGACTTGAAGGTGTCCAGAGAAGGGCAACAAAGCTGGGGAGGGGTCTGGAGCACAGCCCTGGGAGGAGAGGCTGAGGGAGCTGGGGTTGCTTAGCCTGGAGAAGAGGAGGCTCAGGGGAGACCTTCTTGCTCTCTCCAACTCCCTGCAGGGAGGCTGTAGCCAGGTGGGGGTTGGTCTCTTCTCCCAGGCAACCAGCACCAGAACAAGAGGACACAGTCTCCAGCTGTGCCAGGGGAGGTTTAGGCTGGGTGTGAGGAAGAAATTCTTCCCAGAAAGAGGAACTGGCCACTGGGCTGTGCTGCCCAGGGAGGTGGTGGAGTCCCCATCCCTGGAGGTGTTCAAGAGGGGCTTGGATGTGGCTCTTGGAGCCATGGGTTAGTCAGTCAGGAGGTGCTGGGTGAGAGGTTGGACTTGATGATCTCTGAAGTCTTTTCCAACCTCACTGATTCTGTGATTCTGAAGAAGAAACACCAAAGCCAAGCCAAGCCTGGAGCAAGAGGAGATCACTACAGGCTTGAGCAGAAGCTCTTCAGCTCTCCAGCGCCGCTGGCACTTACCCCTCCAGCCTTGATCAGCTTGCGCCTGAACTCCTTGGTGGGGTTGTTGAAGGTCAGCTTCTCGCAGCGCAGGTGGTTCACAGGGGGGTTGCCCTCCAAGTTTAAGAAGAGGTCATATGTGAAACAAACCTTCTTGGGCTCCTCCTGCAGAGAGAAGGGGAAAATAAAGACTGCTGGGGCAAGGGAAGAGCTTTGGCAAGCACAGGGAGCCAGGGGATCCTGAGAAGCCCAAGGCAGCCACCGCAGTCTTGCAGGCAGAGAGGGTTTTCAGCATGAGATCAGAGGGCTGGAAGGTAAAACTCTTTGTGCCTGAAGGGCTTGAGGGAGCAGAGTGAGGGTCAGGAGCTCAGATGTGGCTTTTTACTGCAAAAGGACAAGGGCACAACTCCCAGTTCACAGAAGGTCTGGGGTTGGAAGGGACCCTCCAAGGGCATCTCGTCCAACCCCTCGCAGGCAGCAGGGACAGCTCCAAGCAGAGCAGGCTGCCCAGGGCCACATCCAGTCTGATCCTGAATGTCTCCAGGGATGAGGCCTCCACCATAGCCCTGGGCAACCTGTCCCAGTGTCTCCCAACCCTCATTGTGCAGAACTTCCTCCTAATGCCCAACCTCAATCTGCCCTGCTCCAGTTCCAAACCATTGCCCCCTGTCCTGTCCCCACAGGCCCCTCTGAGCAGCCCCTGCCCAGCTCTCCTGTCTGTCCCCTTCAGATACTGACATGCAGCTCTGAGGTCCCCCTGGAGCTTCCTCTTCTCCAGGCTCAACAACCCCAAGACTTTCAGCCTCTCTTGTCTGTTGAAAGCCCAAGCCCTCCAAGGAAAGCAGATTCCCCAGCTTTATCCACTGCTCTGTTCTCCCTGAAGTTCAGATCCTGTCTCCTTTGGGAAGCAACTGAACTCTTCAGCATCAATATTAAGAGAAGCAAAATCCTTTCTTTAGAGAAGCAGCAACTTCTGAAGGGGCAGCAGGCTCTGAGACTACTGAGAGAAGATTAAGTGGCAGGGCAGGAGGCAGCCCTGGGCTTGCAAAGCCCCTGCTCCATATGCAGACTGCAGAGGCTGAATGGAAGAGCTAGCCCAGGCTTTTTTGTTTTGAACCTTCCAAGGGCACTGTGACTGAAGGAATCCCTGCACACTGAGGGGGAGATCATCTGTGCCTCACTGCTTCCCTTCCACCTGCAGACACCCAGCACAGAGGGGGAGAAGTCTCCTCCTGCTGCTGCTGCTGCTCTTTTAACTCCCCCAACGAATAGAATAGAATAGAATAGAATAGAATAGAATAGAATAGAATAGAATAGAATAGAATAGAATAGAATAGACCAACCAAACCAGGTTGGAAGAGACCTTCAAGATCATTGTGTCCAACCTATCAACCAATCCAACACCACCTAAACAACTAAGCCATGGCACCAAGCACCCCAGCAAGACTCCTCCTGAACACCTCCAGTGATGGGGACTCCACCACCTCCCTGGGCAGCACATCCCAAGGGGCAATCACTCTCTCTGTGTAGAACTTCTTCCTAACATCCAGCCTAAACCTGCCCTGGCACAGCCTGAGACTGTGTCCTCTTGTTCTGGTACTGGCTGCCTGGGAGAAGAGACCAACCTCTGCCTGGCTACAACCTCCCTTCAGGTAGTTGTAGAGAGCAAGAAGGTCACCCCTGAGTCTCCTCCTCTCCAGGCTAAGCAACCCCAGCTCCCTCAGCCTCTCCTCCCAGGGCTGTGCTCCAAACCCCTCCCCAGCTCTGTTGCCCTTCTCTGGACACCTTCCAGCAGCTCAACCTCCTTCCTAGACTGAGGGGCCCAGAACTGGACACAGGACTCAAGGTGTGGCCTAACCAGTGCTGAGTACAGGGCAGAATGACCTCCCTGCTCCTGCTGGCCACACTGCTCCTGATGCAGGCCAGGATGCCATTGGCCCTCTTGGCTGCCTGGGCACACTGCAGGCTCATGTTCAGCCTACCATCAACCAGCACCCCCAGGTCCCTCTCTGCCTGGCTGCTCTCAGCCACTCTGACCCCAGCCTGTAGCACTGCCTGGGGTTGCTGTGGCCAATGTGCAGCCCCTGGCACTTGGATGTGTTCAATCTCCTGCCCTTGGACTCTGCCCCTCTGTCCAGCCTGTCCAGGTCCCTCTGCAGAGCCTCTCTGCCCTCCAGCAGATCAACTCCTGCCCCCAGCTTGGTGTCCTCTGCAAAGGCACTGATGATGGACTCAGCTGCAAACACTGCACACTGCTTACTACAGACAGCATCACCACAGCTCCTGGGCTGCCCTCCTGCTGGGCATTTCCAGCTGAAAAGTCAAAACAGAACCAGAGAAAGCCAGCTTGGAAGGGACCTGAAGGATTCATAGAGGCATGGAATGGGTTGGGTTGGGTTGGGCTGGAAGGGACCTTCAGATCATCAGTTGCAACCTCCCTGCCATGGGCACTTTCCAGCAGCCCAGGTTGCTCAAGGCCTCATCCAAGCTGGCCTTGAACACCTCCAGGGAGGGGACATCCACTGCCTCCCTGGGCAGCCTGTGCCAGTGCCTCCTTACCCTCACTGCAAAGAATTTCTTCCTCACCTCCAGTCTCAACCTCCCCTCTTCCATTTCCCCCTTCCCCTGTCACTCCCAGCCCTTGTCAAAAGTCCCTCCCCAGCTCTCCTGCAGCCCCTTCAGGTAGTGGAAGGCTGCTCTAAGCGCTCCCTGGAGCCTTCCCTCTCCAGGCTGAGCAGCCCACAGGGGAGGTTCTCCAGGCTCTGACCCTCTCCTGCTCTGGGAGCAGCCAGGCAGGTGCCAAAGCAGAGCTCTGAGCAGTAGAGGGCTGCTCACAGCCTTCGACTGCAGCCTGCTTTTGCTGGCACCTCCCAGATCAATTTATTCCACGTTGGAAACCAGGGAAAGCATTTCAGAAACAATTCTTAGGCCACATTCAGCTTCCTCTTCATCCTTCATTTAAGTTTATTGGACTTCGAGGGACCCTCTGCAGCTGCTGCTGTAACTCCAGTCGCAAGCACTCCCAGGCAGAGCTCACTAATGAGTTGGTTAATGGCAACGCGGGGGGGAGGGGAGGGAAGGGTCTGCTGGGAGGTGTCCCTGCCCATGGCAGGGGGGTTGCAACTGGATGGTCTTGAAGGTCTCTCCCAACCCAACCCATTCCATGAAGACTCTTTTATCTTGGCTATCCCACCCCCCCTACCCCCCCTTTTTTTTTGAGAGAGACTCCAAAGCATCAAAGCAGCTCCCACACATTTATTGTACCTCTGGTGATGAGCTTCCACTTGCTGTAAAATTAAGACAGTTTCTCACTGTGAGCTTTCTCCAACTCAGAGATCACAACCACCCTGGGAACCAAGCCCCAGCCCAGTCCCATCACCATTAAAACCTCCTTTGTATCAGCTCAGGCCATCAGGAGCGTTCCCCCCCCCCAGTGAACAGTTAAGATTACAGCGCTGCTCAAAGAACTCAGCACACACACACAGAGACCTCTCAAAGCAAAGGGCTGCAAATAAACATTCTTGGCTTTACTGCCTTCCCCAACAGCTAAATGATTACAGCTCAAGACACTCTAAACCTTCACCCATCTGGCCCTGCCTCAGAGGTTCTTCCCTCCAAACAACCTTCAAGGGGTGGAGAAGAGAAAAAGAGAGGGGGAAGGGGGGGCAAAGAGAGGGGGGGGGGAAAAGGGGGCAAAGAGAGAGGGGGGAAAGGGGGGCAAAGAGAGGGGGGAAAGGGGGGGCAAAGAGAGGGGGGAAAGGGGGGGCAAAGAGAGGGGGGAAGGGGGGGCAAAGAGAGGGGGGAAAGGGGGGGCAAAGAGAGGGGGGAAAGAGGGGGGGCAAAGAGAGGGGGGGGAAAGGGGGGCAAAGAGAGGGGGGGGGGAAAGGGAATGAATGAAAACAAACAAGCCAAGCACCAAAAAAGAAAGAGAGAAAGGCAAGGAGAAAGAAGAAAATCTCTCCCAATTAGCCTGGACCTCCACATCCTGCAGCTGTGAAGGGGCAGCCAGACCCAATCCACACTTCAAAGCCTTTCCAAACCACACCTTGGGATCTCCTCCTGCTTGGAGCTGCAGCTTTTGCAAGCCACAAAACAAATCTGTGAGAGGCTGCACCACCACTGAGATCCCTGCTACGGGCTGGGGGGAAGGCACCGTCAAGATCAGCCAGTTCCAAGCCCCTGCCACGGGCAGGGACAGCTCCCACCAGCCCAGGCTGCTCAAGGCCTCATCCAGCCTGGCCTTGAGCACCTCCAGTGGGGGCACCCCTGACTTCCCCCTGAGCAGCAGCTGGGTGTGCAGGCTGAGCTTTACTCTTAGGTGATTCTGTGATTCCACCTCCTGATACTCAGCTCCTGCTGTCAGCAAGCCAAAGTGAATGGCAGGGGTTGGAAGGGACCTCTGGAGAGCAAGTCCAAGACCCCCCTGCCAGAGCAGGGCACACAGGGGCACACCCAGGTGGGTTTGGAAGGTCTCCAGAGATGGAGACTGCACAACCTCCCTGGGCAGCCTGCTCCAGCAGCCTCACAGGACAAAAGCTCCTCCTCATGCCCAGCAGGGATTTCTGCTGGCCAGGTTTGTGCCCACTGCCCCTTGGCCTGGAAACAGGGTCAGACCTCTGTGGATATTTTGGTGATCTCCAAGCCCAAAAGTCTTCCCAGAGGGCCTTGCTCCCAAGAAGGGAAGGCTGGGGTGGAGGATCTGGATCCCCTCAGGAAGGATGGATCACCTCCATTTCTAACTGGGAGGCTCCAGCAGAACTCCAGAAGAAAATCTGTCACCAAGAGACCACTTGGACACTGGAACCCTCGCCCAGGGGAAGCAGTGGAGCCCCCTCCCTTGGACAGTTTGAAGCTTGCCAGGGTGCTGGGCCAGCTCATTTCAGCTCCCCTGTGACCTAGCAAGGCTGGACCAGGTGATCCTTGGGGTCCTTTCCAGCCTGGCATTCAGATCCCCCCAGCAGGTTAACCACTGCAATTCAGTGGTCAGTTTGGACAGGAAATGGTTAACCTTCAGCAAGCCAGCCCAGGACATTGCTTTATCTGTCCCTTAGATCTCACCGTGCCAGAGAAGTAAACTCCAAGGGTGTACCACAGAGCCAGGGCCAAGCTTTTATCTGCAGCTGCTGTAAATTGCCCTCACCCAGCAGATCTCCACCTCCAGCTCCCCAAGCTGAGGCCATCTCACTTTATTGCTACTGCCTCCCAGCTTCCTGTCTGCACCTCTGCTGGGACAGACACCCAGGCTGCTTTCTTCTTCTTCTTCTGATCTTCAAAAGTCCTTTTCTGATGAGGGGACTGCAGCAGCTCTGAGAGAATTGGGGCTGGGAAAGAGCAGACTGAGAGTGGGGATCTCACCCATGCTGAGCAATGCTTCAAGGGTGGGTGGGAGGAGGATCCAGAAATTGCAGCAAGTTGGAAGGGACCTTCAGAGGTCATCTTGCCCAACCCCCCTGCAGTCAGCAGGGACACCTCCAACTAGATCAGGCTGCCCAGAGCCACATCTCATGGGACCAGCCTTTTGTCAGGGTGCCCAGGGACAGCACAAGGGGCAGGGGGCACAAACTGGAAGCCAGGAGGTTCCATCCAAACAGGAGGAGAAACTCCTTTGGTGTGAGGCTGCTGGAGCCTGCAGCAGGCTGCCCAGAGAGGTTGTGGAGTCTCCTCCTCTGCAGAGCTTCCAACCCTCCCTGGGCCCTGTGCTGCTGGGCAAGCTGCTGGGGCTGCCCTGCTGGATGATTTCTGGAGGTCCCTCCCAACCCCTCCCATTCCCTGGTAAGAAGCTTCACCTAAACAGGAGGCTGAAGGAGCCCTGGAGCAGGCTGCCCAGGGAGGCTGGGGAGCCTCCAGCTCTGGAGACACTCCAGGCCCACCTGGTTGCAGCCCTGTGTGACCTTCTCTAGGTGACCCTGCCTTGGCATGGGGGGGGACATCAGCCTCAATCTCCAGAGGTCCCTTCCAAGCCCTACCCCTTGGGACTGTGTGTGGCTGCAGGCTGGGCAGGGCAGGATGGGGTTAAAGTTCTTTTTGGCACTTTCCACTCAGAGGAGGGGCTTTCATTTTCTCTTTTTTTCCTCCCCCCCCCCTCCCCCAAGTCTTTTGTTCCAGTTTCCTCGGGGTGGTGTTTTGGAGGCAGGGTGTGCCCTCTGCCACTGACCACAAATCAAAAAGCACCTCACTTGGTGGCGTGCTGCAGGGAGCTCATAAATCACTTGGGAGAGCAAGCCATAAACCCAACTTATCTGGGGAGAAAATCTAGCACACCAAGGAAGCAGCCTCATGGTTATTCAGTAACTCCCAACACCACTTCCCCTCCACCACAGAGCCCCAGCCTGACACACTCATTTAGCCTTCACAGGTCCATAAATGAACACACACACACCCCCAACCCTGCCCCCCACCCCCTTTATTCCAGGCTGGTCCAACTGGTTTGACTGGTCCCCAGCCCTGCTTCCAGGCAGGAGGCTCCCAACTGAGCAGCCCAAGAGCCATTTCTGGAAGCAACCTCCAATCCTGCCTCCAGTTTTGGTGCCCCCCAGCCCCAAGAAGGACACAGAGGTGTTGGAGCCAGGCCAGAGGAGGCCACAGAGATGAGCCAAGGGCTGGAGCAGCTCTGAGCACAGGCTGAGGGGAGCTGGGGCTGTGCAGCCTGCAGAGGAGAAGGCTCCAGGGGGACCTCAGAGCTGCTGCCAGGGCCTGAAGGGATCCTGCAGGAAAGCTGCAGAGAGACTTCTGCTGAGGGTGTCTGGAGCCAGGCCCAGGGGGAATGGTTTGAAGCTGATGGAGAGCAGGGTTAGAGTGGAGCTGGGGAGTTCTCACATCTATCAATACTGAAGAAGAGGTCAAAATATTTGGGTTTATTTTGACCCTAAAACCCCCACCCCCACCCCAAACCCAATTCCAGCTATTTCTCTGCTTGCTTTGCTTCTCCTCCTTTCCCCTGATGGAAGGAGCCCAAGTTACACAGATCCATTATGTAAATACCAGAGGCCTTTTATCTCCAGCGCTGAAATTGGGAGGTAGGAGCTTTAAAGAGCCTTTAATACAACATCTTGGCCATGCTGCATTAATATCAGCTGCCTGACATCAGAACAGCACCAAAGTACAACCAGACCTTCAGCTTCTGTGGAGGGGTAGGGGGGGAGGAACTGATCTCATTTGATCAGGATGCAAACCAACAAGCTGTTAAGGGGCTGAATCCCAAAGCCCTACCTGTCCTGACAGCATCCCCCACCACAGAGATGGATCTGGAGACAAAGAGGCTGGGAATAAAGTCTCAAGACTGTTGAAATGGAGGGGGGGGGAGAGGTGGGGAGAGGGAAGGGAAGAGCAGCAGAGAAACAGCAACCCATTTATTGTAGCCTGGGTTGTATTGATTGGAGCTCCATGGAGCTGCTAGCAGCAGCCCTCCCTACAGGAAGGAACACAAAGGGCTGGGAAATAAAAATAGCACACGAGCACTTGCAGCCCAACAAGCCCAAATCAGCCACTGGCAGGAGTCAACAGGGCTTGCAGAAGCTGCAGCATCCACCTCCTGAGCCCCCAGCACTGGTTCCTCAGGCTCAGTTACAGAGGAGAAGGCTCCAACAGGCCACCAGCATCCAAGTGGGGCCAGGAGGGCAGGCTGAAAGGACTGGGGGTGTTGAGCCTGCAGGAGTGAAGGCTCCAGGGAGACCTTGGAGCTGCATTTCTGTATCTGAAGGGGAGACCTACAGGAAGGCTGGGGAGGGACTGTGTAGAAGGGTCTGTGGTGACAGGATGGGAGGCAATGGCTTTGGGCTGCAAGAGAGGGCTGCCCAGGGAGGTGGTGGAGTCTCCCTCCCCAGAGTGGTTCAAGAGGGGACTGGATGTGGCACTTGGAGCCATGGTCTAGTAGGCAGGAGGTGCTGGGGGACAGGTTGGACTTGTTGATCTTTGAGGTCTTTTCCAACCTTGTTGATTCTATGAGAGGAGACTGAGACTGGAGATGAGGAAGAAATTCTTGACAGTGAGGGTGGGGAGAGGCCCTCTAAGGTCTCCCCAGAGCTTTTAGGCTGGACATGGGGAACAATTTCTTCCCTCAGAAGGGTTGTCAAGCCCTGGCCCAGGCTGCTCAGGGCAGTGGTGGAGTCTCCATCCCTGGAGGGGTTTCAAAGCTGTGGAGATGTGGTGCTGAGGCTTGGTGGTGCCCTGGCAGTGCTGGGGTGAGGGTTGGACTGGATGAGCCAGGAGGTCTCTTCCAACTCAAATGCTTCCAAGATTCTAGTCTGTGTTCAAAGAGGAGAAGAACAGCCTCTTGCCTCTCATTTAATCCTCTGCAGACACATCCCTGTCTGCCAGAAAGGCACCAAAAGCCCCAGCAGGGCCCACAGCACCAGCTGTGCTATTCCAAACAGCCAGCAGCAGGAAGAGGCTGCCCCAACACCAGGGGTTAATGGGCAGCTTGGTGCCAAGCTGCCTAAGAAAATATCCCTGCTGAAGTTCATTAAAACCATTCTTAAGCCACTCTCAGTCAAACTGTTGCTAGCAGTGCACAGCCCTGTGGTTCCTTAGCCAAAGCAAAGAGTACCCTGGCTCTGACCACTGCTATTTATCATCCTGCTAACAAATTAGAGCAGGGAAAGGAAACAGCTCAGAAAGGAGGCTTCAGCTGTGGAAAAAACAATTTTCAGCCAACCATGGCAAAGCTCAACCCCTACAGCTCAGTTCACTCTTTAAATCCCTTTCTCTTCTCACCTAAACATGCAGCAATAAAGAAACATCATAATCCCAAAGCCTCTGCAGCTCTTGGGTTCAACAAAAAGCTGCTAGAATGTGGGGAGCAGATGGCCAAGAAGAGCCACCCAGCTCCCCTGCCCAGCCCCCTACAAACAGCATTTGCCCCCCAACCCCAGCATCAGTCTGTTCAGATGGAACCTGCTGAGTCCCAGTTTGTGCCCCCTGCCCCTTGTCCTGTCCCTGGGCACCACTGAGCAGAGCCTGGCCCCAGCCTCTTGCCCCCCACCCCTTAGCTCCTGCTGAGCATTGCTCAGGTCCCCTCTGGGGCTGCTCTTCCCCAGGCTCTCAGCCTTTGCTCCTCACAGAGCTGCTCCAGGCCCCTCAGCAGCTTTGCAGCCTCTGCTGGAATCTCTCCTTCCACTCCACCTCCTGGCAACAATCACAGCTCACTTCAAGGCAACACTGTGAGCAGGCAATAGCAGGCAGAGGAGCCAAGCTCCTCATGTCAGGCACCTCCTAAGCTTCCAGCACTCCTAAGCACCAAGCTTAACTTCCAACCATGCAGAGAGGGAGAGCCTTAGAGCTGCATTTCCATATCTGAAGGGGACCTCCAGGAAGGCTGGGGAGGGGCTGTTCAGCAGGGCCTGTGGGGATAGGATGAGAGGCAATGGTTTGAAACTGGAGTAGGGGAGACAGATTGGACATCAGGAGGAAGTTCTGCACAGTGAGGGTTGGGAGGCCCTGGAACAGGTTGCCCCCTGGGTGGAGGTGGTGGAGGCTCCATCCTGAAGCCACTCAAGATCAGACTTGCTGTGCCCCTGGGCAGCCTGCTGCGGTTGGAGCTGTCCCTGCTGAGTGCAGAGGGGTCAGCCAAGATGCCCTTGGAAGATCCCTTCCAACCTGCTGTGACCTGTGACTCTGTGACAGGTGATGCTGGGAGGACTGAAGGGGCTGAGCTGGACAACACATCCACAGTGCCAGGTTCAGCTTCTGCAGGTTCCCTCTCCAGCATAAAGAGCAGAATGGGATCTTTTCCTTTGCTTCCCCCCCCTTATTTAAGCAGTCACCAACCCCACAAAGATTCAATGCTCAACCAAAACAACTGAACTGAAACCAAGTTCAGAGGCCCAGGAGTGCCCAGGGCCCCTGTTTCCATAACCTTCAGCAGGCCATGCAGCATGTGAGCCCATGGGAAGGCTTCAAACAAGCAAGAAAGCCCAAACCCTGCCTTGCAAGATGCTTGCTGGCAGCACAACTCCCAAACACAACCAGCCAAACACTCAACAGTTGGAAGGGGACTGAAGCAGAACCACAACAGCACTCTGAACACAGCTGCTGGATGCTCTTGGGTTTGGGCCTGGATAGATTTGATCCTCCCCCAACCCTGAAGAGATTTGAGACCCCCCCCAACCCCTGAAGAGATTTGAGACCCCCCCCACACCTGAACAGATTTGAGACCCCCCAAACCCTGAAGAGATTTGAGACCCCCCCCCAACCCCTGAACAGATTTGAGACCCCCCCAACCCCTGAAGAGATTTGAGAGCCCCCCCACACCTGAACAGATTTGAGACCCCCCAAACCCTGAACAGATTTGACCCCCCCCACACCTGAAGAGATTTGAGACCCCCCCACACCTGAAGAGATTTGAGACCCCCCCCAACACCTGAACAGATTTGAGACCCCCCCCCAAACCCTGAAGAGATTTGAGACCCCCCCCAAACCCTGAAGAGATTGAGACCCCCCCCAAACCCTGAAGAGATTTGAGACACCACAGACTGGATAAATTTGATCCCCACCCCCAAAGCTGGACAAATTTGAGACCCCCACCCCCAAAGCTGGACAAATTTGAGACCCCCCCTAAAAACCTGGACAAATTTGAGACCCCCCCCAAAACCTGGACAAATTTGATCACTGCCCCCCCCCACCCCCTGAATAAATTTGATCCCTGTCTGGATAATTTGCTTGCACATGAAATGATTTCTTTCCCCCTCAGTCCCTCGCCAGGCACAGGACTGGCAAACGCTCCTCAACATCGCTCTTCCTATTGATTGACTTCTCAGTGTGTGCAGAGGCAAACTGCTCTTGGGTTCCCCAGTGCCTGTTGGGATCTCCAGGCCACAGCACTCTGTCCTGGGATCACCTTTCAACACGATTCCCATTTCTGCCAGACAGCAAAAAAAGGGGAAGAAACCAAACCCCAACAGCTTCCTTTTGAAGTCCTGGCAGGAGCTTCCAGCTCCCCAGTTACATTTCTCTTTATTGGGCTAATAAAAACCACACACACAAAGCAGTCACAGCATCTCAAGTCCTTCTGTCAGGCACTTCCAGGCTCTGGCACGGCTCAAAAACAATTAAAAAGAGCAGAAAGCAGATTCTACCTTATTTTTGAAGTGCACTTCAATGGGCATGATGAAGCCTGCATAGCCAGACTCCTCCACTTTGTAGGGGGGCTCCTTGCACACTGAAAAGAGAGCAGAAGAGAGGTTAAAGCCAGCCCAGAACTCAGCCAAGGAGGAGCTGCGAGGCGAGAGCTGTGCCTCTGACAGCTCAGGATGCACTGGAGGCATTGATCTTCATGGGAGCAGCAGAGGAGGGTGGTGGTCCCAGGCTCAGTTATGAAGATGGAAATCTCTTCTGAGCCCCTGCCATGGAAAGGAAACAGAAAGCACTGCAGGCCAGAGGCTCTGTGAGGTTCTTGGGCAGTGAAGGATGGATCCCGCTGCCGCCGGGTGGCACAGGGGCAGGCCCGGGGCAGCCCGGGGGACCGAGCCCCGCGGCAGCCCGGGGCCAGCTCCCCCCTGCCGCTGTGCTGTTCCACAAGCTGCCACCTACAGCTGCCTGCAGGTGGGAACTGCAACGGGACAGGAAGGAAAACTTCACTTTGATGGCCACCAAAGGCCATTCCAGGTGAGCGGAGTTTGGTTTCATAGGAACAAAGAATGGGTTGGGTTGGAAGGGAGCTCAGAGATCATCTACTCCAACCCCCCTGCCACGGGCAGGGACAGCTCTCACTTAGACTCAGCTGCTCAAGGCCTCACCCAGCCTGGCCTTGAACACCCCCAGGGAGGGGACATCCACAGCCTCTCTGGGCAGCCTGCTCCAGAGTCTCACCACCCTCCTACTGGAGGACTTCATCCCAAGACCCACTCCCTTGAAACTCTGCTGCAGTGCTCAAGCTACATCGTGAGCCAAGGGCCACACCAGGGCTGCTTCACCTGGGTGCTGAAGCAGAGCCGAAGGGCAGCTCCCTGCTGCTGTTCCTTTCATGTAGAAGGCGGCAGAGGAGGGTGAAGCTGCTGCCGAGGGCAGGGTGCTGCTAGCTGCAGACACATCCAAAGTTCATTGCTTCTAAGAAATGAATTTGCATGCTTCCTGCCTCAGCTCCTCCTGTCCCACTCCCTGCGGTGTCTGCACGCTGCTGAACCCTTCCTGTCACCTGCCACCATGCCTCAGGAGGGTGACAGCCCACTCAGAGGGCTCTAGGATCCTTCCTTTGGCCATGCCATAGCTCTACAGAGCAGAAGAAATAGGAGACCAACACAGGTTCTGACCAGCAGGAGGAGGGAGGTGGTTCTGCCCCTCTGCTCTGCTGAGACACCACCTGAAGTGCAGTCCTGGTGCTCCCAACACAAGAGGGGCATGGAACTGTGGAGAGGGTCCAGAGGAGGTCACAAAGATGATCAGAGGGCTGGAGAACCTCCCCTGTGTGGACAGGCTGGGAGAATTGGGGCTGCTCAGCCTGGAGAAGAGAAGGCTCCAGGGAGACCTTGGAGCTGCATTTTGATATCTGAAGAGGACCTACAGGAAGGCTGGGGAGGGGCTGTGGTGGGGCAATGGCTTTGAGCTGGGAGAGGGGAGAGGGAGACTGGAGAGGAGGGAGAAATTCTTGAGTGAGGGTGGGGAGGCACTGGCACAGGCTGCCCAGGGAGGCTGTGGCTGTCCCCTCCCTGGAGGTGCTCAGGGCCAGGCTGGATGAGGCCTGGAGCAACCTGGGCTGGTGGGATCTGTGCCTGCCCAGGGCAAGGGTTTGGAACTGGATGATCCTTCAGGTCTCCCTTCCAACCCAACCCATTCCAGGATTCTAATAGTCTCCCTCCTGGGAGCCAGATGCACTTGTGTGTAATTTCTGCCCTACAATCTATGTAAATAAAGTCAATTAAGTAATTAAGGGGAATTCAGTGCAAATCTTTCTGCTTTCTCTGAAGAATTCTGAGTGATTCAAATGATGAAACAGTTCCTCACACCTAAAAAAGCAGACAAATTAATTCCCTTTCATGCAGCTGTATTATCTGCAGCTCCAGACAATTCTCCCACCATTAAGGTGTTAGGAAGCAGCACTCCAAAGCCAACTGGGGAAAAGAAAAAGGTCTCTAAAAATAAGCAAAATCTTTAGACCTGCTTCAGTTTCCCCTTGATGGAAGAAGTCTCTCAGCCAGGGGGGAAAGCCCCAAACCAAAGCACAGTTCCAGCGTGGCAGCAAGAACCTGAGGGCTTCCTCCAAGTAGCTTTGGTTCCTCTGCTGCTTTCTTCAGACCATTCAAATCACCACATAAGCAACCTGCTAGCACCACGCCATGGGCCCTGCACCAGGAGGTTCTGCTCCAAGGAAGAGCAAAGCAGATGAGGAAACCCTCCAGAGCAACCCAGAAATAGTCTGCAAGTGCCACACTGTTCATGCACAACCCACACACTGGGGTCAAACCAGGCTGGCTGAGGCAACTGGGCTGGTTCAGCCTGGAGAAAAGGAGGCTGAGGAGAGACTTTCTGGCTCTCTACAGCTCCCTGACAGGAGGCTGGAGCCAGGTGGGGGTTGGACTCTTCTCCCAAGGAAGAAGCAACAGGGCAAGAGGGAATAGCCTGAAGGGATCCTACAGGAAGGCTGCAGAGGGATTTTTTCCTGAGGGTGTCTGGAGACAGGCCAAGGGGGAATGGTTTGGAGCTGAGGGAGAGCAGGGTTGGACTGGAGCTGAGGAAGAAGTTCTTCAGTACAAGGGTAGTGAGACTCTGGCACAGGCTGCCCAGGGAGGTTGTGCTTCCAAGGCCAGGCTGGATGAGGCCTGGAGCAGCTGAGTCTAGCTGAGAGGTGTCCCTGCCCATGGTGGGGAGGTTGGAGTAGCTGATCTCTGAGGTCCCCCTCCAGCCTGAGCCCTTCTAGGATGCTATGAAACAGCCAGTGCAGTGGGTAAGCCTCCAGCACTCTGTGTGCCCAGCAGCCTTCCAAGGAAGTATTTCAAAGGATGCACATTCAGGACTCCCTGCCAGCAACGTTCCTCAGCAGCCAGCCTCAGTCCTAGCACCACAGAAGAGGAAGCCTGCAGATGCAGTTCCACCATCTGAAAGAGATCTAAGCCTGAGCTGCTTCTGAACAGGGCAATTCCTGCTCCTCCACCTCAACCATGTGTCCTGCTCCCTCTGCCAACAATAAGGTTCCTGTTGCTGCACAGGCAGAAAGAGCACAGAACAGATCCAGCAGAAAATAACCTTCCAACTGGTAAGCTCTCCCCAGCTGTGCTTGCAGCTGTATGCACAGCTGGAGCACACAGCCAGGGGCATCATGGTATCTGCTGGGTCTAATGCCACCTGAACTGGCACTTGAGGCTGGGATGCTTTAGGCTGAAGGGACCTCTAAGGCTCAGCCAGTCCAACCCCACTGTGGTCAGCAGGGACATCCCCAACCAGAGCAGGCTGCTCAGAGCCCCAAACCACCTCACCTGGAATGGTGCCAGGGATGGGGCAGCTCCCACCCCTCTGGGCAACCTGGGCCAGGCTCTCACCACCCTCAAACATTTCTGCTTTCTGTCCAGCCTGCATCTCCCTCTTGCAGTTTCAAACCATCCCCTCCTTGTCCTGTCCCAACAGGCCCTGCTCAGATGTCTGTCCCCAGCTTTCTTCTCTGCCCCTTCAAGCACTGCAAGGCCACCAGAAGGTCTCCCTGGAGCCTTCTCTTCTCCAGGCTGAACAACCCCAACTCTCTCAGCCTGGCCTCAGAGGGCTTCCAGCCCTGCCAGCATTGCTGTGGCCTCCTTGGGCCTGCTCCAACAGGTCCCTGTCACGCTCATGCACCTCCCACCCTTCCAGGCAAGCTGGGTCAGTGTCTCCCCAGCCTTGCAGGCATCCTGATGGCTACTCAATGGCCAGTGCAAAGCCTACAAGCTCCAACTCATCAGCCCTGCTGGTACTCCAGCAGCTCTCACTGATCAGAGTCCCAGCTGGCCTTGGTGAATACCAACAAATCCAACCCAGGTTTCCCCTTTTGTAACCTGAATTATCTTCTGCTGTCACTGTCTTGACAAGCTAAATGCTACTAATGCTTAAATGAGAGGAGAAAGCACTTCACCTCCAGCCCTTTCAGCAGAAGCAAGGTCCCATTCTCCCTGACCTTCCTCAAACACAGACAGTGAAGGTCAGAGCTGAAGTGCAGGCAATGGAGGTTCTGCTTCTCTTTAAGAAGGTATTTCACAGGAAAGTGGCAGTTCAAGACAGCCCTGACTCCCACAGAGCTCTTCCATACCCAGAAGACCTCACACTGAAGAGGGTACAGGAAGCTCCTATCCTGGAAAGGGTGCAGCAAAGGGCTACAAAGATGCTGAGGGGATTGGAACACCTCCCTTGGGAGTTAACACTGAGAGAATTTGGGCTTTTTAGGCTGGGAAAGAGCAGCCTGAGGGATCTCATCACTCCAAGGGTGGGTGGCAGGTTAGAAGGGACCCTCAAAGGTCATCTTGTCCACCCCCCTGCAGGCAGCAGGGACACCTCCAACTCAATCAGGCTGCCCAAGGTCCCATCTCATGGGGACAGCCTTTTGTCAGCAGTGCCCAGTGACAGGACATCAGAAGCTCCATCGAAGCATGAGGAGGAACTGCCTTAACTGAAGGGTGCTGGAGCCCTGGAGCAGGCTGCCCAGAGAGGTGGGGAAGCCTCCATCTCTGGAGACATCCAAACCCCACCCGGACGTGTTCGTGCGTGACCTTCTCTAGGGGACCCTGCTTTGGCAAGGGCGGGGGGGGTTGGACTCGATCTCCAGAGGTCCCTTCTGGGATAACTGCTCCTTCCAAAGCCCACTCACCTCTCTTGGGCTTTGGGAAGCTCTCATGCAGCCTGAAGACCACCCTCTCCACGAAGTGCTGGATGTCACACTGCTCCGGGCCGCGGACGAACACCATCCAGTCATGAGTGAAGCCTTCAGTGGTTGGCTTCTTCCTCAGTTGGGCTCGGTGCCCCAGCTCCAGTTTGACTTGAACTGTGCACTGTGGTAAGACAGAGGGAAAAAACAGAAAATAAAATCAAACAGCTTCCACTGAGTCCCCCCCCAACACCAAAATCATCCCTGTGCCCCAGGCAGCTTCCCTGCGCAGCCACGCACCCCCCGGCTCCAACCCTGCCTTGTTCTTCCCTCCCTGGGGAGGGACTCAGCCATTCAGATTCCCTCCCACAGCTACCTAAACCCCAGGAGAAGAGTTTGCACCAAAAAAACACCCAGTAAACACCCAGGAAGATGCTGCTGTCTTGGGTTGGAGAGGCTTGTCCCAGACTGAGAGTGTCAGGTTGGGAGGGAACCTCAGAGCTGCCTTCCAGTAGCTGAAGAGATCCTCCAGGAAGGCTGCAGAGGGATTTGAGAGCAGTGAAAGGAGTGGGAGGGATGGAAAATAAGTAGAAGTGGGGAGATTCAGGTTGGATGTGAGGAAGAAGTTCTTCCCCATGAGGGTGGTGAGAGACTGGCACAGGCTGCCCAGGGAGGTGGTGGAAGCCTCATCCTTGGAGGCTTTTAAGGATGTGGCTGTGAGCAACCTGCTGTGGTGTGAGATGTCCCTGCCCATGGCAGGGGGGTTGGAACTGGCTGAGCCTTGAGGTCCTTTCCAACCCTAACAATTCTATGGTTCTGTGACAGAAGCTGCAGGATCACAGTAGGGGAGGAACACAAGAGCCTCCTTAGAGAGAGGAGTTTCATCCTGCAAACTCAGGGCTGACAACCGGAAAGGTGCAATAAAAATAGCTCCTAGCACCATCCCATACCTATTTTCTCCCTGATAGTAGCAGAGGAAAGAGCTTTGGAAGAGGGATGAGGTTTATCTGCCTGGCTTCTCATCCCAATTGTCAGCAAAGTCCTAATTGTGGAATCTTTATTTCTAGAAAGCATCAGAGGCAGAACTTGATGTTCACAGCTTCCAGGATTCACAGCACTGACAGAAAACTGATCTTAAAGTAAGACAAATCAGAGCAGCAACTGGTGGGTCACCATATTTTCACTTCCAAAGGAAGGTCATGGAGATGATCAGAGGGTTGGAGAAAGTCTCCTACAGGGACAGGCTGAGAGTTTAGCTGTTCAGTCTGGAGGAGAGAAAGCTCCAGGGAGACCTCAGTGCAGCCTTCCAGTACCTGAAGGGGGCTACAGGAGAGCTGGGGAGGGACTTTTGACAAGGGCTGGGAGTGACAGGACAAGGGACATGGCTGTGAGCTGCAAGAGGGGAGATGGAGACTCGAGATGAGGAAGAAATTCCTGACAGTGAAGGTGGAGAAACATTGGCACAGGTTGCCCAGGGAGGCTGTGGATGTCCCCCCCTAGAGGTGTTCAAATCCAGGCTGGATGAGGCCTGGAGCAACCTGGGCTGGCGGGAGATGTCCCTGCCCATGGCAGGGGGGTTGGAACTGGATGATCTCTAAGGTCCCTTTCAACCCAAACCATTCCACAAACCTATGAGATTCCTAGAAGCAGCTTTTGCTCCTCCAGCACTTCCCAGTTCTGAGCAGTCTCCAGCTCAAGGAGTGATGGAGCTCACCCCCACCCAAACCAAAGCACAGCCAAGGGTAGAATCCAGTCTACAAATCTATGAATATGTAAATCACTGGAACAAAACTGTGATGCTCTTCCTATTCTTTTAGCTGTATTCCATTAACACACTTCCAAAGCTCAGCTTAACACAGAGCATTCCTGCACAACACCCAGCCCCACAATGACCCAAATCCTGCTTTGCACTTCTGAATCCTCCTCTAATCACCGAGTAGCAGGGGAAGGTGCATTCAATGCCTCACTCAAAGCCCCCAAAATCCCATTAAATGTCTTCAAAACCCAGCTTAAATTAACTGTGAGGATCCAGATATGGTGGGGGCTTCACAGCCAGGAGGAAGCAAATGGCTTGAGCAGATGTAAGAGAGGAAAGGCAAACGTGATTCAGGCACGAGCTGAAGCAGGAAAACCTTAGGGCAGGGTTTGCAAGGAAGGAGTAAGGCTGGAGGATTCAGGCTGCTCACTGCTTTGGTGCACAGATGTTACACAAACCACCCCAGCAGCAATCTCAAACCCATCAAATTCCAGCTTTGGCCACAGGAAGCTCATACAAAAGGGGGCAGTTTGTAGTCCTTACCCTCAGCGCACCTAAGACCTGAAAATGAAGCATGTGGTTTTTCCCTGGCAGCTCTCAGTTACCACTGGGAGAGGAAATGGTTTGTCACTATCAGTAGTACAGGTGGCCACAGAGCTAAACTGAGGGCATGATCCAGTACCTGCAAGGGGACGAAGAGAAAGCCAGGAAGGGACTTTTGACAAGGGCTTGTAGTGCTAGGATGAGTGGCAATGGCTTTGAGCTGGGAGTGGGGAGACTGAGACTGGAGAAGAGGAAGAAATTCTCTCCAGTGAGGCTGGGGAGACACTGGAGCAGGTTGCCCAGGGAGGCTGTGGATGGCTCCTCCCTGGGGGTGTTCAAGGCTCTGAGCAACCTGGGCTAGCAGAAGGTGCCTGCCCACGGCAGGGGGTTGGAACCAGATGATCTTTAAGGTCCCTTCCCAACCCAACCCATTCCATGAATGCAAGATGTCAGACAATAAACATGGGCATGAGAAAGCTTCCTGAGCTCTAGGCAAAGCATTATCCTCCTTCTCCCACCACGGCTGGGGCTTAAAAAAGCCAGGAATGTTTTGCACACCCCACCTGGCCCTGGGTGGGAATAGGATTTTCAGAGCGTGGTTAATGCTTTCTGAGGCAGCCTCAGTCACTCCAGCTCAGGATTCTTTCCTTTGTAAAAAGATCACACAGGAGGTCTGCAGAGCACCAGGCATCAAAGCTCGACCTCCCAACTTGCAGTCCGGTTCTAATTTCCACTCTAAGCCCCAGCTCACTCTTTCAGGCAGTTCATCTGCACAGCAAAATACCTTCAGCTGCCAGCCAGCACCAAGACCCAGGGACAGGCTCATCCCACGGCACTTCAGGACATGGCCGTGGTGGTCTTGGGTTGAAGGTTGGACTTGATGACCTTAAAGGTCTCTTCCAATCCAAACAATTCTCTGGTTCACTAATTGCCTCACCAGTGCTACAACATTTCTTCAGGTCACCTTCCCCTGCACCATTCTCCTGGCAGGCCATTTTTTACCTCACTCTGTGCTTTTTAGGGCTTAGCTACACCAGCTCCACGTGGCTTCTGAGTGCAGAAGGAAGGGTCACAGCCTGTCTGCTCCTTCATCTCCTGTTAGGGAGTAAGGGCATGGGGTGTTTCCTTCGGAGCACAGCATCTCTCCTTCAGGGCAAGAGCATTTGGCACATGGCTTCACGGCCATGGGGGGTTAGGTTGATGGTTGGATTCGATGATCTTGGAGATCATGTCCAACCAAAACGATTGCAGGAGTTTATGATGGCATGGAGAGCAGCTGCCTGGGCCTTAAGCTTACAGCAGAGTGTCTGCCTGAACCCCGAGCTCACTGCAGAGCTTGAACCCCAACTCACAGAAGAGCATCTGCCTGAGCCCCAAGCTCACAGAAGAGCTTGAGCCATAACTCACAGAAGAGTATCCATCCAAATCCTAAGCTCACTGAAGAGCTTGAACCACAAGATGAGCATCTGCCTGAGCCCCAAGCTTTCAGAAGAGCTTGAGCCCTAACTCACAGAAGAGTATCCATCCAAATCCTAAGCTCACTGAAGAGCCTGAACCACAAGATGAGCATCTGCCTGAGCCCCAAGCTCACGGAAGAGCTTGAACCCTAACTCACTGCAGAGCATCTGCCTGAGCCCCAAGCCTACAGAAGAGCTTGAACCCTAACTCACAGAAGAGTATCCATCCAAATCCTAAGCTCACTGAAGAGCTTGAACCCCAAGCTCACTGCAGAGCATCTGCCTGAGCCCCAAGCTCACTGCAGAGCATCTGCCTGAGCCCCAAGCTCAGAGAGGAGCTTGAACCCTAACTCACAGAAGAGCATCTGCCTGAACCCCGAGCTCACAGAAGAAGAGCCTGAGCCCCGAGCTCACCCAGGAGGGTGCTCCCAGCCCTGCTCCAGCCGGGGTGCTCCCCGCCGCGTTCACAGAAGCGTTGCCATCCAGCCAGGCAGCCTGTTCGGCAGCCTCACGTTATCGATTCCATCATTACCCTTTTAAATCCTGCTACTGTTGCCAGTTACTGCCCCTCTCCAGAGAAGCACAAACGACTCTCAACTCGACAGAATTATACATAGATATATCATTATTTATTTTTTTTTTTGCCTTTGGAGTTGGAAACGGCTGAGAAATTTTAGCTGAGGAACAGATGGGGACTGTGTGGATGAGAAGAAAATCCAACAGAAGAGGGGAGGGGTGGGGGGGGGGGGGAAGAGAGAGAGAGAAGTGTTTGAACTGAGAGGGAAAGTTGTGCTTTGCTACACTCCTCACATACCGCTCCAATTAACAATCGCTACAAATTAAGCCAGAAGTTGAAACACATTTGAAAATAAACCTCTCCCAACACCGCCAGCATCCAAAAGTTGCTCTGCTGAAAAGGGAAGGCTTTGGCTTTTCCTTCATTTTTTTATTATTATTATTATTTAATCTCTCTCCTTCCGCCCCCCCCCCCCCCCCGACCCCTCCTTCCACCTCCCCACTCCCATCTCCCCCCCCCCCCCAACCCCAAGCGTGTCTCTCAACAAAGGGAAATCAGGATCCTATTCAAACAATTTGTAGCAATACAAAGGAGTCTGCTTTTCAACTTCTCAATAAACATTCTGAAGGCTGCTCTGCTTTTTTTTTTTTGCCCCCCCTTTTTTTTTTGCCTTCCCCCCCCCCCCGCCCCTCCTTTCCCTCCCCGTTTGATGTGCTAATTGCCTCCAAAGCCAGAAGCGGTTGCCATCCGCTCTGCCCTTCGGCCGATTATTCACACGGAGGCCAGCGGGGCTCAGCCTCCCGCACCTCGCAGCCTCGGAGCTAACCTGTTAGCAGCCCTCCCTCGCACACAAAAGGCCTGAGCCAGCCCCGCTCCGGATCACCTCAGGTAAACTTCCAGCATCCATCCCCGCCCGCTGCAGCACCGCAGACGCCCGGCCGCTGAACAGGAGGCTTCCCACCGCCTCCCCGGAGCGGTAATAACTCTCCCGGTGGCATTAACCCTTTACGCGGCGGCTGATGGGGGTGGAAGGGGGGGTAAGGAACGTAGGCACCACCCCTCCCCGTAAATAAGCCCGGGCAGGAATTTGCGGGAAATGCTGCTGCCACCCCCCGCCGCGGGCGAGGCTGCAGCGCGGCCGCCCATGAAGGGGCGAGGACTGAGAAACCTCTCCCCACGCCCCCCCAAAAAAGGGGGTATGGGGAGGGGGTGTTGCCTCCTCGACTGGGGAGGCGATGCCTCCAACCCCGCCGGCAGGAATCAAACCCTCCTTCCTCCAGGAGTGGGGTGGCCTCCTCCTCCGGTGCAGGATCCCCCTCCTCCGGTGCAGGATCCCCCCCCTCCGGTGCAGCGGGGGGGAGTTGGGGGGGCGCAGCACCCCCACGCGTGTCCCCTTGACTACAGGGCTTGCACCGAGGGATCCCACCCCCACGGCGATGCGGAGGGGCCGCTCCCCTCACCTGATTGTCCATGGCTGGGCGCAGTGCCGCGGGCCCCGCCGCTCGCTCGCTCGCTCGCTCCCGCCGCGGCGGTTTCGCTGGCCGGTCGGCGGGGGGGGATCTCTTCCCTCCCCTTTCTCTTCCCCCCCACCCCTCTAGGAGCGAAGTCGCTCTCTGGTCCCCCCCCACCCCCCTCCCCGCCGCCTCGGCCGCCGCCGCCGCCTCCTCGGTCGCGGCCCCTTACGGCCCCGCCGCCGCTGCTCGCCTCATTGTGTGTCACTCACAGGCAGCAGCCCCGCCACCCCCCCGGCGCCCGCCCCGCGGAACCGGAAACCGACGCCAGCAGAGAGGCACCCTCCCGCCGCCAATAGCGGCGCCGCCTCACGCCTGTAGGCGGGGCTTCCGCCCGGGCGCCGAAGCCTCGCCCCGCCTCCATCTGATGGACAGCAGGTGCCCCCAATGGGCGGCGGGCGGGCTGCCGAGGGGGCGGGATCAGGGGCGGGGCCACGCTGGGTCAAGCGGGGAGTGGGAGGGAGCGGGGCTTCGCCACCTCCCCTCTTCTCCCCCCCGGTTCGCCACGGCGGGCGCGGTGCTGCGCAGCGCCGGGCTCCGGCTTTGCGGCGTGACCGGGCTCGGGGCCTGCGCCCCGTTTCCCGATGCCCTTCCCGGGCCTCGCCTTTCCAGTCGCCGGCCCACCCGGGTTGGCGTAGCACGGCTGCCTAAGCGGCACCGGGATCGAGCGCTTGGGCCTTGTTGTGCGCTCCGGCCGCGCCAACCCGCCCCTTTTCCCTCCTTCGGCCCACGTTTCCCCGCCGCTGGCGGCAGCGAATCTCACCCGTTTATTAATCTCTTACACAAATGAGCTGTGAACGAGGGAAACCACAGCTCCCAGTACCGCGGACACGGCAGTCCGGGCTGGCTGGGCAGGGCTGGGGCTTGGCTGGCGAGGAAACTGCCGGCTCTGCTCGCCCGCGGGTCTCCTTGTTCTCTCTCAGCCTCTCCCCTGCACGTTTTCCCTCCATCTCTTCCCCCATCGCTTTCCCTCCATCTCTTCCCCCATCGCTTTCCCTCCATCTCTTCCCCCATCGCTTTCCCTCCATCTCTTCCCCCATCGCTTTCCCTCCATCTCTTCCCCCATCGCTTTCCCTCCATCTCTTCCCCCATCGCTTTCCCTCCATCTCTTCCCCCATCGCTTTCCCTCCATCTCTTCCCCCATCGCTTTCCCTCCATCTCTTCCCCCATCGCTTTCCCTCGATGCTACTTTTCCCCTCAAGATTTTTCATTTTCCCTCGATGCTCTCTGCTTCTCCCTCTTTGTCCCTAATTTCTCCTCAGTTTATTTTCTCCACTTCTCCCTCATTTATTTTCCTCGCTCTCCCTCATTTCCTCTCACCTTCTCCTCAGTTTCCCGTTTTCCCCTCAGTCTCCCACATTTTTCTCTCCCATTTCTCCCATGGTCACCCACATTCCCCTTAGCTGTTCTCCTTTTCCCTTTGGCCTCCCTTATTTCTTCCTCATTTTCTCATTGCCCGCTTTGGTCTCCAACCTTCCCCGGCCCCAGTTTCTCTCCCCCGCAGGTTTCTCTCCTTCACTCCCCTCCCCCAGGTTCTCTCCTTTTCCCCTCTGTGTCCCACTTTTATCTCCCGATTTTTCCCTCGGTCTGTCGCCCCCTCCCTCCCCGCAACCTCTACGGCCGCCGCTCTCCCTCCGGCCGGGGCTCTGCCGGCTCCTTCCCTGCCCCAGCGCCCGGGCGAGTGCTTGTCGGCGGCAGGGCAAACAATATCTCTGGTTCTCCGGTCTGTAGCGAGGGTTTATTTGCAATGCAAATAGACCCAGGGATTCCTTCAGTGAAGCGGTGGTTATCAGCCGCAGGCTCAGCTGGGTGACGAGCCCGGAGGTCACTGTCCTGGCTGAGAAAGGAGCTGCCGGCTGCGGCTGAAGCATCATTAAAAGCCTCCCGCCCTCCGAACGCGGTTTTCTCAGCCCTGCTGCTGACTCCGAGCGTGACATTTGCATCTGAAAAGTGGGGTTTTGTTTACCTTTTCTTAAGAGCTCTAAATGACAACTTCTTGGGCTGGGTTTTGGGAGCGGGACCGGTCGCTGCAAGTGCAGCTTGCGACTGTTTTCTCAGCGGGTTGTGGCCGCAAGCAAGGAGGAATTTTATTGATCGATTGGCTGATCGATTTCTTCGTGCAACCTTCTTGTTCGGAATAGTTTTCATCTCTCGTTAAGGCAGCGGGGGGGGGGGGGAATCGCCCTGTTAGCCAATAACGCTGTGTGTGTTTCTAACCCATAGCCACAGGCAAGGATTAATCGGTTCCCAAATGGTTCTAAAGAGCCACTTTACCTCATCAACCTGATAGAGGATATTAGCGAAGCAAAATGCTTAATCGCTTCACTTAACAACAACAACAACAACAACAAAAGAGCCTGATTTGGATTCTTTTAAGTGCTCTGCTTTTAATTTTCTGTGTTTCTGTCTGATGCAGTCCCAAGACACATCTCCTCCGGACAGCCTTTTCATCCCTGCTCAGACAGGGCCTCTTTCTCTGGGGGTTCTCATTGATATCTTTAATTGTGGACGTTATTCCCATTTCTCCCATTATTCCCTGTTATTTAGACTCTGAGGTCTACATCTTTTTATTTCCTAACTCCCAGTGCTGGCTATTCACTCACAGCCTCATCACACTCCTTGCTCCTTCTTGTGCTTCCAGGTCTGAATCTTTGCCTGGAAACGTCTTCATCTCTCCCAGGTTTGGCTCTGCTCTTGCTCTGTTGGATTTCATAGGTTCATAGAATGGTTTAGGTTGGAAGGGACCTCCAAGATCATCCAGTTCCAACCTCCCACCAGCCCAGCTTGCTCAAGGCCTCACGCAGCCTGGCTTTGAACACCTCCGGGGAGAGGGCATCCCCAGCCTCCCTGGGCAGCGTGGTCGCATGGAAGGAGCCCGTGGCAGGAGGCTCGGACTACATCATCTTGAAGGTCCCTCCCAACCTCAGCCACTCTATGAATCTGTGACATTCCTACAAGCAGCCTTTGCTCCTCCAACACTTCCCAGTTCTAAGCAGTTTCCAGCCTGGGGACTGATCAAGCTCACCCCCAACTCTTATTTTCCGGCTCCATTCCCCAGAATGAATCACAACCAAGGGCAGAAATTTTGCCAGGCTCCACGGGAGGGCCTGGGGAGCTTCAGGTGCACGGCAGAGCTGGGCAAGGTGGAGCCAGCAGCCAGCGGGGCCCCGCCGGAGTCCCATTCTTGCAGGGCTCTCTGAGCGCAGGAGCTGTCAGCCGAGCGCCTTCACACCCAAGGCAGCCGGGGGCTGAGCTCCTCTTGCTTTCGCTCTCTTCCAGCAACTTCTGGGTTTTGCAATCAGCGTCTGCAAATCCAATTAGCGGCTTTCTTTGTGGCGCTGGGTGCTGGCAGAGCTCTGCTGTGCTGCTGCCATCTACAGTAGGGCCGCTGCCAATGGAGAAGAAACGGCGCTAATTTGCATATTTGAATATGCAAATGACGCATGACAACTCTCCCTAATTTTTTGATGGGGGCTTGTTATTTCCCCCCCCCCCCCCGAGGTCTCCCTGGAGCCTTCTCTTCGCCCGGCTGAACAACCCCAACTCGCTCAGCCTGGCCCCGCAGCAGAGGGCTTCCAGCCCTCCCAGTTTTACTGTGGTCTCTTCTGGCCCCAGCCCAACAGCAGGACTCCAGAGCTGCCCCAGCAGTGCAGGGGGGGTCTCAGCAGAGCACAGAGAGGGGCAGAATCCCCTCCCTCCCCACACTGCTGGGGGTCGGCCCAGCACAGGGCTGGGAGCTCACCCAGTGCCAGCTCTTGGCCAGGGTGGATGTCAGGAAGATTGGACCAGGCTGTGTTCAGTGGTTCCCAGTGACAGGACAAGGGGTAAGGGGCACAAACTTGACCACCAGAAGTTCCATCAAAACGTGAAGAGGAACTTCTTTAACTGAAAGGTGCTGGAGCCCTGGAGCAGGCTGCCCAGAGAGGTGGTGGAGTCTCCATCCCTGGAGACATTCAAAGCCCTCCTGGACATGTTCCTGTGGGACCTTCTCAAGGTGCCCCTGCCTTGGCAAGGAGCTTGGACATGATGCTCTCCAGAGGTCCTTCCCCACCCCTGCCATGCTGGGGTAGCTTGCATTCAGCTCTTCAGCCAGCAGCATTTGTCCTTCTCCAAACCATTTGGCTTTTGCCCATTCTCTGCCTTCCCCTCACTTCTCCAGCTCGCACTCTGGGATTCGCAGCACATATTTAGCACCAGGCTAGTACAGAGAAGGTCCAGATTGCTAATAGCCCAAAACTCTGATTGCCAGAAAGATCCTGCTAGCAACTACCAGGCTGCAGCTGGGAGAAATTAGAGACAGCTTGGAAATTCTTCAGCTCCCTATTAATGAAGGACTTAGCAGAAGAGAAAATCCCCCCCCCCCGTCATACAGTTTAGCTTAACTAGGTCCCTTTGTGCCTGAGGAAAACCTAAATGATAGCAGAGTGGAGCTCCTGAAAAATGCAAAAGGCTTCTCTTTTTCTTTTGCTGAACCCTCCAAAGCTGAGGAGGGGGGAGGAAAAAAAAATTAAAAAGGGAATTTTTTTTTTTTTCTTCAGACACAGTGAGGAAGTCAAAGAGAGTTTGTTTTGTTCTTCTCTGGCTCTGCAGCACTGGAGGAAAGAGCCTCAGCTGGACAGTCACAGCCACGGGGTGGCCCTGGCAAGATGCAATGAGGGCAGAGCAGGCATCCTCCAGCTGCCCTACCCCAGCTCTGGATGAGGAGCCCTGGCCTCCTGGAGCACAGGATGCTAGGGGTTGGAAGGAACCTCTGGAGATCACCCAGTCCAACCCCCCTGCCAGAGCAGGGCCATGGAATCCAGCTCAGGTCACACAGGAACACATCCAGAGGGGTTTTGAAAGTCTCCAGGGAAGGAGACTCCACAACCCCCCTGGGCAGCCTGCTCCAGGGCTCTGTGAGCCTCACAGTGCAGAAGTTCCTCCTCCTGCTGAGGTGGAACCTCCTGTGCTGGAGTTTCCATCCATTGCCCCCTGTCCTATCCCAGGGTGCAAGTGAGCAGAGCCTGTCCCTGTCCCCTCCCTCCTGACCCCCAGCCCTCAGATATTGATAAACATTTATTAAATCCCCTCTCAGTCTTCTCCTCTCCAGACTGACCACCCCCAGGTCCCTCAGCCTCTCCTCAGGGCAGTCCCTTCAGCATCCTCAGAGACCTCCTTTGGACTCTCCCTGTCCTTCTTTTGGGGAACCCCAGACTGGATGCAATATTCCAGGTGGAGTCTCACCAGGGCAGAGTAGAGGGGGAGGAGAACCACTTGTCTCTATCCAGCCCCTGACCCCTCTGCTGGAGGCTGCTAATGAAGAAGCCTCATTAGCACCCAAGGAGAGGCTGCCATTGCAGTGGAGCTACTGGTCCACCCCAGGCTGAATTCATAGATTTGGTTGGGTTGGGTTGGAAAGGACCTTCAAGGTCATCCAGTTCCACCCCCCCTGGTGTTCAAGGCCAGGTTGGATGAGGCTTTGAGCAACCTGGGCTGGTGGGAGGTGTCCCTGCCCATGGTAGGGGGGTTGGAGCTGGATGTTGGGTAGTGATAGGACTGGGGGGGATGGAGCAAAACAAGAAGTGGGGAGATTCAGATTGGCTGTGAGGAAGAAGTTGTTGCCCATGAGGGTGGTGAGAGCCTGGCACAGGCTGCCCAGGGAGGTGGTGGAAGCCTCATCCCTGCAGGTGTTGAAGGCCAGGCTGGAGGTGGCTCTGGTGTGAGGTGTCCCTGGCCATGGCAGGGGGGTTGGAACTGGCTGAGCCTTGAGCTCCCTTCCAGCCCTGGCAGCTCTGTGATTCTCTGACTGGATGATCTTGAAGGCCCTTCCCAACCAGAAACCATTCTGTGAATCTGGGCCCTACCTTGTGTTCCCCTGTGCTGTTATCACCCCAGAAACAGCTACAAACCCACATTTCAGTGCTTGCTGGTTTCAAGCTGTTCCTGAGCGACCTCATCCACTGCCCAGACGGCACAGGAATATGTTCTCCACATATGTCAGATGTTTCATGACACATTTCACACAGAGATTGGAAATAGACTTGAGAGCATCTAAAAATGCACAGGCAAGGGACAAAAAAACCCCACCAAAAAAAAAACCCTCACCACCCCCCCCCAAGAAAAGGGCTTGCAGCTGCAGTGTTCACAGAGTGCATCTCCAAAGTGCACCAAATGCCTCCAGACCCTGCACTTATCCTCATCTCCCCCAAAGACTGATGGCAGACAAAAGGTTTGTGTGGTGGATTCCCTCCCCAGCCCGTGCCCCATGCCTTCTTGTGGTGCCTGAGTGACAAAATGTCAAGGCTGATGCTGTGCTGTTTGCTCCCAGAGGCACCAAGGGTGCCTGTGCCCCATCTCCTCCAGCCTGTGCCCCTGCCAGCGGCTTGCACTTGGTGCTGGACAGCCCCAGCCCGGGAAGTGCTCTTGCTCACGGCCAACCCAAACCTGCCCTGCTGCGACTTGAGGCTGTTTCCTGTTGTTCCTTGGCAGAAGAGAGCAAACCTCACCTTGCTCCAGGCTCTGTGATGGTTTGATCACCGCAAGCCAGCTTTGCTCAAGGCGGTTTGCTGCTGCTCAGAGCAAGTCCTCTTCTCCCTTTCAAGCCCTTACTCCAGACTGGACCAGCTCCCTGGGCTGAGCAGTTAGCAGACACTGGGGGTGGTGCAGATGGGGTCAGAGCCTGTCTCTAATCTATACATATGTCTTGCTGCAAGGCTGGGAAATGTGTTTTGAAGCCTGATGGCTGATTCATGCTGAATAACAAACTCAACTTGTTGCCATTTTTGTTCTTCTTTCACAGATTTGGGGTTGATTTCACTTGGCAGGGCTCTGCTGGGTGTTAATACTTGGCAGTAGTGGGATAGTAAACAGCAAAGTCTCACTTGCAGGGATTTGTGCAGCTTCACATTGCAGCTCTTCATTGATTCAGTTTTAAAATGATCCCAGGAAGCACTTCAGAGCAATCCTGCAGTTTGCACTGTGCTGGCATTTCGGGGCCCTAGTCTGGCTCCAGCCCAGAGTTTGCTCTGGAGTGCAGGCAGGAGGCATTGGTGGGCAGCGGGGTCAGGGAGGTGATTGCCCCTCGCTTCGGGGCACTGCAGAGGCTCCAATGATGGGCTCAGTTCTGGGGCCCTCACTCCAAGGAGGGCATTGAGGAGCTGGAGCAGGGCCAGAGAAGGACAACAAAGCTGGGGAAGGGTCTGGAGGACAGGGCTGGTGAAGACAGGCTGAGGGAGCTGGGGGTGTTCAGCCTGGAGAAGAGGAGGCTGAGGGGAGACCTCATTGCTCTCTACAGCTCCCTGAGAGGAGGCTGGAGCCAGGTGGGGGTTGGGCTCTTCTCCCAAGTAGCAACTGACAGGACAAGAGGAATTGTTGACTTGAAGGGTCACAGATGCCAGGGAGGTTGTGGAGTCTCCTCCTCTGCAGAGCTTCCAACCCCTCCTGGCCACTGTGCCCCTGGGCAAGCTGCTGTGGGTGCCCTGCTGGAGCAGGGGAGTTGGAGTGGGTGAGCTCCAGAGGTCCCTTCCAACCTGGGACTGGGAGATTTCCTGGCAGCTGTGAGCTGTGTGTAACAGAACTGCCAGGCCCTGGGCTGCAGATCCTGTGTCACACCTCTGAAGGAGCACTTGGAGCTGAAAGGACAAGATTTGGAGGCACAATAATCCTTGGAGCTTATCTCTTTCCTCCCTGGGTTTCTCAGCCCTTTGTGTTGGTGGTTTCCAACTTCTTGGCTGCAAACCCAGGAGATTAAAATGACAAGAAAATCAAAGCTGCATCCAGGTTGGTTTAACACAGACTCCAGCAGAGGGTTCTTGAAATTCATCTTAAAGGTCACCAGGCTGGCAATAAAAACCCCAGGACCCAGCAACATCCATCCTGTGTTTCCAAGCCCATTCCTCCTCCTCCTTGAGACAGTTAACAAATAGAAATAGGTCTTTAGCAGAAGGCATCAGAGCCACACTCCAGTGAAGCAATTTCTCCTCCTGGCATTGTTCAGGGCAGGGACAGGGCTGTTATTAGTAATTGCTTTGGCATTATTCATGCAGGTCTGTGAATGTCTCTCACTTATAAATCACTCTGCCTCGAGAAGTTCCCAGTCTGAGAGCCACCTCCTGCAGCCTGAGCCTCTAGCAGCAGGAGGCAATTGGGTGCAGCAGAAGAGCTGAATGCTCGTCCTGGGTGCCTTATCAGCATCCCGAGGTCATTCCTGCTGCCGCTGCACCAAGCAGGCTCCCCTTTTGCCCTGGTTCCACCAGCCCTTCGGTCTGGCAGCAGTTGAAAGGAGCAGCCTCTTGCCTCTTCCTCATTCCTGCTCCTTCTTTCGCTTCTTTTCTTGTGGTTTAGGCAGCCACATGGGGAATCAAGTCAGGGAAATGATCTGGGTTAAGGCTCATCTGGCAAAAATAAGGAAAGGTTTCCTTTCCTAGCTCAGATCCCTCTGCCTGGCTTTGCAGCTCTTCCTGCCCTGCCTGCTTTCCTCCTGGGCAAGCTGCTGCTTACACCCAGAGAGGCTCTCACACAGCCTGGGGCTGGGGCAGAAGGTACCTCAGGGTGGATTTAGAAGGAGCTATTGTTGCCTTTCAACCCCTGAGGACTCCCAGCCTCACTCATTCAGCATTCAGCAGCTGCAGGACCCCTTCCAGCTCATGGCAAAAGCGCCCTGACTGGTGCCTCTGCCAGCCCTGCTCATGCTCCCAGATCCACAGACTGCAGCGGGCTGGAAGGGACCCTCCAAGGGCACCTTGTCCAAGGCCCCTGCAGCCAGCAGGGACAGCTCCAACCACAGCAGGCTGCCCAGGGCCACATTGAGTCTGACCTTGAATGTCTCCAGGGATGGAGCCTCCACCACCTCCCTGGGCAACCTGTCCCAGTGTCTCCCCACCCTCCTTGTGCAGAACTTCCTCCTGATGTCCAAGCTAAACCTGCCCTGCTCCAGTTCCAAACCATTGCCTCTCATGGGGTGTCCTTGCCCCTCATGCGGTGTCCTTGCTTCTCATGAGTGTCCTTGCCCCTCATGGGATGTTCTTGCCCCTTATGGGATGTCCTTGCCCCTCATAGGGTGTCCTTGCCCCTCCTGGGGTGTCCTTGCCCCTCCTGGCTGTCCTTGCCCCTCCTGGGTGTCCTTGCCCCTCCTGGGATGTCTGCCAGCTTTGTGGTGTGGGCTGGAGCTGTGGCTCCTCGCAGGAAGGATAAAGCATCCCCAGCAACTCAGGGACCTTCAGGAGGTGCAGCTCCAAGCCCCAGGTACGGCTGGGGAGCCCTGGGGGTGCCCAGAGCGCAGCCTCACGCCGGTGTCCAGGGCTGCTCTGCTTTCTCAGGCTGCAGCCCCTCTGGGAGCAGGAGGCCCTGCCCGGGGTGCTGCCGGCCTTTTGAAGCTGCTTTGTGGGTTTCTTTTCTTTGCTTTGCTTTCTTTCATTTTTTTTTTCTCCCCAGGTTCCCAGGGCTGGGGATTCAGCTTCTGGCTTCATCCAGAAATCCCTGAGGGTTTCAGATCCCCACGAGGCCTCTCAATGTCTTGATCTGCTTGAATAGGCATTTTTAACGCGGTCCCGGCTGTCACCGGCGCTGGCTACAGTCACTCAACTGCGGCAACATTGTTCTCGGGGCACCTCCCTTGTTACCATCCCGCCCGGCGGGGAGGGGGGACGGCGACTCCGCTGCCGGCTTTCTCTGCCGAGCATCTCCCCAGCTCGGCGGCCAGAGGTGGCCAATTAGCCCTTCTCACCCCCGGCCCTGCCTCCATCCCTCTCAGCATCTCCGAGCCGCGGGGCTGCTGGCTCCTGTCCCATCTCCTCTGGTCCTGGGTGGAGGTGAAGGTGACCCCCTTTTTCCTGTGCCAGGCTCCCTGGCAACGCAGCCCTTTCTTTGCAAGCAGCCTCCTCCACCCCCTGACGGGGAGAGAGGCTGTGAAAGCCTTGCTGCACTTTTGAACTTGCTGCCGACGCTCAGGGGCTGCGGCAGGGGCGGCCTCGACCGAGGGGCTGAGCCCAGCAGGGACCACAGTGCAATTGCCCAGAAGTTATTAATAGGCTGCAGAAGAATGTGATGGGCTGGGGAAGGGGTGAGCAGGGGGGAGAGCAAAAGGGAGGGTCAGTGAAAGAGAGATTGGGGTGGTGAGGGGAGAGGCAAGAGTGGTGGCGTGGGGGAGAGACAAAGAACCAGAGAGTTGTTTGGGTTGGAGCAGCCCTCTGAGATCATCCAGTCCAACCAGCAACCCAACCCCACCACGGCCACAGGTGCCAGGGTAAGTGGAGGAGATGGGCACCTTCATGGGCAGGCAAGGGCGGGCAGAGGCTGGAGCCCAAAGTCTTGTCCTGCATCTTGTGCGGCTGTCTCATGAATGCCTGCAGTGGAGGAGAGGCGCCTGCCCCCAGTGCTGGGGATTGGAGAGAATCAGTTTGGGTTGGAGAAGCCCTCTGAGAGCATCCAGTCCAACCCTCAACCCAACCCCACCATGGCCACCAAACCATGGCCCCAAGTGCCATGGCCACAGGGTTCCTGAGCACCTCCAGGGCTGGGGACTCCACCACCTCTCTGGACAGCCTGTGCCAGTCCCTGACCACTCCTGCAGCAAGGAAATTGTTCCTCATCTCCAACCTCACCCTCCCCTGGCACAATTTGAGGCCATTTCCTCTCCTTCTATCACCTGGGACTAGGGAGAAGAGACCAAAGCCCCACCTGGCTCCAGCCTGCTCTCAGGGGGCTGTGGAGAGCAGCGGGAGTTCAGTCACTGCACGAAGACCTCCCTGTCCCACGATGAAATATCGCTGGGGGTTCATGAGCCAAATTTGCCATCTAGTGGCTCCGGGGACCATTGCAGAGGGACCCAGGAGGTGGCAGCAGCCACAGGAGGGCCCTGGTGCAGGTGCTGCGTGCTGCAAGGGGCAGGTGCTGCGTGCTGCAAGGGGCAGGTGCTGCGTGCTGCAAGGGGCAGGTGCTGCGTGCTGCAAGGGGCAGGTGCTGCGTGCTGCAAGTGCTGCAGGTGCTGCGTGCTGCAAGGTTCAGGTGCTGCGTGCTGCAGGTGCTGCGTGCTGCAAGGGGCAGGTGCTGCGTGCTGCAGGTGCTGCGTGCTGCAGGTGCTGCGTGCTGCAAGGTGCAGGTGCTGTGTGCCACACCACGCAGCCCCTCCTGCCTCAGAGCTGCAGTCCGGAGCCCTTCTCCTTTTGCCCAGCTCTCAAGGACCCAACAAGCCTCTGGTCCTCAGGTTGATGTCACCTTGTTCCAGCTGCATCACAGGGCTCCAACTGCAGCCAGCCTGCCAGTCCCCCCGGGTTGTGTGAGGACCCAGCCCCACGGCCTGGTCGCTCTTGGTGTGTCCCATGGCTGCCAGAGCAACTTCTGCTCCGCTGGGAGAGCCTGGGAAGCATCGCCGGTGGCACTGCGCTTCTGAGCTCCGCATCTGCTCTTTGTTGTGGCAAAGGCACTGCCTTGGTTGATGTCCTGGCTCCTTACCCCACTCCCTGCCACCAGAGGGGTCTCCAAGTTACACGTGGCCACTGGAGGCTGCCACAGCTGGGGACTGAAGAACCCCCCAGGACCTGGGCCAGGGCAGCCTCTTTGGGCTGCCACTCGGGAGGATTTCTCTTTGTCAGCAGCTCTCCCTCAGTCAGAGAAAGCTTTGGCCACCCTGCCTGGGGGAGTGCCTGACACATAATGAAGGAACATGGAATGGGCTGGGTTGGAAGAGACCTTCGAGATCATCCAGTTCCAACTCCCCTGCCATGGGCAGGAACATCTTCCACCAGCCCAGGTTGCTCAGAGCCTCATCCAGCCTGGCCATGAACACTCCCAGGGGAAAGGAAAGGGCTGAGTGCAAGGCAGTGTCCACAGCTTTAATGCACAGCCCTCCTGAGCAAGACCACATCCATCAATAAATAAAATCAATAATAATCATTAGAGCAGCCCCAACAAGCCCAGCTGTCCCCAGTTTGGCTCCTGTGCTCTCCACTCTGCTCCTGTCAGCAAGGGGTGCCACCAGAAGGCACAGGAGAAGCAGCACCCCCTCCCCTTCTCGCTGGAGATCTGCTGGAGGGGGAGAGCTTCGCTTCCCCTGCCTGCCAGCCTGGGCAGAGTCTCCTAAGGCACCTGTGGGCTCCCACCCTGCTTCATGCCTGGCACCACGAGGCCTCAGCTGCTCCCTGCCCCATCCACCAGCCAGCCTGCCCTTGCCTGAGCAGCAGGCACGCAGCTGAGGTGCCCCCCACGCGAGGGGCACCCAGGTGCCTCGGGCACCCCGTGCCCGAGGGATGCCTGCGGGCAGCTGCCTCTAGCACTGCTTGTGGGGCTCCTCCAGGGAGATGTAGGGCACCACCACGGGCCAGGAGTCGCTGGGCCAGTAGCCAAGCTTTGGCCTGAAGGCTGGCATCTCGTAGTTGACATCAAAGTAGATGACCAGTGGGCAGAGGTAGAGCAGGGAGAGGGCGATCAGCACGTGCCTGGCAAGGGAACCAGAGAGAGGGTCATGGGCTAGGGGCAACTCCAGTGGCTCCTCCTGCCCCTTCCAGTGGTGTGGCTGGCACTGCCACCCTGGGGCTAGAGCCAAGGGGTAGGACAGTGGCAGGGAAAGGTCCCAGGCCCATAGATTCATAGAATGGTTTGGGTTGGAAGAGACCTTGAGGACCATCTAGTCCCAACCCCCCTGCCATTGGCAGGGACACTTGCACCAGACCAGGCTGCTCAAGGGCTGCAGGTCCTGCAGGGTTTGTGCCTAGGAGGGCATCCCAGAGCTCTAGGAGCTGGGGTGGGGGCAATGCTTCCCCCAGAGGGGGTGGGGTAAGGTAAGGTTAGGGGCTCAACCCCCAAACCAAGCCACCCATTCCACCTTGCAGTGCTGGGTGTCTGTCTCACTCATCCCAGGGATATGTGAGGATGAACCTGAGATGTTTCACTGCTTGCAGCACTGTCAGCCACCCTTGGCCAGGCACTGAAGCCTCTTGGCCAAGCAAGACACGGCCAAGACAGTGACTGTCCTCCAGTTCAGCTCTGAAGTGCCTCCAAGAACACTTCACACAGCTCCCAGGAGCAGATGGCAGGGTCCTGCAGAACAATCTCCCTTGCAAAGCACCTTCTGCCTGGGGGTGCCAAAGGTAAAGGATAGGAAGCAGGGCTAGGACCAAGCCCTTGGGCTGGGGCCAGGCTGAGAAGCAGCATCAAGAGCAAGAGAAGAAACAGGGAGCAGGTTGGGCAGGGTTAGGTTAGGCTGCTCCTGGGTTGAGTGGCAGAGTCCTGCTGCCATTCCTCCCCTTCAGCCCCTGAACTGTTTGGGCTGGGGTCTCTGCCTGCAGGCTGGAGCCCTTACCAGAAGCTGTGGAAGTAGGGGAAGTTGATGGCCTGCCAGAGCCCGCAGAGCCAGCGGTCGCTGATCCAGCTGCTGATGGCCAGCACCCACCACATCACCATCACCGCCGCCATCCGGTGGACCCTTCTGTCCTTGCACCTGGGGGGCAAAGGGAGGGAGAGGAGGGGAACTGAGTGCCAGAGAGGGCTGGTTCCTGCCAGGGTGAAAACCCAGCGGGTTTCTTCTGCAGAGTGCTCATCAGCCCCCGAGAGCTGGAGGAGTGTGGCTCTGTGGAGAGGGTTTGTGCCCTGCGCTGGGCGAGGACGATGCTGGCGGCTGCCAAGGCGCTCCTGCCTTCCTCCTCAGACCCTGGAGGGTTCTCCCAGCCCCACACTCGTCCCCAGATTCCTCACAAAGGGGAAAGAGCTGCAGAGACAGCAGCTGGGGTGGAGAAAACACACTAAACCCGTGGACTGTGCCCTCTCTGGTGGCCTTCTTGTGCCCCTCTGCCCCCAGCCCTCCCTGTGCCCTTTCCTCCCAGGCTCCCCCAGTTCTTCGCAGAGCTGAGCCCAGCGTGTGGGTGAGGAGGGCTTGAGCTCAGTTCCCTGCTGTGCACAGAGCCACTGCCAGGTGTGAACCTGCCAGGAGCGTGCCCTGGGCCTGCAGGTAACCTTCTGAGCCCCCTCCTTACTTTTTCAGCTCCCGCCAGGTCAGGTAGAGCAGGTGGAAGGCGATGCAGTTGAGGGCGTAGGCGTTGACAGCTGGTTTGATGAAGGACATCAAGGTACTGATGATGGTGGTGACACCACTCAGCCAGAAGAAATGCTTCCTAAAGGCAGTTGGGAGCTCAGTGTCAGTGCCCACAAGTTTCACAGGATGGAAGGTTAGGGATGGAAGGTTAGGGATGGGAGCTCAGTGCCTGGGGATGGAAACCCTTCTCCAGCACCTCCAGTCTGCTTGCACATAGAATCAGGATTTCAGCTGGAGAAGACCTTTAAGATCATCAGGTCCAGCCGTGAACCAAGCACTGCCAAGTCCACTGCATGGCCTCCTGAGGCTGAGGTACCCCTCGGTGGTATAAAGCCCCCAGTTAGCCCAGGACAGAGTGGGAAGCACAGCCCAGAAGGTATCTTGAGCACTTTGATGGTGATGCCAGAGAAGAGCATCCAGAAGCAAAGGCATGGAGAGGCTTGCACGGGGCAGGGCTGCAGTGCAGGAGTCCCAGCAGGGCAGGGGCTGAGCCCTGCAAGCAGGCAGGTCTGGGTCGACTGAACAATAGGGCTCGGAGGAGCCTTTCACATGCAAATCCCTGCCAAGTGCCTTCCCCTCTCCCCCAGCCACGTCTCCAGAGTGAACTCCTGGTGACCTCCTCTTTGGCACGGGAAGAGCAGGCTTGGAGCAAGGCTCCTAGCTGGGCTGGCACAGCAGGCTCCAGGCTGCCAGGATGGCACTGCCGTAGGTGGGACTCGATGATCTCTGAGGTCTGTTCCAACCTGGTTGACCCTGTGGTCGATACCCTTGGAGCAAAGCCCTGCTGGGTTCCTCTTTCTGCTGACCCATGCTCACCCAGTGCCCCCCAGCCCTTCTGCTGGGCTCCCCTAGCTTAGCCAGCTCCTTGCAGACAGCCTGTGGAGCCGGGAGTGCTAACCTGGACCAGGCTGTCCCACAGGAAAGGCCACCAGCCTCCAGGGGGCGCTCTCGGTGGCAGCAGGGGATGCTGTGGCAGTTTGGGTAGCTGAGAGGCAGCGCTCAGCACCCCTGGGCTGCTGAATTCATCTTGAAATTCTCCATGCCAGCTTCCCAAAGGCAAACAGCTCCAGGAGCCCAGCACCATCCTTCCCCCTGGGAGAGTTCCTCACCCTTCCTCTGTCTCTCTGAGTGCTGGGGGAGGGCTTCCACGGGGCGCTGGAGGGTCTGGTCCCACGGCAGGAACCTCAGTGCCGACCCCTTGCATCAGATGTCAATGTCCCCCTGTCAGTGTGAGTGGCCCCCCATCACTCTCAATGCCCCCCCATCACTGTCAATGCCACCCCCTCAGTGTCCCACCCCTCCCCTCAGAGCCTGTGTCCCTCTGAGCCATACCTGCTCTTGATGAACTTGGGGAAGTAAACCTTTGGGTACCAAAAGGAATAAGCCACAGCCAGGGACCAGAGGATGGAGAGCTCATCCAGGAGCTGTCCCACGTAGCTCAGGGTCATGTGGAAGTACATGGAGAAGATCCCTGCAGGGAGGAGACAGGGCTTGTGTCAGCAAAGCTCTGTCCTGGCTGGCCTGAGAAGCTCTTGGAGGGCCATGCACAGAATCACAGAATCATCAACCAGGTTGGGAAAGAGCTTTGAGATCATCAAGTGCAACCTATCACCCAACACCATCTCATCAGCTGAGTGCCTCATCCAGGCTGATTTTAAACACCTCCAGGGATGGGGACTCCACCACCTCCCTGGGCAGCACACCCCAAGGGCCAATCTCTCTTGCTGGGAAGAATTTCTTCCTCACCTCCAGCCCAAACCTGCCCTGGCACAGCTTGAGACTGTGTCCTCTCCTTCTGTCACTGGGTCAGGTGGGACTTAATGATCTTTGAGGTCTCTTCCAACCTTATTGATTCTGTGGTTCTATGGGTGCCTGGGAGAAGAGACCAACCCCCACCTGGCTACAGCCTCCCTTCAGGGGTTGGAGAGAGCAAGAAGGTCTCCCCTGAGCCTCCCCCAGGCTAAGCAACCCCAGCTCCCTCAGCCTCTCCTCCCAGGGCTGTGCTCCAGCCCCCTCCCCAGCCCTGCTGCCCTTCTCCTGAAGGCACATTCCTGAAGAGCAGGGCATGGACCTTGGTGCTGCTGGAGGGCAGAGTGAGTCAGTCCACACAGCACCAGGGCAGCTACCTGGGCTGGGAGCTCTGCCGCCCACAGCCAGCAGGAGCCAGGAGCTGTAGGGCTTCAGGCAGACCCTTCGGTTTCCTACCCCAGCTGCCCCCCAGGCTTCTGGCCACCAAAGGCCAGGCTCCAAAGGTGGCATGCCTGGAGAGCTGAGCTCTCTGGCAGCCTCCTTGGTACTCTCAGCACCTTGGCACCCACCTACACAGATGAGCAGGGCAGCGACGAAGTACATGGGCAAGGCGCGCTGCCGGCGGTACTGCCGGTTCAGGTAGAGCAGGGCAGGGGAGAGCAGGAAGAAGCTGACATTGCTGATCTGCAAAACAAGAGGCACCTGCAGCTTATTGCACCACCCTGGGCAGGAAGCCATGCCAGCCCTGCCTCGCTGTCTCCCCGTGGGACAGGGATGCCGATGCCCGGCGGGAAGCCGCGGGCGGGAGCAGGCGGCGCTCGGGGCAGGGCAGAGGCGTTTCTGAAGTCAGGCTGGCACCGGGAGGGCAGCTGCTGGGACAGCCACATCTGCAGGCATCTGGGCTCTCCCTGTGGGCACCTCTGCGTCCAGCAAGCCCAGGGCGAGCTGCCCCCTCCCTGGTGCTGGTCAAGGCCGGGCTGGATGAGGCCTCGAGCGGTCTGGGCTGGTGAAAGGTGTCCCTGCCCATGCCAGCGGGGCTGGAAATGCCATTTGGCAGAGCCACCAAGGAGTGGCTTTCATCCCACCCTGCCAGCCCTTTTCCTTTTATCTTCCAGCTGGGTGCTGACCCAGAGCTCGAGCCTGGAGCCCCACAGGCAGCGGGTAAGCTGCCAGATCCACGCCTGGCTTGTGATGTCCCCTTGGCATCTGGCTGTGGCACCAGGGCTGCAAATCATGGGGAGGTGGTCATGAGCCTGAAACACCTCCCCACAGCTTCCAGAGGGAAGCACAGTGGAAGGCTTCTGCTCCCTGTGGCAGCTGGGATGTCACTGAGGTTTTCATCAGAGGATTTGATGCTCCAGGTGATGGCAATCCTCAGGCCAAGGTTGGGGGTTCTGCAGGTGCCCAGAGCCAAAGCCAGGCCTGTTGCCATGCCAGCTGTGAGCAGGGAAGCTCTGCTCCCACTTGCACACTTTGGAAATGATGGAGAAACCAAACCCTGCGCTGGGGTCACCGCCAGCGGCGTGCTGAGCACTCCTTCCCTTTCCCTGGGTCTGAAGTGGCTTTTGGAAGCCGAGCAGGGGGAGCCCGACAGAGGTGAGGCTCGCAGGGGAGGCAGCAGCGCAAGTGCCAGCGCGCAGCCGGGCGTGAGGGAATGCTGGAGCTGGGGGCTGCGAGGAGGGGAGCCCTGGCGGCTGCTGCTGCTGCCGCTGCTGCTGCTGCTGCTGCTGCTGCCGCTGTCGGGCGTTGCGACAGCGCCGCTGATGACAGGGGAGCAGCCGGCAGCCTTATCGCTGCCTGCCTGCAGCGGGAGGTGTGCAAGATCAGATAGCAGAGGGGAGGCACCGGCAGGGGCTGGTCCAACGCAGTCGATACGATAAGAGTGGTTCCTCGCAGAGCAGCCAGACCTGGGGCTTTGCATCATGCAATTGGTTTGCTTGCGAGAGACCTCCGAGCCCAGCCCTCAGCCCACCCCCACCCTGGCTGCCAAACCGTGGCCCCAGCTGCCATGGCCACAGGCTTCTTGGACGCCTCCAGGGCTGGGGACTCCAGCACCTCCCGGGGCAGCCTCTGCCAGTCCCTGACCACTCTCGCAGCCGAGGAATTTTGCCTCATCTCCAACCTAAGCCTCCCCTGGCACAATTTCAAGCACAGGGGAGGGCTGCTGCAAGCCTGCATCTGGGAAGGACGCAGGACCTTCATCACTCGTCAGAGCCAAGCCCTGCTTTGTCTTCTGTCTTCCCCCTGAGATGGGGCAAGCTCCATCTCACATGGGGTTAGGAGAGGCTTGCTCCCAGTACTCCCATTAGGAACAACTTACACCTGGCTGGGTCCTACTGGCCAGGGCTTATAGCCAGCCAGGAGAGCTGTTCTGGCCAGGAAGCACCCAGGATGCCAGGGAGAGAGGAGAGTGGTGATGGAGCCAAGAGGTGATCTGAGCTGTGGGAGTGACTCAGCCCTGTGGCTTTCCACTCCGTGAGCTCCACTGCTGTGCCACTTCGGAGCAAGGCTGAGTGCCAGCCCCACGTGCCTGAGCCAAGCCTGTGCTGGGCATTTCCCTCTTTCACCAGCAGGAAAATGAAACTGGGCTCTAATCCTGGTGCTTTAGCTGGATCATGGGAAAGGCCCCAGGGCTTCTCCAGTGGGGCACTGAGCAGCCCAAGATGGAAGGAGAGACCTGCAGAGAACCTGCTGACATCTCTGATGGGGATGGGGACAGGAGCTGCTGGATTGCAGAGCCCTGCCTGGCTCTGAGTGCAGCAGTGGGGCAGCAGCAGCCCAGGTGCTGGTTGCTCAAGACAGGTCCTGTCTGCAGGGCAAGGAGATTCCTGCAAGGCTCCCTGGAGCACATTCATCCTCTCAAAGGCCAGAGAACCGCTTCAGCTGAGAGAAGAGACCACGGGGGTGGGGAGGCAAAGACAGAAGCATCCTGGGCTGGTCCCCAGCAGGGGGAGGGAGTGGATTTTGCTCCTCTGCTCTGCTGAGACCTCACCTGGAGTGCTGGGGCCAGCCCTGGAGCCCCCAACGCAGGAAGGGCATGGAGCTGTTCGAGCAGGTCCAGAGGAGGCCACGAAGATGATGAGAAGGTTGGAGCACCTCTGCTAGGCTGAGAGTGGGGGCTGTTCAGCCTGGGGAAGAGAAGGCTGCCTGCTTCTCAGGGGGTGTCTGGCTCACTTGCACCTCCACTTGGGCTTCTCTCCAGTGATGCATCAAGCCCTGGGCACAGGGGCAGAGTCACTGCCCTGCTCCTGCTCTCTCAGGGAAGAGCTGAGGGTGGAAAGGCGAATCCCTGCCTGAGGACCCTGAGCAGCACTGCTCTCCTAGGAGCAGGCAGGAGACAATAACTTTCTGGGTCAGTGAGTCACTATAAATAGAGCTTTGCTGCTGAACTGAATCCAATCATGAGCCACCCTCTGTTATTAGGTGCTTAAATATCCTGTTTACATTCTTTGCTCATACCCTTGGTGCTTATTCCTCATAAAAAGCATCCAACCCAAGCAGAGCTGAGGGAGAGAGAGCAGGGCTGGCACAGAGGAATTCTCAGCAGCATGCTGCTGGCACAAAACCATCCTCTGCTGGAGCTCCCAGCGAATGTTGGGAGGAAGATGCTGAAGAGGATGCTCCATTAGGAAGCTCTGCTGCTTTAGTGGGGCAGGAGGCTTGGGCAGGGGCTGCCTGGGTGCCCAGCTAGCCTGAGCCTTGGGCAGAAGGAGAGTGGAGCCAGTGCTGGCATCACTGGCTCAGGGCAGGCCAGGGAGATAAGGTCCACAAAGATCCCCCAGGGAGGAAGCAATCCATATGGAGAAGAAATTCACGAGGAAGAGGGAGAGGGAGAGGGAGAGGGAGAGGGAGAGGGAGAGGGAGAGGGAGAGGGAGAGGGAGAGGGAGAGGTCTTTGTTGAGTGGTGCCCAGTGGCAGGACAAGGGGTAAGGGCACAAACTTCGCCATAAGAAGTTCCATCTACACATGAGGAGGAACTCCTTCAGTCCAGGGGTGCTGGAGCCCTGGAGCAGCCTGCCCAGAGAGGTGGTGGAGCCTCAGGCAGTCTCTGGAGACTTTCAAAGCCTGCCTGGATGTGCTCCTGTGTGACCTTCCCTTGGTGACCCTTCCTTGGCAGAGGGATGGTCTCCAGAGGTGCCTGGTTCCAACCCTGACCCTTCTGTGTGAAAGAAGTGAGTCTCTGCAGCCTGAGCATCGCTCCCCTGAGACCCTTGCTGGGCAATTAGGGCTGGGGAGCTGCAGGACCGGGCTGGGGAGTTGTTGTTATTGAGGGCAATTTATTAACAGCAGGAAATGCCTTGGAAAAAAAATGAAACCGAGGGGAAGAGCCATTTCCATGAGAAGAGGAACTCCTGGTGTTAGAGAGCAATTGCTAACAGTTGTAAAGGAGGCCCCTGGAAGGCTGTAAATCCACAGCCCTCCCCCCCTGCCCCTGCTAGCCTGGGGGTGCTCTGAGCTGCAGAGCTGCTTGCAGAGCAGTTATCTACCAAGGGTTCTGCAGGCTGCTTCCAGCCACACTTGAGCCCTGGATGCAGAGGCAAAGGGCTGGCCTTGGATGGAGCCCAGGAGGTGAAACTGGTTCCTGCAGCAGCCTTCCTCCGCCTTGAGTCCCAGATTCCCAACCTGCCCAGCGTGGGTCATGGAAGTGCTGTGTCTCCCTTTTTTTTGGGCCACTCCTGTATGCCTGAGCTGGAATCCAGGAGCCCTGTGTGGGACTTCACCCAGCTGGCAGGAGAGCTGCAGGACTGGTAGAACAGGATCCCAGCAGCCTGGGCTAAGGAGCTCTGCTGGAGCTCTCTCGCTGGGAGCTCAGCCCCACTCGTGCCACAGAGTCACTCGGCTTGGGGAAGACCCCTGGGGTCCTCAGGTCCAACCCACTGACCCTCCTGCGCCAAGCTCAGCCCAAGCACCACATCTAAAGCACCTTCCAACACCTCCAGGGATGGTGACTCCACCACCTCCAGCCTGTTCCAAGGCCTGAACCACTCTTGCTGTGGCAAAATCTTTCCTTGCTGTCCAGTCTGAACCACCCCTGGTGCAGTGGGAGGCTGTTCCCTCTTGTTCCCTCTTGGCACATTACCTGTGAGGAGAGACCAGCACTGACCTCTCCACAACGTTTCAGGCAGCTGTAGAGCATGATGAGGTCTCCCCTCAGCCTCCTCTTCCTCACACTGCCCAGCCCCAGCTCCCTCAGTCTCTCTTCATAAGATTTGTTCCCCAGCCCCATGCCAGCAGCACCCCTGACCCCAGCTCCTTTTGTCAGCCTCCTCTTCTTCACACTGCCCAGCCCCAGCTCCTTCAGCCTCTCTCCATAGGAGTGATTCCCCAGCTCCTTCAGCCTCTCTCCATAGGAGTGATTCCCCAGCTCCTTCAGCCTCTCTCCACAGGAGTGATTCCCCAGCTCCTTCAGCCTCTCTCCATAGGAGTGATTCCCCAGCCCCTTCCCCAGCCCCATGCCAGCAGCACCCCTGGCCCCAGCTCCTTTCCTCAGCCTCCTGGAAGCCATCGGAGCCTCCTCATTTACCTGAAGCTTAGCAAACGCTCCCCATCCCAGCAGCCCTCCAACACCAGGGAGTTCAGAGGGGTGAGCAGGAGGAGGGGAAAGAAGGTTGTCCCATCTGGTGTCCCAGAAGCAGCTGCTGGGTGCCCCCAGCCTGTGCCCTGACTCACGGTGTTGTAGTACTCTGCAATCACAGGCGAGCGCTCGAAGTTGCCCTCACACCAATCCACTTCAGCACTCTGGTAGGAGAAAATGCTGGGCATGGTTGGGCCACCTTTGCCAAGAGAAGACAAGGAGAGGAAGAGGATGGTTAGCTCTGTGCTCACAGCAGCAGGCAGCTGCCCACCCCCCAGGGGAAGGCAGAGAAGGACACACAGAGAGCTGCCCCCCGTCACCCCCCAGCCCGCGCCAGCGCTGCAGCCTTACCCTGCTAGCAAAGCCTCGGCCTCTGCCCAGCACTCATCCTGCTGCAGGCTGTTTGCTCCTCTCTCCCCACGATGCAGCAGTGATAAATCACCCCCCAGGAAATGTTCTGAGCCTGGCAGTGGTCCCCACAGCCCCCATCCCTGGCGTCAAGGTCTGCAGGCAGGGGCTGTCCCTGCCACACGATGCTTCCCCATTCCAGCCCTGTCCTGGCCACTCTGTCTTCTCCCTTCTCTTCACTTTCTTTATGACTCAGATCTCCCTGCCAAGAGGAGTTCCCTGCACTCTGTGGGCTGTGAGCTACCTTTGGGGAGTGGATAACTCTACCTGCTTTGCTGCTCATTGGCTCTGTTCTCCTTAAGCTGCTCCTCAGCATCTTTCTGAGGGCTGGAGCTCGGCTTGAATGAGCTCAGCTTGGCCCCGCAGCACCAGCACAGGCCCTGGGCATTGCCAAAGTCCTCGGGGTGCAGAGCAAAGGCACTGGGAGGTGTCTCTGCTGGCAGTGATTTCACTTTCAGTGTGCTCCTGTGCAAACCTTGTCCTGGGGTCCCAGCAGAAGGCATCAGAGCAAGCTGCCTTCCAACCCAGCTCTGTGAGCAAGCTTCCACCGCCAGGTCCCTCAGCCTGGCCTCTGGCAGTGGCAGAAGCTGCAGCTCCAGGTGAGGTTCCAGAGCAGCTCCAAGCTTTTGGCTAAAGGCTTTCCTGCCCTCATCACTTTTTATTCCAAGCTCTGATCAGGTTTCCTTTCTGGAAACGTTTTGTCTCAGATCCTTGAGCTCCTTTGGAGCTATTTCAGAAGCTGATGTTTGACTGCCAGCCTCCGAGGTGCTTGGAGGCACCATCCAAACCCCAGCTGCTGCCTGTTTGGTACACAAGAGCCACAGAAGTTCCCTGGAGCTGAGCAGTGAGCTCCCTGGCTGTGAGCAGGGACTGTGGTGACACCAAGCAGCCTCTCAGCTCCCCAGGCACTGGTGGCAAGCAGCCTTCTTCCCTCTGCACAGCTTTCCAGCTCCGAGTCTGGCACGAGGAAGGGAAGTTTAGCTGCAAGCCTCTCATCACTTGATCGTGTGGAGGAAGAGCCAAGTCCCTCCTCACCCTGGTGTCAGCTGAGCAGCGCCACCGAGTTCAGCAGCTGCCGGAGGTGTGAAGCCACCACAGCTCCCTCTGCTTCTCTTCCCAGGAAGAAGTTCAAAGGGAGAAGCCCCAGGAGTGTGACACTCCTACAAACAAGCTCCTCTGTGAGCTCCTGCTCCAACCAGGCTTGTGGATAAACCTCCACAGGTCTTTTACAGCTGCCCTCTCTTTAATCCAGGCTGCCTGGCTCCCCAGAGCAGGTGAGATCACAGCTGGCAGGAGAGAAATAAAAGGGTTGAGGTCTGCCTTTTCCTAACCTTCCACTTCCATCTGCTCCTCCACACCACAGGGACTCTCTCCTGAGCCATGGGGCTCTGCATTAGGCTTTTACAGCCATGCAAGCCCCAAGCTGCTGATTCCATCTCCTGGCTGAACAGGTGGCAGGCAAGAGATGGGCAAAGGATGGAAGAGAGGTGAGGCAGAAGGGAAAGGGAAGAGAACAACCAAAGCAGTGCCCAGTGGGCGCTGCTTGTCTGAAGGAAGAGGGAAGAGAACAGCCAAAGCAGTGCCCAGTGGGTGCTGCTTGCCTGGAGGAAGAGGGAAGAGAACAACCAAAGCAGTGCCCAGTGGGTGCTGCTTGTCTGAAGGGAAAGGGAAGAGAACAACCAAAGCAGTGCCCAGTGGGTGCTGCTTGTCTGAAGGAAAGGGAAGAGAACAACCAAAGCAGTGCCCAGTGGGTGCTGCTTGTCTGAAGGGAAAGGGAAGAGAACAACCAAAGCAGTGCCCAGTGGGTGCTGCTTGTCTGAAGGGAAAGGGAAGAGAACAACCAAAGCAGTGCCCAGTGGGTGCTGCTTGTCTGAAGGGAAAGGGAAGAGAACAACCAAAGCAGTGCCCAGTGGGTGCTGCTTGTCTGAAGGGAAAGGGAAGAGAACAACCATTCAGTGCCCAGTGGGTGCTGCTTGCCTGGAGGGAGAGGGAAGAGAGCAGCCAAAGCAGTGCCCAGTGGGTGCTGCTTGTCTGAAGGGAAAGGGAAGAGAGCAGCCAAAGCAGTGCCCAGTGGGTGCTGCTGTCTGAAGGGAAAGGGAAGAGAACAACCATTCAGTGCCCAGTGGGTGCTGCTTGCCTGGAGGGAGAGGGAAGAGAACAACCATTCAGTGCCCAGTGGGTGCTGCTTGCCTGGAGGGAGAGGGAAGAGCAGCCAAAGCAGTGCCCAGTGGGTGCTGCTTGCCTGGAGGGAGAGGGAAGAGAGCAGCCAAAGCAGTGCCCAGTGGGTGCTGCTTGCCTGGAGGGAGAGGGAAGAGAGCAGCCAAAGCAGTGCCCAGCGGCGCTCCCCAGCCTGGCTTACCTGTGCTCCCTTGAGCTGGGCCGGCACAGCTCCCACGGCAGGAGGTGAAGCGTTTGGGAGTTCCAAGGCTCCTGGCAAGGCAGCAGCAGTGACCCTGCCCTGCTGCTCTGGCTCTGAAGGAGTGCCCACGGTGTGAGCTCACCGGCAGCAGCCACCAGCGAATCCCCTGGCACCGTCTTTGGGATGAGCCCAGAGCCACGGGCACCCTGCAGGCAAACCTTGCTGGCCCCCAGAGCAAACATCGTGGCTGCAGGGTTTATATCTGTGCACCCAAAGGGGGCAGGGGCAGAGAGGGAGGGCAGGGAAGTGTGAGCTGGGAAGGTTGGAAGTGTGGGTAGAGATGCAGCCTGAAATCATCCCTGTGCCCCAGGCAGCTTCCCTGCGCAGCCGCACACACCCCGGCTCCAACCCTGCCTTGTTTTTTCCTCCCCGGGGAGGGACTCAGCCATTCAGATTCCCTTCCACAGCCACCTAAACCCCAGGAGAAGAGTTTGCACCAAAAAAACACCCAGTAAACACCCAGGAAGATGCTGCTGCCTTGGGTTGGAGAGGCTTGTCCCAGACTGAGCGTGTCAGGTTGGGAGGGAACCTCAGAGCTGCCTTCCAGTAGCTGAAGAGATCCTCCAGGAAGGCTGCAGAGGGGTTTGAGAGCAGTGAAAGGAGTGGGGGGGATGGAAAATAAATAGAAGTGGGGAGATTCAGGTTGGATGTGAGGAAGTTCTTCCCCATGAGGGTGGAGAGACTCTGGCACAGGCTGCCCAGGGAGGCCATGGCTGCCTTCTGCCTGGAGGTGCCCAAGGCCAGGCTGGATGAGGCCCTGAGCAGCTGAGGCTGGTTGGGAGGTGTCCCTGGGCACGGTGGGGAGGTTGGAGCAGATGACTTCTGAGGTCCCTTCCAACCTGAGCCATTCTGTGACTCTGATTTTGCCAACCCTCCTGCAGTCAGCAGGGACACCTCCAGCTAGATCAGGTTGCTCAGGACCCCCTTGAGTGCTCTTGACTGCCTCCAGGGCCAGGACTTTCCCCCCAGCTATTATCAACAATCAATTTATTATACAAGCCAAATCACACTCCTGGCTGCTTTTGTTACTGGCTTAAAGAGGAGCCTTTGGGGATCACTGCCTGGGCAAACATTTTCACCCTGATTCCCACTGAGGATGGCTGAAAAAAAATCAGCAGCAATTGAGCTTTGCCCTCAAATCAGCATTTTTTTCCTCAATGTAGGGCTGGGGGGAAAAGGAAGATGAAGAGGAAGGAATGTTGCTATTTTAAATGCAAACCCTCATTATTTAGGGAGATCTTCCTGCTGGGCATGGTGGGACCAAGCTCCAAGGTGTCCTTAGCCATCTGCTCCCTGCAGAGCAAGGAGCAACCAGCAGCCTGTGCTGGGCCACTGCAGGTTTGCCCTGGGGATGGCTCTTCGGGAAGCTCAGCCATTTGTTCAGCTCATTCTCTGCCATCAAAAGGAGCACACCTGGGAGACCTGAGCTCTGCAGCACCTCCTAAAGCTGCCAGGGTTTGCAAAGGCTGCCCACATCCACAATGGGTTTGAAATGGGAGGGCAACCAGCCCCCAGAGCAGCTCCTGTTACACCCTGGTGGAGCCTCCGTCGCACACAACCAAGCCAAGGCTGGGAGTCTCTCCAGGACAGACAGCCAAGCAGGGGGGCAGAGGCAAGCCCCAGGCAGCTGCTTGCACTCCCTGGATGGCCACACTGCAGTGGCCACGTTGAGGAAGCCTGGGATCAATTTATTGCTTTCACAGGGTCACAGATTGCATCATGGAAGGGACCCTCCAAGGGCATCTTGTCCAACCCCCCTGCACTCAGCAGGGACAGCTCCAACCAGAGCAGGCTGCCCAGGGCCACATCCAGCCTGATCCTGAATGTCTCCAGGGATGGGGCCTTGAGCACAGCCCTGGGCAACCTGTTCCAGGGTCTGCCCACCCTCACTGTGCAGAGCTTCCTCCTGATGTCCAACCTAAACCTCCCCTGCTCCAGTTTCAAACCATTGCCTCCTGTCCTATCCCCACAGCCCCTCCTGAGCAGCCCTTCCCCAGCCTTCCTGTAGGTCCCCTGCAGATATTGAGGTGCAGCCATTGCCTTGCAAGTCCTGGATGGAGCATGCAAGCTGGAGGCTGGGTTTGGACCCCGAGGGCAGGTACCTGGTTCCCCAGGGATCTCAGTGGGAAGCAAGTGGTGACTTGCCTGTCCCACAGTGTTGGCCAGGGAAGGTGGCAGAGCTGGGTTTGAAAGTAAGATGGATCACAGCCCAGACAAGTGATGCTTGGCCTGGATGAACATCTGCCAGAAGAATGAATTTGCCCACCCCTAACCCTCTGACATCCTTGGCATGAGCAAAGCAGCCAAGCATCACTAATGTATCCTGTGCCACACCAGGAATGTGTGCCCAGGGAGGATGTCACCAAGCCACATCTTCCCTGATTCATCAATAAGTAGCATTCAGGGCATGGAGAGGCTGATTTCCTGCTGAGTCCTTCCCAGCTGCTCCTGATGTTTACATCCTCCTGCCTGTGGGCAGCAGGGCTGGCATGCTGAGTGGGATGCCATGGGAGTGGGCTAGGACGAGATGGGGCTGCCCAGGGAGCACAGGGGTGAAGCTTTCTGGGCCCTGTTTGAGAGTTCTGCAGGTTGGGAACTGGATGACCTCGAAGGGCCCTTCCAACCCAGCCCACTCTATGAATCTGTTTGAGACTTCTTTCTCTCAGAGCTTCACCCAAAGTCCCCAGCTCCTGGCAAAGGCTTGCTGTCTCCTCTCCATCTCCCTGCTGACCTGTGACCTCCTGGCTCACCCAAAGGTCTCTCTTCTGCACCAGAATCTGCCACAATACCTCCTGGAGCAGGTTTGTTCCCCACCCTGTCCCCTTAGCTGCTCCCTTCCTGCTCCCTGGGCCTGATGCTATCTTGCAAGGCACCACATGGAATCATCACAGAATGGTTTGGGTGGGAAGGGACCTTTCAGGCTCATCCAGTCCAACCCCCCTGCAGTCAGCAGGGCCACCTGCAGCCGGAGCAGGTTGCTCACAGCCCCAGACAACCTGAGCTGGACTGGGTCCAGGGCTGGGGCAGCTCCCACCTCGCTGGGCAGCCTGGGCCAGGGTCTCAGCAGCCTCAGCATCACAGATTTCTTCCTTATTTTGGGTCTAAATCTATTCTCCCTTAGTTTCAAAACATCCAAGGCCAACACCCCAGGCTTTGTGATGTGGGACAAGCTTCAACCTGGAGAGTTTCTCCTCTGCCCCTCTGTCCTCCCTTGGCCAGGCAGCGGGGGGCTGAGGCTGCTGCCCCGAGACAGCTGAGAGCAGGCAGGGGAAGGGGCAGAGGCTGCTGCAGGAGCCCAGAGCACAGCCTGAGGGCCAGCAGAGCACAGCTGTGTCCTCACAAGCCATGGTGAGCAGGCAGTGCTGCTGCTGGTGCCCCCAAAACAGCGCATGGGGGGCACTGGCAGGCAAGCCTGGGAGAACCCAGTCGCTTAACCTGGTGCTGGTGCTGGTCCTACCTGCTGTGTCCAGGCACACCTCGGGTGGAGGCTGCCACCCGAACTGCTGATCCAGGGATTCATGGAATGGGTTGGGTTGGAGGGGACCTCGAAGACCATCCACTGCCAACCCCCCCTGGCTTGGGCAGGACCACCTCCCACCAGCCCAGGCTGCACAAGGCCTGGTCCAGCCTGGCCTCGGTCGCCTCCAGGGAGCAGGGGGGGGATGGGGAGGGATTGCTTGTAAAGCCCCTCTGAGGAAGCTGGGGGGGAGGGGCTGGGGGGGCTTTATTTATTGCCTTGGCTGCTGCGGGGCTGTGGCTGTCAGCAGAGGGACAGTGACAAACAGCTGGGGCAGGGAGGGTGAGGTGGGACTGCTGGCACCCCACTTCCCTGCTGCTGTTTGCTCAGCAGGCTGAGTCAGAGCCCTGGGGGGGAAGGAGCTGGAAGGGCTTAGCCCCATTCTGCAAGTGGATGAGGCAGGAAGAGCACCCAGAGAAGTAACTCACAAGTTACTAACTGAGTAACTAACGACAGCACCAGGAGGAAATGGCCTCAAGCTACACCAGAGGAAGCTTAGGCTGGGTACTAGGAAGAGTTTCTTTGCTTCAGGAGTCCCCATCCCCTGGAGGTGTTGAAGAAATGTGTGGCCATGGCACTTGGGGGCAAGGTTTGGTGGCCATGGTGGGGTTGGGTAGAAGGTTGGACTTGATGAACTTGGAGGTCTTCTTCCAGCCATGATTCTCTGCTTCTGTGTTTCTGGCTCACCACTTGCTGGCTGCCTCACTCTGCCCTGTGCCCAGCAAGGCTGCAGATCACTTCCAGCTCCTTTGCTTTTGGTACACAACTTTAGCTCCAGGGTTGCAATTTCATGCTTCCAGGTTGAAAACAAACAAACAAACAAAGAAAGAAACAGACAGGAAACAACAGCAACAAAACCCAACCCAAACCAAACCCAACCCAACCCAAACCCCAGGCAGGGGCCCTGGAAGCCATGCTGACACGGAGCAGTTAGATAATCCCCATCAGTCATGGCTCCACAGGGCAGGAATGGTGTCCTCTGCTTGCTTTGGAAGCTGTTTAAGCAAATCTGTGGTCTGGAAGAAATAATCCCAGCAGCAGGAGCCCTTGCTGAAGCTGGATGTGCTTTCCACAGCCAAATGAAAGCATTCATCTCCATCGCTGCTCTGCAGCCTCCTGGGAGCAATGTACCCAGCTCCTGTTTGCATCTGCAGAGCTGGAAATAGCTCTGTTTTCTTCAGCAGGTAGGGGGCAGGAGCTGCAGGCAACCAAAAATAAACCCAAACCCCCTCAAGGAGCAGCAGCAGAAGAAGCAGAAGCAGCAGCAGCAGCAGCAGCAGCAGCAGCAGAAGCAGCAGCAGCAGCAGCAGCAGCAGCAGCAGCAGCAGCAGCAAGGACATCTCGCACCCCACGCGAGGTGTGGTGTTGAAGTCTCCCCTGCCTGAAACACCTGCTCTTTACAACATCCTGGCCCTGCTGCTTGTGCAAGGCAGCCTCCAGAGGAGCAGGGCACAAGCCTTGTCAGGCCCCAGACAGCTGAGCCCAGGGTCCAAGAGAAATTCCCCCACCTAATCCCTCATCGCGGAGCAGGCTGCTGCTGTTACCCGGCCCCCAGGCAGGCTGCCAGGCTGCTTTGCCCCAATCAGTCTTTGCCAATCCAAGCACCTCCGTGGCTGTTTTGCAATCCAGGCAGGCTTGAAGCAAATGCCTTAATTGCTCCTGGCAGGAACAATGAAAGGAAGTTCTCCCGGTGCTGTCACCTGTCACATGCACTCCTGGGCTGTGGGCAGGCTGCAGGGGCTTGGGCTGGCCCGGCAGGAGCTGCTGGGGGTGCAGGGAGTTTTGGCCCTCTTGGGGATGAAAAGTCAAGCTGAGGGAGAGAGAGAGAGAGAGAGAAATCACCTCACTCCTGGCAGAGCTGTAGGGCTCTAAGTCCCCTAAGCTGTCCCATGAAAGGCTGCCTGGAGCCCCAGGAGGGTTTGAGTTTAGCAGACACCGGGCAAGGAAGCATCCCTTGCCCAACCAACCCCCTGCATCCTCTCCCCTTTCTTCCTTGAAGGAATCCTGACTCTGAAGGGATGTGGAAATGGGAGGAGAAGGTTCCTTTTGTCGTAGAACCACAGAATTGCTTTGTTAGAGAAGCCCTCCCAGAGCATCCATTGCAGCCATTCTCCAACTCTGCCAAGGCTGGGGCTAAGCCATGGCCCTCAGCACCACAGCTCTGCCTCTTTTGAGCTCTTCCAGGGATGGGGATTCAGCCACCTCCTGGGCAGCCTGGGCCAGGGACTGAGGACCCTTTCAGTGAAGAAGTTTCTCCTAATGTCCAACCTAAACCTCCCCTGGTGCAGCTTGAGGCCATTTCCTCCCATCCTATCACTTGTTCCTAGGGAGAGAGACCAACCCCACCTGGCTCCAGTCTCCTCTCAGGGAGCTGTAGAGAGCAATGAGGTCTCCCTCAGCCTCCTCTTCTCCAGGCTCCACACCCCCAGCTCCCTCAGCTGCTCCTCCCCAGCCCTGTTCTCCAGACCCTTCCCCAGCTCTGTTGCCCCTTTGCTGGGGCTGAGGCTGCAGCTTTTACCTCCCAGCTGGCAGCAGCCCAGCAGAACGTGGTGCCCAGGTGGATGTGTTTATCTAAGGCTGCAATCCTGCCCTGGGTGGCACAAAGCTTTGGCACAGGAGCCAGCCATGGTTTGTGCAAGTTCTGCGACAGAACTGCAGGATCTGCACCAGGCCCTGGGAACCAGAAGCTTCTTCACCCAGGGCTGCCTCTGAGGACTCTAATGGGAGACCTCCCAGCCCCTCTTCACTCTCTGCTCCCCACGGGGCAGAGAGCAGAAGCTGCTGCCTCTGTCGCAGCTGAAGGTCAGGCTAAAGCCTGGGTAATTAGTGCTTCACTTAAAGCTCTGAGCACCTCAGAGCGCAGCCTGCAGGATTGCCTCTGACCCCCTGAGGGGCAGATTCGGTCTGCTGGAAGGAAGAGCAGCAGCCAGGCAAACAGGAAGCAATCTTGCCCCATCTTCTGGTGGTCAGTGACTTCATGCTTCCATAGCTGGAGGTCCTGGGCCATCATGTTTGACCAGTCAGAACAGACCAATGCTGCATACCAGAGAAGCTTGGGGTTGGACATCAGAGGAAACTTCTTCCCTGCAAGGGTTCCCGAGGCCTGCCACAGGCTGCCCAGGGAGGTGGTTGAATCCCCATCCCTGGAGGGTGTTTAAGAGAGGCAGAGATGTGGTGCTGAGGGCCATGGTTTGGCACCAGCCTTGGAGAATGGTTGGAGTGGATGAGCTTGAGAGTCTTTCCTAACCAAAATGATTCTGTGAGTCTTTCCCAGGTGCTCTGAACCCTCTGCCTGGCTACAGAAGTGCAGGGAGAGTAAAATTTGGTGTCAGTGCCTCACAAGGGAAGTTGTGATGACAACTGCTGGGGTTGGAAGAACCCTTTGAGATCATCAAGTCCAGCTGCTGACCCAGAGCTCACAATGCCACCACTGCTGCTAGACCACTGCCCCACATCCCTCAGCACCACATCCAGGGGGCTTTTAAACCCCTCTAGGGAAGGGGACTCCACCACCTCCCTGGGCAGCCTGGGACAGTGCCTGAGAGCCTTTGCTGGGGAAGAAATTGTTCCTCATACCCAACCTGAACCTCCCCTGGCACAGCCTGAGGCCGTTTCCTCTTGTCCTGTTGCTTGCTGCAAGAAGAGACCAAGTCCCACCTGGCTGCAGCCTCCTGTCAGGGAGTTGGAGAGAGCAAGGAGGTCTCTCCTCAGCCTCCTCTCCTGAAGACTAAACAACCTCAGGTCCCTCAGTTACTTAGATTTGGGTTTCTTGTACTTGGTGTGTTTATATCATTTCCATGCTGTGTTGTTCTTCATCTATTTGTTCCAGCTCTGGTCTTTGTTGTTATTACTCTCCTGCATCCATTCAGTTTCTTTCCTTTACTCATTTCAGGGCTCCTCCTTTCTCCACTCGGTTGCTCACTTGTTGCCTTCCAGCTTTCCCTGGAAGCACAGAGGGATTGCAGACCCAGCTGTAAACCATCAAACCAACCGTCCTCGGAGCCTGTGGTCTGCAGGCAGCTCGGAGGTGAGTCTGAAGGGCTCAGAATAACCCCAGCTTGGTGCAATTCCCTTCGCCTCCTGCTTGCATCGGGGCTGAGTTTGCCTCCCAGCCAGCTCTGAGGCGGCTCCTGGCTGCCTCCAGCCCAATCTGCCCACCCTGTCCCCTCTCCTTCACACACACAGGAGGGGACGACCCCAGGGCTGCAGCCAGGGGGTGTGAGACTGGAGCTTGTGCCACCCAGCAGGGTGTGAAGGAGGGAGCCCACGGAGCTCTCCCGGGCGTCGGTGCCAGTGCAGAGCTCTTTCCCAAGCTCAGCTGCACCCCGAGCAGCACTCCCCTGCCAGGGCAGCACTCCCCTGCCAGGCTTTCTGCCCACACCCATAGCAGGGAGAGGGAGAGGGTTGCACAAGGGCCTGTGATGGAGGAGGAGGCTGCTCTGGGAACCCAGCCTCCAGGCTAGGTCCTTGCCTATCTCCCCAGTGCAGCCCCGTTGTTGAGACTGGGAAACTAGGCTGGGAACTGGGAGGCAGAGCCATCCCACCTGCAGCGTGCCTCTGCCTGTGGCACCTGTGGGACTATTGCCCAAGGAGCTGAGTTTCCCAAATCCTATTTTCATATCCTGACATCTCACTGCAGCCTTGTGGGCAAAGCACAGCAGCCCCCCTCATGCTGGAGCTGAGGAGCTGAGGTGCTGGGGAGGAGCTCCAGTTCAGCTGGGGATGCTCTTACTGGGAAATCATGGGATTGTTTAGGCTGGAAAAGTCCTTCAAGATCATCCAGTCCAACCCTTAACCCCCAGCACTGCCAGAGCACCCCTAAATCACGGCCCTCAGCACCACACCTCCACAGCTTTGAAACCCCTCCAGGGATGGGCACTCCACCACTGCCCTGTTCCAGACCTTTACAACCCTTTGGGGGAAGAAGTTTCTGGTTTTCAGACCCTGACTGGCTGATAAAATATCGAGGTGCAAACTGCAGCTGTGGCTTGCAAGGGCCTTGCCATGCAGGAAGCTCGAGAGGGATGCTGAGGGGCCTGGAGCAGCTCTGGGAGGGGCAAAGGCTGAGAGCCCTGAGGCTGAGAGCCTGCAGGAGAGCAGCCCCAGAAGGGAGCTGAGCAATGCTCAGCAAGAGCTAAAGGGTGGGGGGCAAGAGGTAGGGTCCAGGCGCTGCTCAGTGGTGCCCGGGGACAGGACAAGGGGCAAGGGGCACAAGCTGGCACCCAGGAGGTTCCATGTGAACGGGAGGAGAAACTTCTTTGGTGTGAGGGTGCTGGAGCTCCATCCTCTCGGGGGCCGTCGCAGCGCTGCCGGGACAGCGGTGCCCGCACGGCCGGGGGGATGCTTCCCTCTGCCGGTACCGGAGCGGCTCTGCAGCGGGAGAGGAGCTCCCGGAGGCCCAGCCGGCTTCAGGTCGCTCATTTCCACCAGCGAAACAAACAAAAGCCGCAGGAATTGCTTCGAAAGGCTGCCGGGGAGGGTGTAAACCTTGTTTGCCTCCTACTTTGGGGCGCATGGTGGGCGCTGGGCTTTTGGGGGGGTCCCGGCTGAAGCTTTATTGGCTTGCAAATCTTCAGTGAAAATCTCCCAATCACATCCTCCAGCTGTGGACGTCCCCAAACCGCCCTGGAGGTCTCTGGAGCAAGTCCCTAAACCCCTCCAAAAGCCTCTCTGCAGCAAGTGCCCCCAAACCTCCCTGAAGGTGTCTGAAGCAAGTCTCCAAACCACCCCAAATGTCTCTGGAATACATCCTCAGACCACCCTGAAGGTCTGTGGAGCAAGTTGCCTTGATGGAAAGAGCTCAGCCATGCGGAGCCCACCCCATGCTGGGGGCTTGTGCAGCTCCTGGCTTCCACGGGAGAAGCCACTTCGGGGAAGCCGTAGCTCTCTGGTGGCCACATCCCACCCAGCACGTCCCAGCAGGGTCTACAACCACCAGGAGGATCTGGGGGTGGGGACAGTGTGGTGAGAAGGTGCCCGTGGCACGGAGAGCAGCACAGGGCTGTCTGTACAGGAGTGGCTCTCGGCGCGGGGCTAGGAGCCAGGAGGCTCAAGCAGCGCAGAGCTCCAGCAGATAAGGTCCTGCGGCGTACCAGAGCATTCCTCACTCCCGGCATCTGTGCTCCAGCTTCCCTTAAAAGCTCCAGACCTGAATTTCAGCCTCCCAGCTGCTGCTGCTCGCGCAGCCAAGTACCAGCTTCGCCTTAATCTGCCCAAAGAGAGCGAAACTCGCCCGGTTTAACGCATCCACCGGAGCTCAGCCACCAGCCGCAGCGTTCGCATCCACTCGGGGAGCTCCGAGGTTTTGTGTTCTAGGACAAACAAAAGCTCAGCTCCCGAGGGAAGGCAGCCCAAGGGAGAGGAGATAAAACCACCCTGGGATGGGAGGGGTGGGGGGGGAGCATTGTTTTCTACAAAGAACAGGAAACGAGCCTCACAGAGGACATGAAAGAGACCTTAAAACAAATGCAGATCAGCAAGGGGGGGACCTCGGGGCTCATCTCCCAGCTGCTCTGCCCGGGGGCAGCCTGCGCTGAAGCTGTTGCTGGAGCTGCTCAGGGGGGTGGGGGGGCTCGGAGGGGGATTCAGGGATCTGCTCTTCGCTCCCGAGGAGGTCTCGGTGAAGTAGAAAAGGGTCTGGATTCACCCTGCGGAGCAGGGCTGGTTATGGTTGGATTCAGTGATTTTATGCTCAGATCTTAAGGTGTCAAGGGGCTGGGGCAGTGCCCAGGGACAGGGCAAGGGGCAGTGGGCACAAGGTGGAAGCCAGGAGGTTCCATCTGAACAGGAGGAGGAAATCCTTGGGTGTGAGGCTGCTGGAGGCCTGGAGCAGGCTGCCCAGAGAGGTTGTGGAGTCTCCTTCTCTGCAGAGCTTCCAACCCCCACCTTGGCCATTGTGCTGCTGGGGAAGCTGCTGTGGGTGCCCTGCTGGAGCAGGAGGGGCTGGACTGGATGATCTCCAGAGGTCCCTTCCAACCCCCACCGTGCCCTGGTTTTGTAATCTTAAAGGTCTTTCCCAAGCTAAGCGATTCTGTGACCCACTTGCTGCTTCAGCCATGCGGCTGTGATTAACCTGGACAGGACACGACAAGGCTGCTCTGTCCCAGCTGTGTGCTGCTCTCCCTGCTCCTGCAGTGCTCCTCACCACACAGCTTGTCCTCCATGCCCTCCACAGCACCTGCACACCCCCACACACCAGAGCTGGGGAGCTCCTTTGGGCCACAGTTAGGAGGAGGGGGGAGCAATCTGCCTAAGGCAGTGGTGGAGTCGGGGTTTCAAAGCCTTGCAGCTGTGGTGCTGAGCGGTTTAGTGGTGTCCTGGCAGCACTGAGTTGGACTCCATGATCACAAAGGCCTCATCCAACCAAAACGATTCTGTGGCTGGTGTGGTGCCCCACAGGCTGCTCGCCCCTTGGCAGAGCACTGGGAGCTCTCTGTCGTGCAGCTGGGCTGGAGAAACGACCTGGGCAGCAAGGGAGACCATGGAGATGCAAAGTGTGCACCAGCACTGAAAGCAGTTTTGCTTTGGGAAGATGTCCCTCAGCTGCTCTTAAACACTGCCCCTGGCTCTGACCCCTCTGGAGGTTCAACTCTGCTGAGCACTGCTGCTCTCACCCCTCTGGAGGTTAAAGCCCTCTGCTGAGCGCTGCTGCTCTGACCCCTCTGGAGGTTCAGCTCTCTGCTGAGCACTGCTGCTCTGACCCCTCTGGAGGTTCAGCTCTCTGCTGAACGCTGCTGCTCTGACC
>JAAWVA010000037.1:9054682-9120352 GCA_015227895.2 Colaptes auratus | reverse complement strand
TCTGGGCGACCAAACTGCTCAGAGGGCACAGAGCATCTCCTGGGACTGGGAGCAAAGGGAAGGGAAGAGGAGGCAGGGAGGCAGCTGCTGGCGGCAGCAGAGGACCTACCCAGCCACCCCCTGGTCGGGCACGCTGAGGAAGTCCATGTTGTGCTCGGAGGGTGGCCGTGCCCTGGGCTGGTGCCCGGTGCTGCGGGGGGGAAGCACCGCGGCCGGTGGCCCCCGGGCCTGCTTCTGGGCTGCTGTGTAGGTGTCCCTCGGAGCCCGGGGGTCCCCACGTGGGAACTGGGCTGCTCCGTTCCTGCAGGCACCTGGGAGACCCCACCCCAGCATGCTGCATTACCGGGGGGGTCCAAGCTCAGCCTGCACCCCCACCCTGGGAGCGCAGCGCGGGCCGGAGCCAGGCTGGGGTCCCCCACGCCCCACCCTGGCACTGCCCTCCTCACCTCTGGGTGCCGGTGGGGCACTTCGGGAGGGTGCTGGACACCTGCCGCCACCTCTGCTCTGCGTCACTGCCTTCCTCGTGGGCTCTGGGGGGACATGAGCCCCCTGTTAGCTGATGGTCCTCAGAGCCAGCTGGCTGGGAGGGGTGTCCCCAAAGTTGGCACCCAGCTGCCCAACCACCCCAGCGGGAGCAGGTCCCCCCGGGCTGAAACACGGGGCCAGGCCACACGCTGGCTCACCCAGATGTTCCCAGGCCTCCAGCTGTGGCCCCAGCAGTCCTGTCCCACCCCCCACTCCCTTTGGTAGCCCCCCAAGCCCCCTGGCACTCACTGGCATTCCTGGGGAGCCCATCCCCGATGCTGACCGTGAGGGTTTTGCCTCCAGCCTTGAGGGTGGCCACATCTCCCTGGCCCCTGACGAAGGTGATGCTGCGAGTGCCGCCGCCGCCCCAGCCCTCCTTCTTCACCCGAAACTGTAGTCTGGGAGAGAGGGAGAGGCCGTGAGGCCTCGGGGGCGGTGCCCTGCCCTGCTGTGCCACCTCCCTGGCGCCCATCCTCACGTGTCCTTGAAGGAGAGGCAGAGCTTGGTGCGGGTGAGCTCCTCGTAGCGTTTGCAGAGCAGGCTGAGCAGCTCCGTCTTGAAGATGGACTCCAGGAAGCTGTCGCAGTCGTTCTCGTGGAGGATGAAGAAGTCATCCTGCCTGGTGCTGAGGGACCCACCCCGCGGCAGGGGGCATCAGTGGAGGGCAAGGCTGGTGCCAGCCAGTTCTGGGGAGGAGGGGAAGCTGGGAGCCTTGTTGGCTCTTGAGGTCTTTGCGGCCAGGCCGGATGTGGCTGTGAGCAGCCTGAGCTAGGGTGAGGGGTCCCTGCCCACGGCAGGGGGGTTGGAACTGGCTGAGCCTTGAGCTCCCTTCCAGCCCTGACACTTGTGTGGTTCTATGAGCACAGGTGGAGGGTGGTTTGTGGAGCCACAGAATCACTGTGGTTGGAGGAGACCTTTGAGGTCCTCAAGTCCAACCATCCACCCAACACTGCCAGGCCAGTGGAGCTCCCTGGCCTCCAAAGGGGGATCCTCCCCCCCACGGCTCAACGTTCTGCTGCCTCCACAGGTGAGGTGCTGGGGCCGGGGTTGAGGACACTGAAGCCAGCAGAGCTTGCTGGAGCTGCTGGGTGAAGCCTGACCCCCCGGACCCCCGTGCAGAGCCTGTGCCAAGGGACACACCTCAGCGAGACGCCGCTCACCGCCTGCAGCTCCACTTTCTTCTTGAGCACCTCCTTGACCTGCCCCTTCTCAGGACCTTTCTTCACCTTTTCCCTCCCAATCAGGTAGAAGCACTTGGGGGTGAGGATGAAGTCCCTCTTGATGGGCTGGGGAGAGGGGCAGAAGCAGGAGGGGATGAGGAGAGGGTTGCAGGGGGGACACCAGCCCTGCACACACACACACAGAGCCCAGCCAAGGGCAAGCCCCCCTGGGCCTGCCCCAAGCCCCAGGTGGGTGCAGGTACCTTGAACCTTCGGTTGTACTTGGTGATGGAGTCGGCAAAGTCGATCCTCTCCCTCTTGGCCAGGAACTGCCGCAGCTCCGGGCGCTCCTCCATGCCCAGGTAGTCGCCCACGAAGTTCCTGTTGATGCTGTTCCTCCTCCGCTCCTTGAAGTTGTAGAGGATGTTGGATGCTGTGAAGGACCCCAAGAGCCATGCTGGTGAGACAGGAGGCTCAGCCTGCCCGGCCAGAGCCTGCCCTCCCCAAGCAGCTGTGGGAGATGGGGGAGCTGGGGGAGCTGTGGGGGCTGTCATAGGGATCACGGCAGCTGGCATCATGTGGCTCAAGGGGCAGTGGCCACAAACTGGACCCCAGGAGGTTCCATCTGAACAGGAGGAGAAACTTCTTTGGTGTGAGGCTGCTGGAGCCCTGCAGCAGGCTGCCCAGAGAGGTTGTGGAGTCTCCACAACCAGAGCTTCCAACCCTCCCTGGGCATTGTGCTGCTGGGCAAGCTGCTGTGGGTGCCCTGCTGGAGCAGGGGGGTTGCACTGGGTGAGCTCCAGAGGTCCCTTCCCACCCCCACCAGGCTGGGAAATCTGTGACCACTCTGTGAAGAAATCTGAGCCCTTCTTTCAGGTGCAGGGAGAGACCCCCCGAGGGGTGCAGGGACGCTGCAGTCCTCACCCTCCTCTCGCATCTGCTGATACTTCCTGACGGCCACATGCCGGCGCCAGGCCTTCTGGATCACCCGGGCGAAGCCGTCGAACTTCCTCTCCCTCATCTCCTCCAGCAGGAAAAGCTGGCAAGGACACGGGGTGCTGAGTGCCAAGCCCCAGCTGCATCGCCTCTCCTGCACCCCCAGAGCCTCCCCAGCTCTGCCCAGAGCCGAGGGCAGCTCCGTGCTGTGCTGGGCGGCAGGGGCCTGGCCACGCACCGACTCGGGGTTCTTCACGAACACCTTGCTGCGCCCCATCTGGTACTGCTCGGGCTCCATGTTGACGGAGCGCAGCAGGTGCTGCACCCCTTGCCGCTCGTCCCCACGCCAGGACGGCCACGTCTCGGGGGTGAGGATGGCATAGCTGCGGGGGAGAGGGGCCTGGGAGTCACTGCCGGCTGCAGCCCCCGCCCCGCTCCCCAGCCCCCTCCCGGTGCCCGCTCACCGCTGCAGGAACTTGCGGAAGAGGCGGCGGTAGGCGAAGCCCGCGCGGCGCACGCGGATGTTCTCCTTCAGGCCCAGGTACTCCACTTGGTGCTTCACCCTGTGGGGCCGGGGGGAAGGCTGCCGTGGGTTGGCAGCTCGGGGGGGGGGCTGCTCAGGCCCTTCTGCCCTCGCTTTGCACCGAGCAAGAACTCCAGGGGCTCAGGCGGAGCCCTTCTGCGTGCCTGTCCCCAGGTCCTCCTCGGCACTCCCCCAGCCCTGGCTGCAGCACAGGAGGAGCAGCCCAGGGGTGCAGGTGGTTGGGGGAAAGGCAGTTCCTGGCCACATCTCCATGGCTGGCTGCCATTGCCCAGGCTCTGGGGGGTTCCCTGGGGCCTCTGTTACCTGTTCTCCTCCCAGTCCCGAGGCTTCTTGGTCTCGTTGGGTTTGATGCAGCGGATGTAGTGTGGGGTGCACTTCATGAGGGTGTTCACCAGGTCGTTGGCCTGTTTCTGGTGCAAGCATCAACCTCTGGAGCATCACAGCTGCTGCTGGCAGCCCAGCACCCTGCCCCTTCCCCACAGGCAACAGCTCCAAGTCCAACCTTCGACCCAACACCTCCAAAACCACCAGGATGTGGCCTAGTGACCATGGGGGTGCTGGGTAGCAGGTTGGACTCGATGACCTTAGAGGTCTTCCGCAGCCTTAACCCTTCTGTGACTCTCTGGCTCTGCTGTCCTGCAGCCTCGGGGTCCTACCTTGATCTTGGAGCCCGCGGTGGTTGGCCTTCCCTTCTTGTCAGACTCAAGCTTTTCTGGGAAAAGCATCTGGATGAAGCCACTGAAAGGCAGGGGACAGTCCCCAGGTGAGAGCTGCCACGTTGAGCTGGAGCCACCTTGTCCCCAGGCCAAGCAGGATTGGTGCTGGTGGGTCAGGACCCCTCTGCCCGACCCTGCAGCCCCTGCCTGCTGTGCACTCAACCAGGGGACACCGACGGTGCCCGTGCGGAGATGCAGGGTGCTGAGCACCCTAAGCTATGGCTCCAGCAGAGGCAGGACCAACAAAGCTTTATGCCACCCTCTGTCCCAGCGCTTTTGGGGTGGCCCTGGGGACCCCAGCAGTGGCAGGACTCACTATTCACTGCTCTGCATGAGCTCAATCAGGTCGGTGAAGAGCACGTCCCGGTTGCGCTCGCAGAAGCCACTCACGTCGTAGGAGACCTGGGGACAGGAGAGGGACCTCAGCCCTGTGCTGCTGTGGCCAGGGCTGTGGGGTGCAGCATGAGAGGTGCAGGATGAGGGGTGCAGGATGCAGGGTGTGGGATGCAGGAGGAGGGGCGTGGGGTGCAGGATGAGCAGTGCAGGATGAGTGGTGCAGGGTGCAGGATGAGAGATGCAGGGTGCAGGGATGAGAGGTGCAGGATGGGGGGTGCAGGATGGGGGGTGCAGGGTGCTGTACCTTGCCTGCATAGTGGTGGATGACGAACCCTGAGCTCCAGCTGTTGAAGTGCTCGTGAGTGCCCACAGCTGCCTGCAGCTTCTGCAGCAGGGTCTGGTCTGCCCCCTCGCCGGTGGCGTGCATGGTGGCACAGACATCATCCAGGACGCTCATGATCCCGGGGGGGTTCTGGGGGAGGGAGAACGAAGCCGTGGGGGTCCAAAGGCCGCCCCTCATCCGTGGCAGCACCCAGCCCATGCAGTGCCCTCCTCCCTGTGCGCCCCGGCTCGCCAAGGGAGGCTCGCAGGCTGGGGAGGACCTCACTCACCAGCTTGTTCTCTATCAGGTCGCACACCACCTTGTTGTTGAAGTACTGGATCTGGGTCCACTTGATCCCCTCCTGCACATATTCCTCCTGGGGCAGTGCAGGGAGAGCTGCTGGGTCCCCAGCCCTGGGACAGGCTGCAGCCCCCCTGCTGCTGCCCCGGTGCTGGGACTGCCTGGCAGCAGGGATGCAGGGTGCTGGTGCAGCCCTGCAGCTCCCCTGCCCTGTACCTGCTCTGCCTTCAGGGTGAGCTCTATGAAGATCTGCTGCAGCTTCTCGTTCACAAAGTTGATGCAGAACTGCTCAAAGCCATTTTTCTGCAAAAGGAGAGAAGATGAAAGGGGAGATGGGGCTGAGCTGGCTCCTGGGGAGGGCAGGCTGAGAGCCCCGGGGGTGTGGAGCCTGGAGAAGAGCAGCCCCAAGGGGAGCTGAGCAATGCTCAGCAAGAGCTAAATGGTAAAGGTCAAAAGGATCAGGTCAGGTTCTGCTCAGGGGTGCCCAGGGACAGGACAAGGGGCAAGGGGCACAAAGTGGAAGCCAGGAGGTTCCATCTGAGTGGGAGGAGAAAATCCTTAGGTGTGAGGCTGCTGGGGGCCTGCAGCAGGCTGCCCAGAGGGGCTGTGGAGTCTCCTTCTCTGCAGAGCTTCCAACCCCCTCTGGTCATTGTGCTCCTGGGCAAGCTGCTGTGGCTGCCCTGCTGGAGCTGGAGGGCAGGCCCAGGGGGTCCCTGGGGGGGTTGGACTGGATGAGCTCCAGAGGTCCCTTCCTACCCCACCCTGCTGGGATTCATGCTGGGATTCTGTGATTCCATTCCTCTCCCCCAGGGACCCTTCTTGGGGCCGTGGACTGCTCCAGCCCCACTCCTTGCTGCAGGGGCAGGGAAGGACATTCCCCAGCTGACCTCCTCCAGCCAAGCAGCACCCACCTGGAATATTTCAAAGCCATAGATGTCCAGCACCCCGATGCTGTACTCCTCATAGGACTTCTGCATGGCCCTGTTGATGGACTGCAGGGAGAGATGGGCTGAGCCAGCTCCAGCAGGGGCCAGCTGCAGGCAGGGGTGGGTGGTGAAGGTCCCCTCCATGCCATGAGCCCCCCCCCAGGCCACCAACCTCCACCAGGAAGTCGAAGACTCGTGCATAGAGCCCCTTGGCCAGGGCGTCCCTGGTGTAGGCTGCCTGCTCCACGTTGAGGGTGACGGTGATGGACTCGGAGCGGCCTCCCCACCTGCTGTCCATCTTCCTGCTGGTCACCTTCTGGTTGAGGCGCTCCTGGTCGATGCCCAGCAGGTAGGCAGGGAAGGCCAGGGCTGGGCAGAGCGAGGAGGGGTGCTCAGGGCTGCCAGCTCCCCCCCTGCACCCCCAGCTCACTGCCCGCAGCCAGGGCTGGACCCTCCAGCCCCAGGGCGGCAGCTGGGGGGGGGGGATGTGGCCCTCCCTCTGCTAAATCACAGCAAGGGACTCCTGGCATCCATCTTCTCGCTAATTAAGCTCTGGGTTAATGAATTAATTGTGCTGCTTGCTCACTGCTTAGGTTTTGCCATGTCTAAAAGAATTACAAGCAGTGGCCAGCAGGACCAGGACACTCTGGACCTTTGTGCTCCTCACTCCAAGAAGGTCACTGAGGAGCTGGAGCAGGTCCAAGGGAGGGCAACCAAGCTGGGGAAGGGTCTGGAGAGCAGGGCTGGGGAGGAGCAGCTGAGGGAGCTGGGGGTGGTCAGCCTGGAGCAGAGGAGGCTGAGGGAGACCTCCTTGCTCTCTGCAGCTCCCTGGAAGGAGGCTGGAGCCAGGTGGGGGTTGGTCTCTGCTCCCCAGGAGCGAGGGACAGGGCAAGAGGAAATGAACTCAAGTTGCCCCAGGGGAGGTTTAGGTTGGAGATGAGGAACAGCTTCTGCCCCCAAAGGGTTGTCAAAGCCTGTCCCAGGCTGCCCAGGGCAGTGCTGGAGTCCCAGTGCCTGGAGGGATGTAAAGCTCTGGCGGTGTGGTGCTGAGGGCCATGGCTCAGTGGTGCCCTGGCAGGGCTGGGGGAGGCTTGGACTCGATGCTCTTAGAGGTCCCTTCTGAGCAAACCGATTCCACGAGCCTGAGTCCATGCTTCTAAGATGTGGATCTCCTCCTCTCTGCCAGGGGGGTTGTGCTGTGGACACTTTGCCAGGGCGCTGTGGGGGTCCCCCCCTTGCCTCCCTGGGGCAGAGCAAGGTCACTACTCACAGTCAGGGTTCTCCACCCGCGCGTAGTTGCCCTCCTCCCGAAAGCTGACGTTGCCCAGGTGCAGGATCCCTGCCACGATCTGCAGCACCACCTGCTGCTCCTCTCCACGGATGCCAATGACCTGCATGGCATTCTGGGGGGGGGGTGGGCACCCCATCAGCCCCTGCCCAGCTTGCAGCTGGCTCTGGGGGTTCCCCAGCCCAGGTGCCCACCATGGTCTCGTGGAAGTCGCTGCGGTCATCGGTGCCCTCCACCTGGTAGGTGTCCGACTGGTTCAGGTAGTAATAGTAGTCTGGGCTCATGATGCCCAGGTTCTGCCTCTGCTCTTGGGATGCTCCTTCGATGAGCTGCTTGGGAAACAGGAGCTGTGGGCCCGCGGCCCGGCCCTGCCCAGCCGGCTCCGTGCCCCCGCCCCGAGCTGTACCTGGTAGTGGATGTGGAAGTTCCTCTCGCCCTGGTTCTGGCTCACCACCCGGGACTTCTCCAGCAGGAAGTTGGAGATCTTCCCTCCGTCAGGCTCTCCGCCCCGGCTGAACTGGATCTCAAAGTACTTCCCCTGCAGCAGCACAGCTCCCACTGAGAGCCACGGCCCCAGCTGCAGGGACCCTTCACTCCCTCCAGCCCTGACTTCTCTCATGGGGCTGTAGAGTCCCCAAATCCCAGCATGGGGAGGGTTGGAAGGGACCTCTGGAGCTCACCCAGTCCAACCCCCTGCTCCAGCAGGGCAGCCACAGCAGCTTGCCCAGGGGCACAATGGCCAGCGGGGGTGGAAGCTCTGCAGAGAAGAGACTGCACAACCTCTCTGGGCAGCCTGCTCCAGGCTCCAGCAGCCTCACACCAAAGAAGTTTCTCCTCCTGGGTTCCAGTTTGTGCCCCCTGCCCCTTGTCCTGTCCCTTGGCATCGTCTGGCCCCAGCCTCTTGCCCCCCACAGCTCCTTCAGCTCTTGCTGAGCATTGCTCAGCTCCCCTCTGGGGCTGCTCTTCTGCAGGCTCTCAGCCCCAAGGCTCTCAGCCTTTGCTCCTCCCAGAGCTGCTCCAGGCCCCTCAGCACCTTCCCTTCTCTCCCAGCCCCCTCGGACCGTCGCCGGGAGGGATGCTGGCCGTGGCTCTGCCCTGCCCCGGTGACTCACGAAGCGGCTGGAGTTGTTGTTCCGGACGGTTTTGGCATTCCCAAAGGCTTCCAGCAGAGGGTTGGACTGCAGGATGATCTCCTTCACATGCTGGGGGCAGTGGGGGGAGAAGGTCGAGCTGGGGGTGGGGGTTCCCCACCCACACCAGCTCTGCTCAGAGCTGGGGACAGCCCCAGGGCTCTGTGTGCTCTTCCTCGGGGGCTGCTCTGCGGGGTGGGTCCCTGGGGCTGCTCCTGGTGCCACCATCAGATGGGGAGCGGTTGGGGGTGCGGTGATGTCGGGGGAGGGGGGCACACAGGGACATACCTGCACCTTCTCTCCACCCCCAGACACCTTGGAGATGTAGCCCATGATGTACTTGGCTGCCACTGTCTTCCCGGCTCCACTTTCTCCGCTGTGCAAAGGCCAAGAGCAGAGGGGTGTGGAACGGCCCCAGCAGAGACCCCCCCGGGGGGCCTTGGGCTGGGATGCTGGAGAAGGGCCAGGGGCGGCCAGCAGGGGACAGAGGAGGTGTCCTCCCCACTGCCAAGTCCCCTGAGCACGCTGGGGATGCCTGGGGGTGCTCTGGGGGTGCTCTGGGGGTGCTGAGGGCTTTAGAGCCAGGGCATCACAGAAGTGCTGAGGTTGGAAGAGAGCTGGGAGAGCATCAAGCCCAAGCTCACCCAGAGCTCACAGCTCCACCGCCGCTGCCAAGCCACTGCCACCGCCCCACGGCCCTCAGCACCACATCCAGGCAGCTTTTGGATCCCTCCAGGGATGGGGACTGCACCCCCCCTGGGCAGCCTGGGGCAGTGCCTGAGAACCTTTGCTGGGAGGAAATACCCAACCTGAACCTCCCTTGACACAACTTGAGGCTGTTTCCTCTTGCCCTGGCACTGTTGCATGTGAGAAGAGCCCAACCCCCCCCGGCTGCAGCCTCCTCTCAGGGAGCTGCAGAGAGCAAGGAGGTCTCCCTCAGCCTCCTCTTCCCCAGGCTGAACCCCCCCAGCTCCCTCAGCTGCTCCTCCCCAGCCCTGTTCTCCAGCCCCTTCCCCACCTCTGTTGCCCTTCTCTGCATCCACTCCAGCCTCTCAATGTCCTTCTTGGAGTGAGTGGCACAAAACTGACCCCCGGCCTCGAGGTGTGCCCCCCCCATGCTGAGCAGCTGGGGACAATCCCATCCCCAGACCTGCTGCCCACCCCACCAGGAGAGGGGCCAGAGCAAGGCTGGGTGAGGAGCTGCTCCAGGGGAAGATGTTGGGTGTCTTGTTGCTGGACTTTGGAGGGGAGGAAGAGGGCTGGGGAGCTCCAAGGGGAAGTCTCTGGCCTCGCCCCACAGCCCCTTGCAACACCCAGCCGGAAAGGTGCATTGCACAAGGCTCGGGCCCCAGCCCAGCACGGGACCCCTGCAGCTCCTCAGGGTGCTCACAGCCGAGACTGGGGGTCCCCCCAGCACCCCCATGCCTTGGGTCCCTCCAGCACCCCCATGCCTTGGGTCCCCCCAGCACCCCCTTGCCTTGGGTCCCTGCAGGCACCCCCATGCCTTGGGTCCCCCCAGCACCCCCTTGCCTTGGGTGCCCCCAGGCACCCCCTTGCCTTGGGTCCCCCCAGCACCCCCTTGCCTTGGGTCCCCCCCAGCACCCCCATGCCTTGGGTCCCCCCAGCACCCCCTTGCCTTGGGTGCCCCAGCACCCCCATGCCTTGGGTCCCTCAGGACCTACCCCCGGGCTTCACCTCTTGCTGTGCAAGCCCGGATGAGCCGGATGAGCCCAGGGTGTGGGGACAGGGGGTGAGTGGGAGCAGCCAGCCCCGAGGGGGCGGGAGGAGGCCCCGGGCACGCCCGTGCCCCCTACCTGATGATGGCGCACTGGTTCTCGCCGTCGATCAGCATGTTGCGGTACATGGCGTCAGTCAGGGCGTAGATGTGGGGGGGGTTCTCGTACTGAGCCTAAAAGCAGGGGCAAGGACAGCTGAGCACAGGGCCACCAGCAGCTCCCTGCCCTCAGCCCCCTCCCCAGGCCCCCTTCGCCCTGCCTGTGCGTGGCACGGGGCAGCACCCAGCGGGGAGGGGGAGCGGAGCTCCTGCCACAGACATGAGGTCGGCAGCAGTGTGCCAGGGGGGGGCTGACTCTTCCCTCCTCCTTGGGAAGCTGGTGGGGGGGAGCCTGAGCTACTCCCTGGGGCTGGATTTTTGGGTTGCTTTGGGGTGGATGTCTGAGCTGAGTTTCCCAGGGAGGTGGATCTGCTCCTGAGGCTCATTTGGTGACTCATGGATCAGACTGGGAGCAGTGAGCCCTGTGGCACCCAAAGGGCTGGGGAGGATGGGGACACTCAGGGGACACTCAGGGGACACCCCCAAGGTGTTCCACAGAAGCATTTTAATTGGAGGAGACCTTTAGGATCATGGACTCCAACCCTGAGCACTGCCAGAGCACCTGCCCCAGCACCACATCTACACAGCTCTGAAGCCCCTCCAGGGATGGAGACTCCACCACTGCCCTGAGCAGACTGAGCCAGGCCTGGACAACCCTTCTGGGGAAGAAATTGTTCCTCATGGCCAACCTAACCCCTCTGCCCCTGTGATCAACTTCAGCACGGTTCCACTCATGGCATTGTTGTGACCCAAGTGCAGGACTCAGCACTTGGCCCTGTTGAGCCTCAGCCTCCCACACAGCTGCTGTGGCTTTCCCAGATCACCCCAAATGAAGCCCAGTGAAGCCTTGGCTGTGTCCCCCCAGCTCCCCAGGAGGCAGGGGCAGGGGCAGGGGGCAGGGGCAGGGCAGGGCAGGGGGCAGGGGCAGGGGCAGGGGCAGGGGCAGGGCCAGGGGCAGGAGCAGGGGGCAGGGCAGGGGCAGGGGGGGGCAGGGCAGGCTCACCGCTCCCTGGTAGAGCTCAACCTCGCGGTCGGTGAAGTAGGGCATCTGCTTGAAGGGGTTGACAGAGATCAGCACTGGCCCAATGTAGGTCTGAGTGGCAGGTTAAGGTCCACCTGTCCTTGCTCTTGTCCTCCCTTCCTGACCCAGTGGCAGGACGGTGGCTGGGAGGTCCCTCCTGGAGGAACAGCAGCAGGGTTTCAGGCAGAGCTGCTGCCACGGCTCGGTGCTGTGCCCGGGGCTGTGCCACGGGGTGTCCCTCCTGGTGTCAGAGCAGGGTGCAGCAGGAGCCTTCCCCCAGCTCCCTGGCTGCATTTCCAGCACCCTGGAATGCACAGCAGCATAGAATTGTTGTGGCTGGAGAAGCCTTCTGAGACCATTGAGTCCAGCCAGCAACCCAAGCCCTCCACGGCCCCCAGACCGTGGCCAGGGGTTCCTTGAGCACCTCCAGGGCTGGGGGCTCCACCACCTCCCTGGGCAGCCTGTGCCAGTCCCTGAGCACTCTTTAGCCTGGAGCAGAGCAGCCTGAGGGATGTCCTCAGTCCCTGTGGATAACGATGTGCAGGGCAGTGTGGGGAGGAGGGAGCCAGGCTCTGCTCAGGGAGGCCCAAGGGCAGTGCCAGGGGGCACTGGGGGCAAGCTGGAGCAGAGGAGGTGCCATGGGAACAGGAGGAGAAACCTTTTCACTGTGAAGGTGGCAGAGCCCTGGAGCAGGCTGCCCAGAGAGGTTGTGGAGTCTCCTTCTGCCTGTTTGGAGACATCCAAACCCCACCTGGATGTGCTCCTGCCCTGGGTGACCCTGCTGAGGGCAGGGGGCTTGGACTGGACGACCTTTTGAGGTCCCTCCCAACCCCTTCCATGCTGTGCTGAGGGGATGGAGGCTGAGGACAGAAGAGTGCTGGGGGGGGTGGGGCTACCCCTGAGCCCTGCTTTTGCCCCACCTGAGGCTGGGGGTGGGGGGGTGGAAGAGCAGCTGAGGTGCAGGCAGCAAGGGGCTCTGCTGGGAAATGCAGAAGCTTGGGGGTGTTGAGTCACAGCCCGATGGGGTCTGGTGCTCAGCAGCACCACAAAAAGGAAGGAGGAGGCTGCTGGGGCAGTGGTTTTGTTGTTGTTTTGGAGGGTTGGGGTTTTTTTTTTGAGCTCCAAAAATAAAAGAAGAGGAAAAAAAAAGTCTAACCCCAAAGCCAAACCTCTGCAGACACTGAAAGCCCTGAAATAGCTCTGAGGGTGGCTGTGTCCCTGTGTCACCACCAGCCCAGGACACAGCATGGCCTTGTAAGGACAGAGACCATCTTCAGGGAAACCACAGCCCTCAGCAGGCAGCTCAGCCCCGTGGCCACAAGAGCCCCCCCGTGGCCAGCTCTGCAGGGCAGGGTGCAGGGCTGGGGTGCAGGGCAAGTGTGAGGCTGAGCTGGATGGAGGGCTGCAGCTGCTCTGCTATGGGGACAGACTGAGGGAGCTGGGGCTGTGCAGGCTGGGGAGGAGAAGGCTCCCAGGAGACCTTCTGGTGGCTGTCAGTCTCTGCAGGGGGCTCCAGGAAGCTGGGGAGGGACTTCTGAGGGTGTCAGGGAGGGATAGGACTGGGGGGGATGGAACAAATCTAGAAGTGGGGAGATCAGAGTGGATGCCAGAAGAAGTGTCATCCCCATGAGGGTGGTGAGAGCCTGGCACAGGCGCCCAGGGAGGTGGTGGCAGCCTCCTGCCTGGAGGTGTTTGCAGCCAGGCTGGAGGTGGCTGTGAGCAGCCTGCTGCGGTGTGAGGGTCCCTGCCCATGGCAGGGGCTGGGGCTGGCTGAGCCCTGAGGTCCCTTCCAACCCTGACAGTTCCATGATTCTATGGGATGAGGTTCAGCAAGGCCAAGTGCCAGGTCCTGCACCTGGGTCACAACATCTAATGGAGCTGTGGCCGTGGCCCTGGGGGGCCGTGGGCTGATGGCCAAGGTGGTGTGAGGTTGCTGGTCGGACTGGAGGAGCTCAGAGGCCTTTTCCAAGCCAAGCAGTCCTGTGATTGTCTGAGCCTCCACCTGTGGCCAGCAGCCCCTGTCCCCACCTGCACCACAGAGCCTGGGAGCCACCAAGCCTGCATGGAGCTCGGCAGGGACAGCCCTGCAGCTGCAGAGGTCTCTGGGCTGGGGCATGATGCAGGGGGGACAGCACCGAGCAAGGTGGGAGCCTTGCACCCTGCTTTGTCTTGGTGGTCTCCCATGGGTCCTGACACTGGTGGCACCTCCTCCACATCTCCTGCAGAGATGCTCCTGCTCCACCCAGGGTCTGCTGTGGGTGCAGAGCAGCTGTGGGCATGGGGAGGAGGCAGCTGGGCGACAGCAACAGAGGCTGATGGTCACTGCCGAGGGTCCAGCTCCCTCAGCACAGCCTGCAGGGTCTCCAGCACACAGAGCAGAGGGGGACAGCAGATGGAGAGCTCTGCTCAGTGCTCTTTGCTTGGGGCTCTGTGGCCACCAAGGAAGGACCAAAATGGGTCCCAGGTGATGGCTGCAGAGCCTCAGCTTGGGGACAGCAGCAATTCCCCAGCTGATCCCAGCCCTGTCCCAGCAGAGCGTGGGGGTGGGACACCCTGCAAGCACTGGGGCAGCCCCAGCTTGGCCCAGAGCCTGGCAAAGCCCCTGAGGCAGAGCCCTGCTGCTGCAGCCTGAGCCGCTGCCACTGCCTGTGCCGCAGCCTGAGCCACTGCCTGAGCCACTGCCACTGCAGCTGAGCCACTGCCGCTGCCTGAGCCACTGCCTGAGCCGCTGCCGCTGCCTGTGCTGCTGCCACTGCAGCCTGAGCCGCTGCCACTGCCTGTGCTGCAGCCTGAGGCACTGCCGCTGCCTGTGGCCCCGCTGCAGCCTGAGGCACTGCCGCTGCCTGAGGCATTGCCTGAGCCGCTGCCGCTGCAGCCTGAGACACTGCGCTGCCTGAGCCACTGCCTGAGCTACTGCTGCAGCCTGAGCCGCTGCTGCTGCCTGTGCTGCAGCCTGAGCCACTGCCGCTGCCTGTGGCCCCGCTGCAGGAAGGATACAAAGATGTAGTCGTCCATGAAGCGCTTCCTGAGGTTCTCCACGATGGCCTCCTCGGAGATCTTGGAGAGCAGGACCATGTCATCCACCCCGCTCTGCTTGACGTTGTGGCTCTGCCAGTGGAAGCGCTCCTTGCTGCCCTGTGGGGAGGGGAGGACCACAGGCACTGCACAGGGCCGCCAGCAATGCCAGGGAAGCTCCCCCTGAGCTGCTGGCAGCTCTGCCTGGTCCCTGCCCCAGCTGTGCCTCCCAGACAGGCACCTCTGGGCAAAGGGAAGCTCAGAACCCCAGAGCCTGGCCTCGACTCATCCCTCTGGCCAGCCCCTGCCTCGCCATGTGTCTGTCACCCCAGGGAGGAGCAGCACTGACAGCCTGGGGGCATCTCTGTAGCCTCCCTCCTGCTCCCTATGGAGCTTTCCAAGCACGAATGAAGCAATTGGTGCTCGAGCTCTGCTCCTGAGGCAAAGGGGCAGCAAAAGTAACCCAGGGGAAGGGCAAAGCATGCAGCTGGTGGGAGCACCCCTGGCACTGGGCATCCTCTGCACCCCTGTGTCCCACTCCCACCAGGGCCTCTCCTCCCTGCCCAAGGAGAGAGGATCACAGAGTCACAGAGTCGTCTGGGTTGGAGGAGAGCTTTAAGATGGCCAAGTCCAAGCCTCGGCTCAACAGCTTCACAGGGTGCATCAGGTTGGAAGGGACCCTCCAGGGCCATCTTGCCCAGCCCCCGCAGGCAGCAGGGACAGCTCCAGCTCGAGCAGCTGCCCAGGGCCACAGCAAGCCAGCACCAAACCATGATGCCAGGACCTGCTTCCCAGCTCTCCTGGCTCCATCCTCGGGGGGGCTGGGACCTAACCCTTACAGGGCACACTCAGCCCTGGGCTGGGAGGGGGTGAAGGGAGGGTGGAGATTTCACCCTGCAGGAAGGAAACAACTCAAAGGCTCCTTGTGCAGGATGCCACAGAAGAAACCTGCTGAAGGCAGCCGTGGTGCCCAGGAGGGGACACCCCAGCTGGAGCCGCCCCTGGCCCCCACTCTTCCTCTTTCCCCCACTGCTCCCAGTACTGATTTCACTTCTCCTCCACCCCCTCCTCACCCCCAGCCTCTTACTCTTTCCATTTCCCTTTTCTTCTCTTCCCCTTTTGCTTCATTTTCCTGCTGGCTCCCAGGCCTCCAGCCCCAGACGTGTTGGCAGCCTCCCGTCTGCCCCGCGGGTGCTCGGCTCGGCCCAGCACCCCCAGCACGAGGGGGGCAGAAGGACCATCGTGGAGCAGGATGCTGCTGCACCCCTGCTGCCCTCCTTCCCTGATGGGCTTTGCAACCCAGACCACCATCCGTGCCCCCCCAGCCTCCAAGAGCCACCCAAGCCCCACGGGGAGCTGGGAGGGCTTTTGGCTTCGAGGGCAGCCCAAGCCCTGGTGCAGGAGCTGCTGGCTTTTCGGGTTCCCATCCTCTGCCCTTGGGATGCATGGACCTGGGCCGGCTCAGAGCCTGCAGGGGGGCTGCTCACACAGCCTGGAACCGTGTGAGGGGGTTTGCTCATCCTCCTGCTGGTTGCTCGTGAGCTTTTCCCTTGCCTTCCCCTCCTCCCTGATAAGCCCCTAGGAAAGCCACCAGGAAAAGCACAGCCGGGCTCAGGTCACCATCCTGACACCCAGGGAGCTGCTGGGGACCCCAGGGAGCTGCTGGGGACCCCAGGGAGCTGCCCAGCTTCAATCCAACCTGGCCAAACCCCTGGGGAGGGTGGAGCCCACAGAGAAGCCAACACTGTGCCCTGCCTCCGTGCCCCTGAGCTGACTGGCACAGGCACCTGGGCTGGGCTGGGCTGGGCTGGGCTGCCCATCCAGGACACCAAATTAAGGCACAAAAGAGCACTTCCTGCACTGTGAGCTTTGCCACACCTGAGCTGGCAGCCAGAGTTTCTCCTTCAGTCAAACGAGTGCCCTCAGAGCTCTCAGCAGTGGCCTTCCCCACACCTCCTCTTCCTCTGGCACAGGCTTGGGGCTTTCCTGCCCCGGGCTGGGGCACTGGTGGCAGCCAGCTGCAGGGCACTCAGTGTTTGGCTTTGGGGAAGGTCCTCTCTGGATGTGTCCCCTCCAGGTTTCTGGGAGCACCAGGGCTGCCTGGCTCCCCTCAGCATGCCCCAGGAGGTGGCACAGGAGGGGGGTCATGGGGCTGGGGCTCACTGAGCTGGGAGGAGGATGAAGAGGAAGGATTCTCCCCCAGGAGCAGTGCCCAGCAAGCACAGGACAGGGGCTGTGGGCAGGGGTCCCACAACCTGAGCTTGCTGCCAGAGGTTGGGGGCAGTGGCTCCTCTGTCCCTTCCTCTGCCCCAGGCCAGGGTCAGGGATGAGCCAGAGAGCAGCAGCACCGTGGGGGACCCCAGGGAAGGTGGCCTGGGCCCAACACCTCAACTTGATCCTCAAGCTGAGCCCAGCAGGGTTCAGCTGCCCTTGGCCTGGGCTTCCAGGGGCAGTTTGCAGCTGCTTGGCACGAAGGACTTTGCTGTGCTGTTGGTCTCCTGGGTGAGTGCCTGGGGAGCCTCACCAAGACCCTCAGAAACCACAGAACAGGTTGGGTTGGAAGGGACCTGTGGAGGTCACCCAGCCATGGGCAGGGACATCTTCTGCTAGCTGAGGCTGCTCAGAGCCTCATCCACCCTGACCTTGAGCTCAGGGGCATCTCCCAGCCCTCTGGGCAGCCTGGGCCAGGCTCTCAGCCTCCTCAGAGTGAAAGAAGCAAAAGAGTCTTCCTTACATCCAACCTAAGCCCACCCGGGGCAGGGCTGTGGGGTGGAGGCTGTCCCCATCACTGTCCCCATCACTGCCACCACATGGGAGTGCTGGGGCAGGGCGGGGAGCAGCCCCGCGGCAGAGATGACAAAACATCATCTGGTTTGCAGCTCTGAGCCACCAGCAGCAGGCTGCCAGCCCTGGGCAGGAAGCAGAGGGAGCCCAAGGTGGCAGCTTTTGATCTGGAGACAGACCAAGCCCGAGGCAGCCAACACCTCCAAACCACAGGAAGCCTTGAGAAGAGCAAGCATGGGGGGAGGGAGGGGGATCGCATCGTGGCCACCACCCCCCAGGCACAGGGTTTGGGGATGGGAAGGTTCCTGCAGCTTTCTGGGGCTGGGGGCTGCCCCCAGAGCCGGCTCCCAGCCGAGGTTGTGGCTGTGGAGCCCTTCACAGAGCCACAAAACAGCTCCAGGTGGGGGGCAGCGGGGAGGGGGTGGTTGGCATCTCGCAGGGGGCAGCACCTGAGCAGCTCCTCGGGGGTGGCAAACGGCCACGGGGGTGGAGGAGGCTCCGGTCCAGCCTGGCCACCACCCACCCACGCAGGAAGGGGAAGGGTCTGGGGGCAGCATCAGCCCCAGAGCTGGAGGCCACTCTGTGCAGAGCCTCGCTCCATGCCTCAGCTGCTTCTGAGGCCTCCTCTGCCTCCACATCAGCCTCCTCTGCCTCCACATCAGCCTCCAGCTCCGGCTGCTGCCCTCCCGGGTGCCCTGCGCCTGCCAGGGTGCAAGGTCCAGCCCTTGGCACTGATACCCAGAGGCTCCTTCCAGGCATGAGCTGGCCTGGGGAGGGGGTTCCTGCTGCCCCCCTGCAGCCCTCTGCCCACATCCTGCCAGCACCACCAGCCCTGAAACCAGAAGCGCTGGTGGGAAGCTGGGCCAAGAGGAACACGAAGTTTCTCCTGCAGGCACCCCCGGCAGAATCAACCCCTCTGGGGGCCAGCCTGGCCTCACCCCCTGTCCCCCAGCTGCTCCCTGTGCCCAGCCTGGGCAGCGCTGTGCCCTCTCCAGGGGGAGGATGGGTGGGCTGCTGGCACCTCCCAGAAAGCAGCAAAGGACCAGGAAGGGGGCAGCAGGGGACGGTGCCAGCTCTGGGGCGGCAGGAGCAGAGGGGGCCGTGCCCGGGGTGCCCGAGGGGGGGAGCCCAGCGAGGGTGCCCCTTGCACTCACCATGGTGTGCCTGCGTCCCGGGGCTGCTGTCACCGCGGGCTCAGGGCCATCCCTCTGCCTCTCTGCTTCTGCTGCAGCTACAGACTGCTGCAGCTACAGACTGCTGCTCATTTTCTAGCCCCTTCTTCTTTTTCTTTTCTCCTCCCACTTCCTCGTTTCGCCCTGGGGTGGGGGGGGAGGATGAGGGTGGCTGCTGTGGGGGGACATCGAAGTGGCACTGCCCATCTCTGCTGCAGAGAGGTGCTGGGGGGGTCGCTGGGCTGGGTGAGCAGGTGGGGGCTGGGTGGAGCCTGGCAGAGATGCTCAGAGCTGCCACAAGTCCTTCCCCCCCCCCCCCCCCCCCCCGAGGTGACAGTTTGGTGCCCCAAGGTGGCAGCCTGGTGTGGCTGCAGGAGCAGGCAGGCAGCGCTGGGGGCAGCGGCGCTCTGAGGTGCTCCCAGGGTCACAAACAGGGCTGGGTGGGAAGGGACCTTTCAGGCTCACCCAGCCCACCCCCCTGCACTCAGCAGGGACAGCCCCAACCAGAGCAGGCTGCTCGGAGCCCCAGACAACCGGAGCCGGGATGGAGCCAGGGATGGGGCAGCTGCCACCCCTCTGGGCAGCCTGGGGCAGGCTCTCCCCACCCTCAGGGTGGAGATCTCTGCCTTCTCTCCCAGTCTGACTCTGCCTCTCTCAGTTCCACACCCCCCCCCCCCCCCCTTGTCCTGTCCTGCTGAAGCTCTCTGTCCCTCTGCTTCTCCAGACATCAGCCTCAGCCCTGGGGGGGTTTAAGGCCAGGCTTGGATGGGGCTCTGGGCAACCTGCTCTGGTGTGAGGTGTCCCAGCCCTGATGATTCATTCTATCATTCTCTGACATGGCACAAACCCTTGTGGCAGTCCCAGGGGAAGCAGCCCAAGGCAAGCCAGGGACTCCTCAGCGGTGTTTCAGGGTCACAGACCTCCAAACACCAACCCCCTACGATCCCAGAGCAGCATTACCAGCGTGGGGGCTGTGTGCCCGTGGGGCTGCCAAGGAGAAGCCTCTCCCTCAGTGCCAGGCAGCAGCTCTGGGGGGCTCCAACTCCCCAACCTCCTCTGGTTGCTCAGGCTGCAGGGAGAACCCCCCCTGCCCCTCACACCCCGCCTCCAGCAGGAACAGCAGGAGCTGTGTGGGGCTGCCCAGCCCCGGGCCAGCACAGAATGCCAGGTTGGAAGGGGCCCCAGGGAAGGTCCAACCTTAGCAGGTGATGGTGCAGTCAAAAGGAGCTCATTGGAGGTCCTAGCAGGGGGCAGCAGGGCTGGAGGGGCTGCTTCCAAGCTGTGCCAGGGGGGGCCCAGGCTGGATAGCAGGAACTAGCTCTTCACTGAGTGGGTTCCCAGAGATGGGAATGGGCTGCAAGGGGCAGTGGTGGAGTCAGCACCCCTGGGGGTGCTCAGGCACAAAAAGGGTTCCCAGGCACTGGGAAGGTTCTCTGGGAGGGTTCCCAGGCACTGGAAAGGTTCTCTGGGAGGGCTCCCAGGCACTGGGAAGGTCTGCAAGGGGCAGTGGTGGAGTCAGCACCCCCGGGGGTGCTCCAGCACTAAGCACTGTGTGGACCTGGCCCTTAGGGCTGCGGTCTGCTGTGGCTCAGGGGTTGGAGTGGATGCTCTTGAAGGTCTCTTCCAACCAGCTGTGCTCTGTGTGTGTGAGACGCTGCGGTGTGAAGGGAGGTGGCTGAGGCTGGCTGGAGGGCGAGGCTGGGAGCAGAGGGTGCAGCTGGGTGGTAGCTACTCCTTTATTATAGATGCCGGCGTTTACGTCGCTCCTCCTCAGGGTTAGTAAGTTAAACATTTGTCATGATATAGCTATCTAGATAAAAAGGTGAGGACATCCCCATCCCCTCCCCTCCCCACAACCTCAGCCTGCAGCATGGCCCCAGCAAGGACCCACTCCACAGCCAGAAGGGGTTTGGTTTATGCTGAGCACCAGGGAAGCTGTGATGGGGCTGGTGGGAGGGGGGGGGGAAGACAACACAGCTGGGGGAGGGCTAGCAGGGTGGAGAGGCTTGCTGGAGGGACCTCCCTGCACCCCAGGGATGACCTTCCCCCCACCCAGGAGGAACCCAGCAGGGCTTTGGGCAAGATTGCCCACCTTGGTGATGCAGAAAGGCTCCTCCCAAGGAGCCCAAGGAAGGAGGCTGTGGGGAGCGGACAGCCAGGGCTCCCCTGCAGGCTGTGCTGCCCCAGGGAGAAGATGTGTCCTGGCCCACAGCTGTGGCCAGCAGGGGACCTGGAGGAAGCCCAAGCCTGCTCTGTTCCCACCGCTGGGGGTCTCCTGGGGGCAGGGGAGTGGGTGGCACCGGGACCAGCCCCCCCGCCCGTGGAGGCACAGCACCGTTCGGAGGCAAAGCACCTTTGGAAGTAAAGCACCTTTGGAGGCCAGGCAGCCCTGCAGGCTGTGGCCTTCGCTGGGGAGGGCCCCACCAGGACCAGGCAAAGTGGTCCTGAGCCATGGCTCAGCAGTGGGGACGCTGTGACCGACATCCTCCTGCGCTCCCTGCAGCCCAGCGTGCCCTGAGCACCCATGGGGGGACCCCAGCCTTGAGCACCCCTCAGCCTCCACCTCAGCTCTGCCTTGGAGGTGTTTCTGGGCTGAGTCCTGGTGAGGACAGGGACCAGGGCTGCCAGGAGAGCAGGGGCAGACCCCAGGCAAAGCAGAGCTCGACTGACCCCCTCCCAGCCAAGCCGGGGTCAGCACCCTGCTCGCTGGGGCACCTGCTCCCTGTCCCCCACTCCAGGGCCCAAGGTGCCAGGAAGCAAACCAAGAACCCCAGCTCCTGCTCCCCCAGCCCCACAGCAGCTCCTCTTCAGCCAGCAGCCCCAAGCCACCCTTGGCACCTGTGGCACTGCAGCCTCCTCCCTGTCTCCCCTGGGATCCCCGAGGGAAGGGCAGCAGCCCCTGGCGCGCTTGGCCTCCCCTGGGGGTGCCCCCACGATGCCCCCCTGTGCCCCTGGGAGGTGGGCACGGGGCAGGGGGAGGCAGGGTGGGCCCAGTGGTGCCTCCCTGGTGGCTCTCAGCACCTGCAGGACCTGGGTTCCTCTACTAATAAATAACAACTTCAGGATTTCAGGTCCTGCCCCTGCTGCCACGCTCTGCCCCGCTGCTCCCCCTGCCACCACTGCTCCCCTGGCCTCTGCCAGGCTGGACTCTGGTGGTCTCTGAGGCGGCTGGCAGTGGCTGAGCTGGGAACCTGCTCCTGTGAAGCTCGGGGCGGGGGGGAGGGCGCCAACGGGTGCCGGGGCGGTGGGGGAGGGGGCGCGGGGGGGCCAGCGGCTCCCCCGGGAAGCACAGCCAGTGTCTGTGGTGGGGCCAGGGGAGATGCCCGAGGCGGAGAGGGAGGGCACGGCCGGGTGAGCCCTCTGGTGTAGCTTCTGCCTTCCAGTTTTCCCACGGGGGGTGGCACTGCCCCTAGTGCCCCTGGCACGTTTTACAGCACATCTGTCGGAAGTAGGTCCTGCTGCAGAACTTGAACTTCAGCACCAGTGGGCAGTAGGCCACCTTGTTCACATCTTTGCACTCTGCAAGGGGGGGACAGAGGGAAGGAAGGGTTACAGCTGCCCCAGGGGCCGAGGGGCTTCTCCTCCTTGCCCACCCAAGGTGGGTTTGCACCCTGACAGCTCGGCTCCTGGCGGGGGGGCTTCTGGCCAGGGAGCAGCAAGGTGCAGCCAGGCTGGAGAAGCTGCTGAGAAACTCCCTGCTGAAAGCCTCTCTCTGCCAGGGTGCAGTTCACACAATCCCAGCATGGCTGGAAGGGACCTCTGGAGCTCACCCAGCTCCAGCAGGGCACCCACAGCACAATGCCCAGGAGCACAATGGCCGGGGGGGTTGGAAGCTCTGCAGAGGAGACTCCACAACCCCTCTGGGCAGCCTGGGACTCTTCAAACCCACAAGTTTCTCCTCACAGAACCTCCTGCCTTCCAGTTTGCTCCTGCTGCCCCTTTTCCAGCCTCCTTGCACCTCTGGGAAGAGTCAGGCCCCAGCCTCTTGCCCCCCACCCTCTAGCCCTTGCTGAGCATTGCGCAGATCCCCTCTGGGGCTGCTCCAGGCTCAGCAGCCTCAGGGCTCTCAGCCTTTGCTGCTCACAGAGATGTTGCCACCTCATTCAGCAGGGTCACACCATGCCAGCTGGGCCTGGGAGCAGAGGGGACAGCACCAGTTGTGCCCAGGAGAGCCTTGCCCGCGCGGCCCTGGCGCCCCTGTGCCACGCAGCCCCGCGGCAGAGCCCCGCGGCAGAGCCCCGCGCCCCTCTCCGGCCCCCGCGGCAGAGCCCCGTGGCAGAGCCCCCCTACGGCCCCCGCGGCAGAGCCCCGTGCCCCCCTATGGCCCTCACGGCAGTGCCCCGCGGCAGAGCCCCGCGCCCCCCTCCGGCCCCGCCCCGCCTCACCGTCGGGGTTGTCTGTGGGTCCCGATTCACACTTGGTCTCGCACTGCTGCATGCTGGGGGGCTGCAGGGTCTCGGCGCAGTCGCTGGACGGCTGCCCGGTGTGAGCCAGGCACTGGACGGACCTCCGCTGCTGGCCAAGGCCGCACTGCGCAGAGCACTGCCGGGACACAGCACAGCACCGACCTGCGGCCACCCCCTCGGCGGGACGGGGCGGTGGGAGAGGCCACAGCCAGCTCTACCAGGTGCAAAAGGGGTCTGGATCCAGCTGCTCCTCCCCGGCAGCCGCCCTGGGCCTCACCAGCTCAGCTGAGCACCGTGGCCTCACGTCCCCAAAAGCTTGGGTTGAGCCTCCAAGAGTCTCAATGTCCTTCTTAAACGGAGGGGCCCAGAGCTGGACACAGGACTCCAGGTGTGGCCTAACCAGTGCTGAGCACAGGGCACAATGACCTCCCTGCTCCTGCTGGCCACACTGTTCCTGATGCAGGCCAGGATGCCATTGGCCTTCTTGGCCACCTGGGCACACTGCTGGCTCCTGTTCTGCAGCTGTCCACCAGTACCCCCAGGTCCCTTTCTGCCTGGCAGCTCTCAGCCACTCTGCCCCCAGCCTGTAGCACTGCCTGGGGTTGTTCTGTGCAATGTGTAGAACCTGGTACTTAGCTGTGTTCAGTCTCCTGCCCTTGGCCTCTGCCCATCTGCCCAGCCTGGCAAGGTCCCTCTGCAGAGCTCTCCTACCCTCTAGCAGCTCAGCTCCCGCCCCCTGCCCTCACTTCCCCAGACAGCTGTGGCGGCTCCAGGAGGCTCTGCCGGGCAGGTGGAAGCTGGCTGCGGGCTGGGATTTGAGTGAGGGGCAGGTGGGGGGGGTCTTGCCCTTGGAGGCTGGTCCTACCTCTCCCCACTCGCCAGGCACCCAGCGGGGCGGGGGGGCAGCGGCGCAGGTTGCAGCGGATGCTGGTGGGGGGCTTGGCGGCCTGGCTGCAGCGGGCGGTGGGCAGGGGCGCGCTCAGGTCGCCGCTCTTGCAGAGGACGATGCGGTGGCGGAAGCCTGGCCCACAGCTGGGGGTGCACTGCAGGGGGAGGACACAAAGCCAGGAGTGGGGAGATGCAGATGGGATGCCAGGAAGAAGTTGTCCCCCAGGAGGGTGGTGAGAGCCTGGCACAGGCTGCCCAGGGAGGTGGTGGCAGCCTCCTGCCTGGAGGTGTTTGCAGCCAGGCTGGAGGTGGCTGTGAGCAGCCTGCTGCGGTGTGAGGTGTCCCTGCCCATGGCAGGGAGCTGGAGCTGGCTGAGCCTTGAGGTCCCTTCCAGCCCTGACAGTTCTGTGATTGTTCCATGATACAGCTGGCCAGCATGTAGAGCAAAGAGAGGCAGCACTGCTCTCCCCCCCACCTCTGCTCCCACCCTCAGCTACCAGAACAGTGTGGAATCAGAAGCACAGAGTGGGTTGGAAGAGACCTTTCAAGCTCACCCAGTCCAACCCCCTGCACTCAGCAGGAACATCCCCAACCAGAGCAGGCTGCTCAGAGCCCCAAACAACCTGAGCTGGGATGATGCCAGGGATGGGGCAGCTCCAACCTCTCTGGGCAACCTGGGCCAGGCTCTCCCCACCCTCAGCATCGCAAATTTCCTCCTCTCCTCCAGTCTCAATCTCCCTCTTTGAGTTCCAAACCATCCTCCCTTGTCCTGTCACAAAGGCCCTGCTCAAAAGTCTGCCCCCAGCCTTCTCCTCAGCCTCTTAAGCACTGAAAGGCCAGCAGGAGGCCTCCCTGGAGCCTCCTCTTCCAGCCCTCTGCTCATGGCTGTGGCCCAGCTCCAGCAGGTCCCTGGCTGTGCTGTGCTGAGCACTCCAGAGCTGCAGCTTCCCGCAGGATGCTCTCCGAGGCCAGCAGCCACCACCCGCTCCCTGAGCTGCAGGGGAGGACCAGCGCTGAGCACTCACCTCAGACCAGTCCAGAGCCACCCACTCTGGAGGGCAGGTCTGGTTGTTGCAAGGCTCCAGCATCTTTGGCCGTGGCTGGCTGCAGGAAGCATCATCCAAAGTCTTCTCCTCGGCGGCAGAGATCCTGCGCCTGCAGAGGACGCTGCGGCTGCGGACGCCCTCGTTGCAGCTCCGGCTGCATTCAGACCAGTTCCCAATCACCCAGCTGCAGGCAGGCAAAACAGCAACGTTCTGAGAGGTAGGGGGGCTCCAAGGGTGCCCCCATAACTCCTCTAACACAGCTCTAGTCCTGCTCTGGCCGGCCACAGCCTCCCAGGTAGCTCCGGGTGGATCGCGGAGTTCCTTCACATCTCCCTTTCTCCGTCGAGAGAGGAGCAAGAGAGACCTTCAGGATCATCCTGCTCCAGCCCCCTGCCATGGGCAGGGACACCTCCCACCAGCTCAGGCTGCTCAAGGCCTCATCCAGCCTCATCCATAACCTCCCTGGGCAACCTGTGCCAGTGCCTCTCAAGAATTTCTTCCTCCTCTCCAGTCTCCATCTCCTCTCCCCCAGCCCAAAGCCATTGCCCTTTCCTGTCCCTCCCAGCCCTTGTCCCAAGTCCCTCCCCAGCTCTCCTGGAGCCCCCTTCAGATACTGGAAGGCTGCTCTCAGCTCTCCCTGGAGCCTTCCCTTCTGCAGGCTGAAGAGCCCCAGCTCTGCCAGCCTGCTGCCCCCACGGCAGGGGTGTGTGAATCCCACCCTGCTCCCCCCTGGCTTCCCTGGCACTCACGCTGGGGGGCAGGGCTCAGTGTTGCACGGCCGCTGCCGCTCTGGCAGCTTGGTCTCGGGGCTGCAGAAGTGGTTGAGGACAGTTGAGCCATCAGAGGCTTTCTTGCACACCACAGATTGGACCTGGCTGCCTGTCAAGAGAAAGAGGCAAGGGAAGGGGAAGAGAGGAGGGTCCTGTGCTGAGCCAGCTGCAGTGGGAGCCCCATAGCCCTGCTCCCTCGTGGGCGAGCGGTGGGGACAGCCACTTGGCCCTGGGGGCAGCTCAGCGAGCCTGAACCTGCTTCTTTACAACCTTTCTCTCGTACACTTCTGGTAACCAAGGCCTCCTCCAGCTCTAGCACCCCCAGAACAAGATGGTTGGGGTGCCTGAAGGCTCACCAAGCCAGGACAGAGGATCCAGGATCCAGCCAAAGCCTTCCAAGGATCCTATCCCTGGATAAACTTCTTCTAACCTTGGCCTTGTGGCACTTTCTGGGCAGTACTGGGTGGAAGGGGAGGTGGCAACACCTTGCTGAAGCCTACACAAGACCAGGCTGGGGCTCTTGCTTTGGAATCTGCCTGTGCTGAATGCCAGCTCCACCACCCACAGCCAGGGTCACACATAGTGCAATGCTTTGGTCCTTCCCAGGGGAACCAGGGGGGTGCAGGGAAGCACCAGAGGTGTTTCATCTCCTCAACAGGTAGATCTGAAGGCCAGAGGAGCTGTTGTGATGGGCAAACCTGTCCTGCATCCCACAGATAAATGGATTTCAAGCCTGCCATGCCATCTTCCATCACCTCTACCACCTAGTCCTGGGATCCAGCTGAAGAACAGAGAAGTTGTGGAGTCTCCTTCTCCTGGAGGCTTTCCAACCCATCTGGATGTGCTCCTGCGTGACCTGTGCTGGATTCTGTAGTCCTGCTCTGGACTGGAGGATCTCTTTGGGTCCCTTCCAACCCCTGACCTCCTGTGATCTGTGATCCAGGTTGCTTGCCCTGACCCTCTGCCCTCAGGATCACACTGATGGCCACCAGCTTGCACGTGGCTGAGCCCAGGGTGGGAATATGTAGAAGCCTGAGTGCCCCTGAGTGCCCCTCTGGAGCACAGCAGCTGCTGACATCCATGTGCTGCCCCCCAGGAGGCCCAGACACAGCATGTGGGGGGCACAGGAGTGAAGACAGGGACCCTCCCTGCCCCCCCCTCCAGCCAGCACGGGGTGAAGGCTCACCCCCTGCACACAGCACAGAGCACTTGGTCCATGGGGTGTAGTGCCAGGAGTAGAGGTTGGAGCTGTCCCTCCCCACAGGGCATTGAACTTGTAGCGGATCCCCTGCAGCTCCGTCCGCACCAGCACCTGTGGGGAAAGGCAGCACCAAGGCGTCAGTGCCAGCCCCCAAGGCGTCAGTGCCAGCCCCCAGGCCTCAGTGCCACCCCCCAAGGCGTCAGTGCCAGCCCCCCAGGCGTCAGTGCCAGCCCCCCAGGCCTCAGTGCCAGCCAAGCCCATCATGGTGGTGACTGTCACCACCCCATGACCTCAGCATGCTCTCCAGGGCAGCTGAAGTCTCCTCACCTTCCCTTTCCAGTCCCTCACACCTCTGAGGTGGGAGCCAGCAGTGCCGGCAGTGGTGCAGCCATGGAGGTGGCACCGTCAGGGACAGAGACCCTGGGCTGCAGCCAGAGCAGTGTGGGCAGAGGGCAGCAGAGGGGATTCTGCCCCTTGGCTCTGCTCTACTGAGACCTCACCTCCAATCCTGCCTCCAGTTCTGGGGTCCCCAGCAGCAGAAGGACACAGAGCTGCTGGAGAGAGGCCAGAGGAGGCCACAAAGATGCTCCAAGGGCTGGAGCAGCTCTGCTGTGAGCACAGGCTGAGGGAGCTGGGGCTGTGCAGCCTGGAGAGGAGAAGACTCCAGGGGGACCCCAGAGCTGCCTGCCAGTACCTGAAGGGATCCTCCAGGAAGGCTGCAGAGGGACTTTCCATGAGGGTATCTAGAGCCAGGCCAAGGGGGAATGGTTTGGCGCTGAGGGAGGGCAGAGCAGGACTGGAGCCGTGGCAGGGGTTGGGTAGCTCCAACTCCCAGGCAGTCATGGCAGGAGTCTTTGGCCCAGAGCAGACCCCATACCAGGTGTGGGTGTGAGGGCACCACGTTACCAACCATGACAAAGAGGGTGATGTTGGTGGGGCCCAAGGCTTCCAGGGACTCGGGCTCCTCTGGGGATCTCCTGTAGTGGAAGGTTGTGCCGGCGATGTCGAAGCGGCGCGGAGGGTCGATGGAGAGCTTCCCGTTGAGGTAGAACTCTCCTCCCTCCCCTCTCAGAGCTGTGAGGACGAGAGAGCAAAGGGCAGCTGCTGAACTCGGCACCCAGAGCCAGCTTCAGCTGCACACTTCTCAGCTGCCAGCCCCAGAGCACGGTTACAGCACAGGAGAGGGTCCAGAGAAGGGCAACCAAGCTGGGGAAGGGTCTGGAGAGGAGCAGCTGAGGGAGCTGGGGGAGTTCAGCCTGGAGCAGAGGAGGCTGAGGGAGACCTCCTGGCTCTCTGCAGCTCCCTGAGAGGAGGCTGGAGCCAGGTGGGGTTGGGCTCTTCTCCCAGGGAACAAGCAATAGAATCACAGAATCAATAAGGTTGGAAAAGACCTCAAAGATCATCAAGTCCAACCTGTCGCCCAGCACCTCCTGACTACTGAGCCGTGGGAGGAAAGGGTCTCATGCTGCCTGCACATGAGGAACGATTTCTTCCTGGCCCAGGCTGCTCAGGGCAGTGGTGGAGTCCCCATGCCTGGAGGGGTTTCAGAGCTGTGGGGACGTGGTGCTGAGGGTTTAGTGGTGACCTGACAAGGCTGGGCTTAAGGTTGGACTGGATGGTATCAAAAGGTCTCTCCCAATGCAAACCAACCCTGCGACCGAGTGACAGGAGCACAGCACCCTCCGCTCACCAGGAGGGAGCAGTGGGGCAGACAAAGCAGCTGCCTGGGCCAGGGTCACCCAGAATGTCACTAGCAGAGGTGGGACTGCTGTCCCCATCACGGGGCAGCGTCCCCATCACCCTCTCAGCCTGCCCACCAGCTGGCAGTGGGAGGCTGCTGCTGCAGGGAGCTCGGGCAGCTGCCTGGGGGGTGGTGGGGCACAGCTGGCAGTGCGGCAAGCTGTGCCCACGAAGCCAAACTCAAACCCAGCTGTGCAGCCTGGGTCTGCGCCGCGGGGGCTCCCGGGGGAGGCAGGTCCCGGCAGCCTGGCTGCGCTTGCCTGAGCGAGGCACTAGAGGGGGATCAGCTCCTGGGCTCCTCGCTCCTGCTCTCACTCCCGCACCCTCCCTGCTTGCTCCCCGCCGCCAGCACGGCGCTGGAGCTCTGCTCCGCTGCTGCCAGCCTCACTGCCACGGCGAGGTGGCTGATGAGGATGAAGGATGCTCTCTCTCTGCTCCCACTGGGGTGTAGGGGCAGATCCTGGAGTGACTGCTGCCCAGTTGTCTGAGCTGTGCCTCCAGAGCACAGGAATCCAGCCTGGGTGGGCACCAGGAGCCCCCAGTACACGTGGGCTGGGCAGGGAGGGAGGCTGAGATCTCTGAACCCGGCAAAGGGAACCTGGCCTGGAGAGATGCCACCAGGAGAGCCCTGCTGTGACCTCCCACTGCTGTCAGCATCTAGCCAGGCTTCTGCTCCTGGAGAGCTGCTGCAGAGGCTCCCAGCAGCAAGGCAGCAGCGAGCAGCCTGCCCACCCCTGCGTGACCATCACCTGGAGGACAGAAAGAGGACAGGGGGAAGTGAAAGGGAGCCAGGGGCTGGCTGGAACCTGAAGCCCAAGGGCAGTGTGAGCAGGGCTGGCTTTAACCCAAGACGCTGGTGGAGGGGGGACGCCAAAGAGCACAGGGGGTCAGGAACATGAAGTGTGGGCTTGGATCAGGGTTATGTTGCCAAGCAGTGAGTGCAGGATGGAGGCAATGATGTGGTGGTACAAGGGCTCTGTGGGTCACAGCTGGCCAGGGACTCTCTGCCCTGCTGCCTCCCACTGCCTCCACACCCAAGCTGAGATCCCCAACCCCACTCCCTGCTGGGCAGGGAGGTTTCCCTTGCTGGTCCTTTCCCAGACTTCAGGGGGATGGCAGATCAAGGAGCTGCAGCCCCCCAGCCCCAGCTCACCCAGGTAGTTGATGGAGAGGTTCAGCTCCCTGATGTCGATGTGGACGGAGCCCTTGGGGATCTGGATCACCTCCTCGTAACCTGTGAGACAACCCAGAGCTGGTCAGCAGTGGTGCTCAGCTTCCAGGCCTGGGGGTGCTGTGGGGCTGGGGTCTCCATGGGCATCTCCACAGCCTGGCTTGAGGGCAGCGTGAGCTGGGGGAAGAGGGAAGGAGCTTGGTGGCCTCTGCAGCTGGGGTGGCAGTGGTGCTGCTGGGCTGGGGGAGAGCAGGGAGCTGCGCCGGGGGGTCCCTGCGGGATCTGTCCCTGCTTGTCCTGCGTGCCCCCAGGAGCAGGTGACAGCAGGGGGGGGACTCTGGCTGCTGGGGGCCAGGCTGCTCGCTGCCTACCTCCCTCAGGCAGGGACTGGTTGAAGACGCCCTCGATGGTCTCGCAGGAGCTGCCGTCGCCCCCGCACACTCGGCACTTGTCCTCCTTGGAGTCGGAGCCCAGGACACGGTCACAGCCCACGTGCTGGACGAGGCAGTAGCAAGGAGTTAGTGGTCCTGGGGGGGTCCCTCTGCTCCCCACACCTGACCTGCAGTACATTACAGACCCCATCCCTGGGTTCCACCTCGCTCCCCTCCGTCGCACCCTACCCCCAGGCAGCGCTCAGCAACATCTCCCCTGCCCAGCTCCCCCTTTGTGCCAGGGGTGGATGGGCACAAAGTGGAGCCCAGGAGGTTCCATCTGAACAGGAGGAGAAACTCCTTTGGTGTGAGGCTGCTGGAGGCCTGCAGCAGGCTGCCCAGAGAGGTTGTGCAGTCTCCTTGTGTGCAGAGCTTCCAACCCCCCCCGGGCATTGTGCTGCTGGGCAAGCTGCTGTGGCTGCCCTGCTGGAGCGGGGGGATGAGCTCCAGAGGTCCCTTCCAGCCCCAGCATGCTGGGATTCAGGGCCATGCTCCCACTCCCACACTGGCTGCTGGGCAGGGGGATGCCCATGTCCCCACAGAGGGCAGCATTCCCTGCCCAGAGCTCTGCCCTTCCCTCCCCCATGCCCAGGCTCCCCTGGCAGCACCTTGCACTCCCCATTGACACAGATGTCGTTGGAGTCCTGCCTGCAGGGCGTCCCATCCACCACGGCTGCTGCTCGTTCCGTGTAGAAGTTGAAGCCCTCGGCCAGGCAGTTGAGGGAACAGGCTTTGACCCCCCCTGGGCAAGGAGAAGAGCTTCAAATGATGCCCCCCAGGAGAGGAAAGGAGTGAAGAGCCAGACCTGGAGCTTCTCCAGGCCTCCATCCTGTGCCTGGCGCACTGCAGAGCCCCAGGTGCCCAGGAGAATGTTCCTAGGGACCCCCAGAGGGGCTCAGGCACTCTTCCTCTCGATCAGCACCAAGTCAAGACCCTTGAATTGGGCACCAACAGCTGGTGAGGCACTGTGCCTCCTGCCCAGCCTGGGAGCTCCCAAATGCAGCTGGTGGAGGAGAAAGAGCAGAGCTGGGGGCGAGAGGAAGAGGAGGAGACAGGAGAGGGGAATTCAGCAGCTCGCAGCCATGCTGCCAGGCAGGATGCCAGGGCAAGCCCCTACAGAAGGTGCTCTACCAACCCACCTCTGGAGAGCCAAGCCCCTCCACAGCATCCCAGGCTCTCTCCTGCCTAGGAGGGAGCTCCAGGGCCCCCCAGGGGGACAGTGAAGGCTTGGACTTTAGTGAAGCATTTGCCACTGTCTCCCCACAGCATCCTCCTGGAGAAAGTGGCTGCTCCTGGCTTGGCTGGGTGGAGACTGCTGGGTCAAAGTCTGGCTGACAGCTGGGCCCAAGGGGTGGTGAGGAACAGAGGCAGCTCCAGTGCTGGCTGCTCACCAGTGGTGCTCCCCAGGGCTCAGTTCTGGGGCAGTTCTCTTTCAGCTCTTTCAGGACAAAGGGTTTGAGGCCACCCCTCCGTGAGCTTGCAGATGGCAGCAAATTGTGTGGAGCTGCTGCTCCTGCTCACAGCTCCCCAGCTCAGTACCTAAAGGGTCCTCTCTTTAATCTCTAGCAGAGCTATCAGGACAGGGCAGAGTACCTCATCTGGCTCTGTGGTGCCTCAGAGGATGTTCTGTTCCTCCTGCCTGCCCTGTCCCAGGGAGGAATTCGAGTGCCTTATAATTTATGAGCAGCAATCTCCTGTTTTCTGCAAGCCCCTGCTCCTCCCCACCCCCCTCCCAGCCCCCTCAGCCACTCCACTCTCCCTCGGCTCTTGCAGCTGCCAAGAGCAAAGCGAAGAGCTGAGTGAATGAAGCAAAATAAGCAAACAATTAAAGCTGCATTCCAGCAGCTATCTGCTGACTGCTGAGCTGGGGACGGCTGAGCTCAGCACTTCTCACCGGGGCTGTGTCCTGCACTCCTGGGCTCTGGGCTCCAGGGCTGGTAGGAATCAGCCCCAGCACACCTTGTGCTGGCTCTGTGCAGCCAACACCAGCTTGCCAGTGGCCCTGTGGCTGGCAGCAGGCCTTCAGTGGGTGGCCACTTCCCTTCCTTTCCTTTCTTATCCTTTTCTCTCCTTTCCATTTTTTCCCTTTTCCCTTCCCCTTTCCCTTCTCCCTTCCCTTTCCCCTGCCCTTTCCCTTCCCCCTTCCCCTTTCCCTTCTCCCTTCCCCTTTCCTCTGCCCTTTCCCTTCTCCCTTCCTCTTTCTCTTCCCCCTTTCCTTCCACGTTTTCTTTTCCCTTTTCCCTTCCCCTTTCCCCTTCCCCTCTGTGTCCTCCCACATCCAAGCCAGTGGAGCAATCCTCCATGCCCAGGACATTTCCCCAAGCCAACACTGGGGACAATAGCTGATGGGCAAAGGGCACAAGCACCACCACACCTTTGGGCAAAGGAAGGGCCCAAGGGGGCAGTGCCAAGGGGCAGTGGCTGAGCTGAGCAGGGGAAGAGGCTCAGCAGAGGGAGAGGCTCAGCAGAGGTCCAGGGTGGTGAACTTTTACTGTGAGGCTGCTGGAGGCCTGCAGCAGGCTGCCCAGAGAGGTTGTGGAGTCTCCTTCTCTGGAGGCTTTCAAAACCTGCCTGGACATTGTGACCCTGGGCAGCCTGAGCTAGACAAAGCTGCTTTACCAGGGGGGTGGGACTGGATGATTTCCAGAGGTCCCTTCCACCCCCCAAAGCAGGGACACACGCCCCCAGACAGCTCAAGGAGCAGCTATGCTACCAGCTGGAGGGCAGAATGGGCAGGAATGAGGCTGCCAACCAGGATGCACAGAGGTTTGGCTTGGAGGGCACCTGGAAGATCATCCAAGGTCCAACCTCCCACCAGCCCAGGCTGCCCATTTCAAGGGCCAAGCATCCCCAGGACTCAAACCACTTGGCCATGCCTGGAAGAGGGAGAGAGGTCCAAGCAGGGGCAGATCCAGCCCTGGGGGCTGTGTTCCCCCTTGGGAAGCTTTTGTGACTTTCCTGCTTTGCAGATCACTTCCAGTTTTATTGATCCATCCCCTGCAGCCTCAGCACATCTGCTGCAGCTGGGAGCTGTGGTTATTTACCCAGCTGGGGAGGATTTCCCCAGTCAAGTTCATTAACTCCACGAGGGAGTAGTGCTGCCCTTTCTCATTATTAAGAGATTTCTGCCCCAGAGTCCTCCTCCTCCTGCCCCATCTCCTCACCACACACTTCAGCAGGGGCTTGTGACAAGGGCTTGGAGTGCCAGGACGAGGGACAATGGCTTTGAGCTGGGAGAGGGCAGGTTGAGGCTGGAGATGAAGAAATCCTTGACAGTGAGGGTGGGGAGGCACTGGCACAGGCTGCCCAGGGAGGTTGTGGCTGCCCCCTCCCTGGAGGTGTTCAGACCCAGCTCGGATGGGACCCTGAGCAACCTGGGCTGGTGGGAGGTGTCCTGCCCATGGCAGGGGGCTGGAACTGGATGAGCTTGAAGGTCCCTTCCCCACCTCCAGGACCTGGGCTATGGACACGGCGACTGGGAGCCCACAGGAACGAGAGGGCACAAGCCCTGCCCTGCAGAGAGCTGGGGAGATGGAAGCCCCTGCAGAGCCCCTGCGGCGCTGCTGAGGCCCCAGGCCGGCACTCACCTCCCCTGTAGGTCTTCCAGCTGTAGTACTTCCCTCGGAAGGGGACGTTGTCGAACTCGGCGCACTGCAGCTCCCGGAAGTCCTGCGAGCCCGGGGGGCAGTCCTGTGGCCACACAGCCAGGGGTCAGGGCTGGGGGCAGCAGCCCACCTCATCTGCCAGGAGACCAGGAGCTGCCACAGCCCTCCCAGCCACCCCTACCCCCAGCCCTGGCAGCTGGGCACCACAGCAGGGCAGGAGCATCCTTCCCGCCAGGCTAGCCACCACTGAGGGCTCCTGGCAGGAGCTCTTGGGCCCCCTTGGGCTGTCTGCTGATGCCACCCTTGCTGTGGTAAGCAAAAGCCTGGGTGCCAAGCCCAGGGGGAGCAGGGGGCAGCCATCTTTTCTTCACTGTGGATGCCAAGGTACCCACTCCCAGGTGCCCAGCTCCCCAGGGCTTCCCTGCAGCGCTGTGCTTTCCTCTGCTCCTCTTCAGGCTTAACCCCCAGCCCTGGCAACTCCGGGGGCTGCTCTCCCCTGCCCAGCCTGCAAGAGGCAACCTCTGCCATGTCTGTGCTGGAACTCTCTGCTCCCTCCTCCTTCACCTCCTTATCTTTCTTTTGGGCCCCTTCTCGATGCTGAAAGCCCTGCAGGTAGACACCACCCAGCCACCCCCTCCCCAGGCAGCCACCCCCGGAGCCAGCTCAGGCGTGCAGCGTCCTGCCCAGCCTGCGCTGCTGCGGGCACCCGGCACGGCACAGCTCCCCCCCGCCCCAGCTCCACACAAACAGCCCCGGGGAGGAATCCCAGGAGGAGCAGTTCCATGCCCAGCCGCTCGCTGGGGGGGGCAGCCCTGCTCGGCCCCGCCGCTGCCGCCCCGTGCCCGGCGGTACTCACGTCGGTGTTGCAGGACCGGTAGCGCTTGCGCTCGCCCAGGCAGTACTTGCCCCCGATGGTTGGCCTGCAAGGGGGTGGCAGCACCGGCTCAGGGCACCGAGCTCTGCTGCCTGCCCTGAGGCCGCAGCAGCACCGGGGCTTGCCGTAAAAGCCGAGGCAGGGAATGCTGGGGCTGGGGAGGGACCTTGCAGGGCGGTCTCCGGCCCGGCCGCTCTGCACTCGGCAGGGACAGCCCCAACCAGAGCAGGCTGCTCAGAGCCCCCCAGCAGCCTGACCTGGGATGGTGCCAGGGATGGGGCAGCTCCCACCCCTCTGGGCAACCCAGAGCAGGCTCTCACCACCCTCAGTGTCAAATAGTTCTTCTCCCTTCTCTCCAGTCTGCATCTCCCTCTCTGAGTTTCAGACCATGCCTCCCAGTCCTGTCCCAACAGGCTCTGCTCAAAATTCTGCCCCAGCTCTCTGCTCACTGCTTGAAGCACTGCAAGGCCTCCAGAAGGTCTCCCTGGAGCCTCCTTCAGCTCTCCCAGCCTGGCCTCACAGCAGAGGGCTTCCACCCCCCCAGCATTGCTGTGGCCTCCTCTGGCCCCGCTCCAACAGGTCCCTGTCTGTGCTGAGGACCCCAGAGCTGGCCCAGCACTGCAGGGGGGGCCTCAGCAGAGCAGAGGCAGAATCCCCTCCCTCCACCTGCTGCAGCTCTGCAGCAGTGCAGCCCCCAGCAGCCCCCAGCCCCAGCCGCTGCAGACCCAACACCGAAGCAAGGGCACCAAGCCGCCGGGAAAGCAGGGGAAAGGATTTGCATGCAGCAGCCAAGATCCTGCTGGGAACTGAAGATGGAGCTGCCCAGACAGCTGCTGCCTTCCCCACTGGTCCCCAGCAGCCCTGCCCTGCAGCCGGGGCCCCGCCGGCGGCCACCCACCGTGGGCTGTCGCAGTGGCGCACGGACGAGGAGACTCCTCCGCCACACGTCCTGCTGCACTCTCCCCAGGAGGACCAAGCTCCCCAGGCACCGTCCACACCCTCTGGCCGGGTGCCGAAGGGCACACACTCCCTCTTGTAGCACCACTGTGGGAAGACAGAGCTTTAACCCCCCCCGGGCACCCTCCAAACCTCCCTCGGGGGGCTGCGGCTGCTGCTTGCTGGGCAGCAGGGCCAGAGACCCCCCCCCCGGGGGGCACAGGCACCTTCATCAGCATCTGCTCCCTCCCAGGCCTCTGGGGGGGTGTTCCTGGGAGCTCAGGCTGTGCTGAATGAGTTAAAAATGCCCCAAATCTGCAAAGGCTCCAGCTTAAAAAGACGAAGTCTTGGTCGTGGCAGCAGCGCTGCTGTGCCCTCTGCTCTGCCAAGGATCCTTCAAGAACCTGCCTGTCCCTGTCCCACTGAGTGACAGATGCTGATGGGAACTTGCCTCTGAAATAGCTCCCTCGGAGCTGGCAAGTGTCCTGCACCCCTGGAGTCAGTGGTGATGCAAGGAGCGGGACAGTGCCAGACCTGCTGCCGTTCTCCGGGCACAGTGCCGGACACCATACCTCGGGGGCTGAGATAATCCCAGGAAGGAAGAAACTGCTGTGTGCTCCTTCCAGGGGCTGATAACCCACCCTGGAGCTGCTGGCACGGCCTCTCCCAGCTCCTCCCCAGCCAGGCTCTCCATGGGCAGCGCAGCCAGCAGGGAACGAGGCAGCCTGCCCCCCCAGGACACCCAGCTGGCGCCCTCCGGAGCCGCCTGTGACGCCGCGCAGAGCAGATGCTCTCCGGGCACAGCCCTGCTGCTGTCACAGAATCACCCTGGCTAGGAGGGACCTCCAGAGGGCATCCAGTCCAGCCCCCTGCAGCCAGCAGAGGCATCCTCAAGGAGATCAGGTCCCCCTGGTGCTTTGGAAGCCAGAAGCAGAGGCTGCCGGCATGCTCTTAAATCACTTCCATGCTCACCACCAGGACCAAGACTGCTGGCTGCGAGTGGCAGAGGGATTCAAGCCCTCCCTGCCCACTGGCTGTGGTGCCCCCAGGCTTCCTTACCCCCTTGTCAATGGTGTTGGTCTGGCAGATGGTGCCCTCAGCAGCAGGGATGCTGTTGGTTATGCAGCGATTGCTCTTGCTCAGACACCACAGCTCGCTGCAGACCTCCTGGAAAGAGAGATTTTGGGGTGGGGCAGAGAGAGGGGAGAGGGAAAGAGGGAGAAAGACACAAAGAAACAAAGCTGGGATTAGGATTGGCTTGGGCAAGGGGCTGTGAGGCTGGGGCAGCTTGAGGAGCACCAGCTGGGCTGGGACATGGGGGGACAGGAGGGGTTCAGCATGGGGGTGGGGGAAAAGTGGGCTCACATCTTGCAAGGTGTAGCCAGCTGCAGCCCCCCAGCTCTCTGGACAGCCTGGGGCAGGCTCTCCCCACCCTCAGTGTACAGAATGTCTTCCTTCTCTCTAGCTTGAATCTCCCTCTTTGAGTTCCAAGCCACCCCCCCTTGTCCTGTCACAAAGGCCCTGCTCAAAATCTGTCCCCAGCTTTCTGCTCAGCCCCTCAAGCACTGCAAGGCCACCAGGAGGTCTCCCTGGAGTCTCCTCTTCTCCAGCCTGAGCAACCCCAACTCCCTCAGCCCGGCCTCAGAGCAGAGGCTTCCAGCCTCTGATCATTGCTGTAGCCTCTTCTGGCCCCACACCAGCCAAAGCTGCAGGGTGGGCTGAGGGACCTGCTGTGGGGTGCTGGGACAGTGACCTCCTGCCTGCCCCTGTGGCAGTGTCCCCCCAGGGCAGCTGCCGGAGCTCCTCTGAGGTCTCTTCCCTCTGTGTCACTGAGAGAGGACTTCCAAGCCTTGCCCAGTGACTTCTGCTTGCTTTTTGTTACCCCTATTAATGATCTGCTCAGTGCCAGCAGGTTGCCCAGAGAGGGGCCAGATGCCCCATGCCTGGAACCATTCCAGGTCAGGCTCTTTGGGGCTCGGAGCAACCTGCTCTGGTTGCTGACTGCAGGGCATGGATCCAGGTGAGCTTTAAAGGTCCCTTCCAAGCCAGACCAGTCTGGGACGCCACGGAGGAGAGGACCCTGCTGTGTTTGTGTCATCACCCTGGGCAGAGGATGGGTGGCCCTGGACATCTACCCAGATTTATCCACACACACTTGAGCCCTTCCACCCTCTGGGCTCCTCCCAAGCAGCATGCAAGGCTGGCTGGGCTGGAAGGGTCAGCACAAGGACATCTTGTGCTGCCGTGATCCTTGGATATACACAGGAAGTGCCTGTCCCAGCTGAACATGAGCTGGGAAAGAGGCAGGGTGAGGTGGGAAGCTCCCATTCCACTGCCTCTGGCTCAGCTGAGGGGAGGCACAGGCTGCAGGTGGTAGCAGCTGGCATCAGACACCACAGCAGCCCAGGGGGTCTGGCTGAGGGGCTGCAGCTTGGCTTTCAGCTGCCACCTTGGGAGAGCAGCAGCAGCCAAGGTGGCAGACAGAGGCAAGAGATCTCCTCTTGTAGAATCAGAGGATTGTCTGGGTTGGAGCAGCCCTCTGAGATCCTCCAGTCCAGCCAGCAACCCAACCCCACCATGGCCCCCAAACTCCGGCCCCAGGTGCCATGGCCACAGGTTCCTTGAGCACCTCCAGGGCTGGGGACTCCAGCACCTCCCTGGGCAGCCTGTGCCAACCCCTGACCATGCTTGCAGCAAAGCCATTTCCCCTAATCTCCAACCTCAGCCTCCCCTGGCACAGCTTCAGGCCTAATCTGATGCAAAGTGAGCTGAGGCCAACCGCAGTGGACAGCAACCAACCTCCTCTGAGCTCTCACAGGGAGCAACGCGGACGAGCTCGGGGGGGTGGGCAGCCCCCAGGAGCCCTTTCACACAATCAACCAGGTTGGAGGAGACCTCCAAGATCATCAAGTCCAACTGATCACCCAACCCTATCTAATCAACCAGACCATGGCACTGAGTGCCTCATCCAGGCTCTTCTTACACACCCCCAGGGACATCGACCCCACACCTCCCTGGGCAGCACAGCCCAAGGGCCAATCTCTCTTCCTGGGAAGAGCTTCTTGCTAAGGTCAAGCCCTAACTTCCCCTGGCACAGCTTGAGGCTGTGTCCTCTTGTTCTGGTGCTGGTTGCCTGGGAGAAGAGACCAACCCCCAGCTGGCTACAGCCTCCCTTCATGGAGTTGGAGAGCAAGAAGGTCTCCCCTGAGCCTCCTCTTCTCCAGGCTAAGCAACCCCAGCTCCCTCAGCCTCTCCTCCCAGGGCTGTGCTCAGCCCCCTCCCCAGCCTTGTGCTCCAGCCCCCTCCCCAGCCTTGTGCTCCAGCCCTCCCCAGCCTTGCTGCCCTTCTCTGGCCACATTCCAGCATCTCAGCCTCTTGCCTGACCTGAGGAGCCCAGAGCCGGACACGGCACTCGAGCTGTGGCCTCGCCAGCGCCGAGCGCAGGGGCAGGATGAGCTCCCTGCTCCTGCTGGCCACGCTGCTGCTGCCACTCGTGCCCTTTGTCCTTCCCCCCTTCCTCCAGCCCCTGGGAACCATAGTAAAGCAGGAAGGCTCTCTACCCCGTATTTACACTGGCGAGATTTGACTCCGTACTGGAAGCGGCACTGCTCGTCCGCGTCGTACGCCTGCCCCGGCGCCACCGTCGGGTAGAGGAAGTCCTGCTTGGGAGGAGCGTTGTTCAGGCACAGTCCCATCCCTGAGCTGCACATGGGGGAGAGAGGAGAAAGCAGAGCTCAGGAAGGCTTGGCCTGGAGGAGAGTGTCCTACTGGTGGAGGTGGCAGGAAGGGCTGGAGGAGAGTGTCATAGGAGAGCATCCTACAGGTGAAGGTTCATAGGAGAGCATCCTGCAGGTGAAGGTGGAGGAAGGGTTGTAGGAGAGTGTCCTACAGGAGGAGGTGGGGGAAGGCTCACAGGAGGGCATCCTACAGGTGGAGGTGGAAGGGAGGGTTGGAGGAGAGTGTCCTGCAAATAGAGGTGAAGGAAGGCTCATAGGAGAGTGTCCTACTGGTGGAGGTGGCAGGAAGGGTTGGAGGAGAGTGTCCCACAAGTGGAGATAGTAGGAAGCCTCCTAGCATCTGTTTGTGAGGCTTCTGGGAGTGGGAAAGCTAACCCAAGGTCTCCTAGGTGCCAGGCAGGTGGGATTGGTGCCTTCTGCAGGCAAGCAGATCATGGAAGCAGCGCCAGGAAGGAAGGAAAGCAGCTGGCTCTCGGGGCAGGATGGATGCTGGCAGACAGGACAGGAGGCGCTGGGGCCCCGCGCTTCGGGGGCTTGGCTGCGGCTTTACCACCTCCAGGAGAGGCTGGGAGGGGTCTGCCGGCTGCCAGGGAGAAGGGAGGGCAAGGTGGGACGGCTCCTTACTCCAGGAAGCTGGTGATGTAGTCCCTGCTGCAGGTGGACCAGACGAAGGGGTTGGTTTTCATGGTGATGTGGGCAGCCATCAGCTTGGCCGTCTCCTGCCCGCGGGAGCCGCAGCTGTTGCCGACCCCGTCGTGGTTCATGCCGAACCTGAGAGCACCGCCGAGGCGAGAGAGAGCTCAGCTGCGCTGCCCTGGGCGCCTCGGGATCGGCCCGAGGAAGGTTTCAGCTCCCGTCGGCAGGGACAAAGCCGGAGGAGCCCTCCCCGGGACAGCCAGCCCCGGACTCACGTGTGGCCGATCTCGTGGGCGATGGTGAAGGCTGTGGCCAGCCCAATGTCCTCATTGATGCTGCAGCTCCTCTCTCGCTCGCACATCCCACCCACGGGGGCCAGGCCTAGGGAAGCCAGGCAGAGATTGTCACAAAGGCCACAGAGATGCCACAGGAGGTCAGCACAGAGCAGCTGCAGGGGGCACAGGCGGCGTTTGGGCACTCTCTGATCTCCTCCTTGCTCGCTGGCACTTTGAGCAGAGCCTGCTGGCTTCTTCCCAGCAGCAGCAGTGAGCTTTGGGATGTTCTCATGGCAGTCACCAGAGGCTCACAGAATTGGTTTGGGTGGAAGATACTTCCAAGATCACCCAGTCCAACCTTTAACCCAGCACCGCTAAACCACAGCCCTCAGCACCACACCCACCCAGGAGGTGCCTGCAAGGTCCCCAGCACCCACCCAGGAGGTGCCTGCAAGGTCCCCAGCACCTACCCAGAGTGCCACAGGGTTTGTTCTTGTAGATGCAGATGTCATATCTGCAAGGAAGAGAAGGCAGCAGTTAGGAATCATTGACTGGTTTGGGTTGGAAGGGACCTTAAAGAACGTTGCCAAGGCTCCCAGCCAGCACAGCTCCATCCCACTGCTGTGGTCACAGCCAGAGCACACCTGAACCACACCTAAACCATCCCCAGGCCAGCCCACGGCTCCCTGCAGCACTTTTGGGGTGGAAAGTGCCAAGTGCAAGAGGTGAGGCACCTCTGGTCCATTTTGTACAGCACAAGGCTGAGACTCCTCCTTGAATCACAGCATCCTGGAATGGATTTGGCTGCAGAAGGCTTTGAAGACCATCAGGTCCAACCAGCAGCCAGGACACCACTGAGCCATGGCCCTCAGCACCACCTCTACACCACTCCAGGGATGGAGACTCCATCACTGCCCTGGGCAGCCTGGGCCAGGGCTTGACAACCCTTTTGGGGAAGAGATTGTTCCTCATGTCCAACCTAAGCTGGCCCTGCTGCAAGCTGAGGCCATTTCCTCTCATCTTGTCCTGGTGAAGCAGTCAGAAGGTCTCTCCTCAGCCTCCTCTTCTCCAGGCTGATCACCCCCAGCTCCCTCAGCTGCTCCTCCCCAGCCCTGTCCTCCAGACCCTTCCCCAGCTCTGTTGCCCTTCCCTGGACCTGCTGCAGCTCCTCAATGTCCTTCTTGGAGTGAGGTCCCCAAAACTGCACCCAGGATTTGAGATGTGGCCTCAGCAGTGTCCAGTCCAGGGACACAATCCCTGCCCTGCTCCTGCTGCCCACACCACTGCTGACCCAGGCCAGGATGCTGGTGGCCTTCTTGGCCACCTGGGCACACTGCTGGCTCCTCACCTTCAGCTGCTGCCAAGCAGCACCCCAACACTCTGCACCACTCAGGGCACTGAGGATGCCAACCGTGGTGTGGGTTTGGGGGGGACACCCAAGGGACAAGAAGAGGGAAGAGGCTGAGGATGCCAACCATGGTGTGGGCTTGGGGGGACACCCAACACTGCTCACCCTGGTGGCACCCAAGGGGCAGGAGTGGGCAAGCAGCAAGCTGAGGGCACACGATGGGTTAAGCACAGCATCGTTGCTGCTGTCCTTTTGGCCCCTGGAAGTGTCCAGAGCTCTCACCCCTGGCAGGAGACTCAGCTGAGTGCAAACCATTTGCTGCTTTGTGCTTTGAGCAAATTCTGCTGAAGCCTTTGGAGGCTCTGGGTCTGACACAGCCCTGCAAGGGGGGTCTGGGGGGAAGGAAAAAGCCCAAAGCTCAGCAAGATGTTATCTGGAGACAGGGAATTTATTGGAGACCGGATGTGCTGGTGCTGTCCAAGCCTGGAGAGCTGCTTTGGGTTAGCTCAAACATCTGGTGGGAGGCTGAAGGACTGGGAGCAGGCATCCACATCCCACATGTGTGCTGGGAGGGAAGGGGCTGCAGCCCTGGGAGGGGGGGAAAGCAGAGGCTGCAGCCCTGGGAGGGGGGGAAAGCAGAGGCTGCAGCCCTGGGAGGGGGGGAAAGCAGAGGGAAGACACCAGAGGACAACACCTGCCCGGAAGCCCCTGGCTGGCTGCAGGGGAGCTGCCCAGGGGCCAGCCTGAGGGAGTGTTTTAGCAGTGGGGGTGACCTGGGTGACCTCCAAATCCCCCTTCTGATCCCCCCCGTGCTGAGCTTCTCTCTGTGGCTCAGGTTTGCTGCCTGGCCAGGCAGAGCAGTGTGGCTCCTCAGAGCCTGCTGCACTGGGACCCTCCCAGCCTGCACTGAGGATGTGTTGGGTGGGTGTGGAGGGACCTAGCACCCAGGGGAGCTGCCCAGGGGCCAGCCCAGCCCCTGCCAGGCAGCTGGTGGGAGAGTGCATGGGCAGGATGAAGCCCTCAGGCAAATGGAGGGCAGCTGCACAGAGGAGATAATAGAATAGAGCAGAGCAGAGCGGAGCAGAGCGGAGCAGGAGTGCATAGGAGCAGAGTAGGAGTGGAATTAACCAAGCTGGAAGAAACCTTTGAGACCATCGAGGCCAACCTATCCCCCAACACCATCTAATCAACTCAACCAGGGCACCAGGCACCCCATGCAGTCTCCTCCTGACGCCCTCCTGTGGTGCAGGGGGAGGCCAGCCCTGACCTGGTGATGAGCACGGCGGTGTCGTGGTTGGCGATCCCGTTCTCGGGGATGGCGTTCCCGTTGCCATTCCTGTTCACAATGGATTTCTGCCACTTGCAGAAGCTGTCCAGGGACTTCCCAGCGTGGTGGTTGATCTCCAGTGTGGGCTGGAAGGGAGCAGCAGGACATGCCTGTGTGCCCCCCGGAAGGCTCTGAGCCGAAGGCACTGCCTATCCCCGTGCCAGCGCCACGCCAGCTGCCCTCGCCTGGAGGCCAGGAGAAAGCAAGACCCTGGGAGCACTAAAGCTGCTTAGAATCAGAGGATTGGCAGGCTTGGAAGGGACCTCAGCCAGCCCCAAGCCCCCTGCCATGGGCAGGGACACCTCACACCGCAGCAGGTTGCTCACAGCCACCTCCAGCCTGGCTGCAAACACCTCCAGGGATGAGGCTTCCAGCACCTCCCTGGGCAGCCTGTGCCAGGCTCTCACCACCCTCATGGGGAAAAACTTCTTCCTCACATCCAACCTGAATCTCCCCACTTCTAGTTTTGCTCCATCCCCCTCAGTCCTATCACTCCCTGACACCCTCAAAAGTCCCTCCCCAGATTTCTTGTAGCCCCCTGCAGACCCTGGAAGGCCACAATTAGGTCTCCTGGGAGCCTTCTCTCCAGACTGCACAACCCCAACTCCCTCAGAGCAGAGCAGCTCCAGCCCTCTGCCCATCCTCGTGGCCTTTCTCTGGGCACCTTCCAGCACCTCCAGCTCCTTCCCACTTAAACCTCCCTAAAGCCATCTCATCACACTGCTCAGAGTCCCAGAGGTCTCCTCAGCCCAGCCCCTGGAGCCAGTCCCCAGCTACCACTGGAAGGGTGTGGAGCACCCCAGGGTGACACAGACCCCGATGGCAGCAGCTCAGGCCAGGTCACCTTACCTGGTCCTCGGTGAGGAGGATCAGCCTGGTCACCAGGATGTTGACAATATTGCCCAGACTCGAGTCCTGGAAAAGTTTGGCAACCTGACCTCCAAGAAACAAGAAAAGAGGAGTCTTAAAAATGAGCTCCCTGGCTGGGCAATGCTGTGGGCAGGAAGGGAGCTGGCATCTGCTGGGCACCCAGGGGAGGGCAGCTGGGCTGCAGGCTCTGCACACACTCCTGTGGGAAAGCAGAGCTGGGTGAGAGGGTCCATGGCAGCCCCTGGACTGCAGAGCCTCCCAAACCATGCTCAGACCTCACTGTCTCCTCCTGGGGGGACTGGAGCAGTGAAGCCAACATCTCCCCAGCTCAGGGGGGACAGAGAACTGCTGGAGGGAGTCCAGTGGAGGCTACAAAGCTGCTGAGGGGCCTGGAGCAGCTCTGGGAGGAGCAAAGGCTGAGAGCCCTGGGGCTGAGAGCCTGGAGCAGAGCAGCCCCAGAGGGCAGCTGAGCAGTGTCTGGGAGTATCTCCAGGGTGGAGGCCATGGGGATGGGGCTGGGCTCCTCTCAGCGGTACCCAGTGCTAGGATATGGGGCAGTGGACACAAACTGGAGCCCAGGAGGTTCCATCTGAACAGGAGGAGAAACTTCTTTGGTGTGAGGCTGCTGGAGCCCTGCAGCAGGCTGCCCAGAGAGGTTGTGCAGTCTCCTTCTCTGCAGAGCTTCCAAAACCTGCTTGGACATGATCCTGAGCAACCTGATCCAGGCACTCCTGTGCCACCGGGGGTTGGACTGGATGGGCTCCAGAGGTCCCTTCCAACCCCTACCACTCTGCGGTTCCGTGTGATCTCACCACACCTGCTCCTTGCCTGGGGCTGAGGTGGGGAAGGGGAAGCCTCCTGGTCCTGGAGGAAGCTTTGCTGGCTGCCGGTCGGCAGGGAAGGACACACAGAGCATCCCCCAGAGCTCTGCCCCCACCCCGCGGCGGTTTCAGAGCAGCTGAGAGCCAGGAAGGGAATTGTTTGAAATCTGGCATCTTGCTTTAGAAATGCAAACAGAGCAGCCCGTGAAAAGAGATCCTGCAGAGGCCAGGACAAAGAAGCATCACAGAGGGGCTTTCAGCTGCTGATGGATAACTTCCAAACCCATCTCACCTCACGGGAGGACTCGGCACGGCCGATTCAGGCTGTTAATGCGCCCAGCCTGGTATCCTGCCACCAGCAGCGACCTAGCTCATCAGATCACCAGAGGAAGCTCCTCCGCGGCGGGCTGGGGAGCAGGAGGGTATCGCTGCCTGCCCATCACACCCAGCAGCCCCCCAGGCGTGAGAGCTCCGAGGCCTTCTCTTTCCCACGTGTTCCTCGGCCCCGCTGCCCCATTTGCAATGCTAATCCGAGATGAGAGATGCTGCTCAAAGAAAGGGCTTTGTTCTCCAGATCGGGCCTGGAGCTGGGTCCGGCAGCCCGGGCTTCACCTCTCCTGCTGAGCCTCCCCTGCGCAGCTCAGCCCTCCAGGCTCTGGAGTGTCCCTGGCGCACCAGCGGCAGCAGCCGGGGAATTCAGAGCATCTTGCTCTGGATGGGGATGGGGAGAAACCACTGCCATAGGATCACAGAATTATGGAATCCTTCAGGCTGGAAAGGACCTTGAGGACCATTGAGTCCAAGTAGTAACCCCAAGTTTGCTGCTCAGCCGTGGCCATCAGCACCACACCTACACAGCTCCAGGCACAGGCACTGCACCACTGCCCCGGGCAGCCTGGGCCAAGCTTTGAGGCCCTTCTGGGAAGAAATTGTTCCTCATGTCCAACCTAAACCTCCCCTGGGGCATCATGAGGCCATTTCCTCCTGTCCTATAAACTGATACTAGAGTGAAAAGACCTCAGAGATCATCCAGTCCAACCTCTCACCCAGCACCACCTGATCAACTCGACCATGGCACCAAGGGCCTCACCCAGTCCCCTCTTGAACACCTCCAGGGATGGGGACTCCACCACCTCCCTGGGCAGCTCCTTCCAGTGGCTAATTCCTCTTTCTGGGAAGAATTTCTTCCTCACCTCCAGCCTAAACCTCCCCTGGCACAGCTTGAGACTGTGTCCTCTTGTTCTGGAGCTGGGTGCCTGGCAGAAGAGACCAACCCCCAGCTGGCTACAGCCTCCCTTCAGGGAGTTGGAGAGAGCAAGAAGGTCTCCCCTGAGCCTCCTCTTCTCCAGGCTAGGCAACCCCAGCTCCCTCAGCCCTCTCCTCCCAGGGCTGTGCTCCAGCCCCCTCCCCAGCTCTGTTGCCCTTCCCTGGACACCTTCCAGCAGCTCAACATCTTTCCCAAACTGAGGAGCCCAGAGCTGGACACAGGACTCCAGGTGAGACTCCTGGGTGCTGTCCTCGCTCCCCCGCCGCATTCCCACCCGCTGTGTCCTCTCGCAGGTCCCCGAACCACCGCGCCCCCAGCCCCTCCCCCAGCCCGCCCCAGGGACTGGCGGTGGGCAGGCCTGAAGCCCTGCCTGCTGCCCGGGGTGCCCCCTGCCCCATGCTGTGGCTATAACACTTACAATATTCATGATGGCCAGGATGTACTGCTCGATGTCCCTGCGCCCGTGGTACCCAACCATCATCTTGTCGGCCACCACCAGCGTCTCGACGTAGCGCTCGGTGCTCACCGACCGCTTGAGGGGCAGCTGCCCCCGCTGGCTGTGGTTGCCGGGCGGCCTCAGGGGAGAGGGCTTCAGCGACCGCAGCCACCAGTGCCTCCCCTTCCACGGCTTCTCGTCTGCGGAGGGAAAGACATTCGCCCAGTGGTTGGGTGGGAAGGGACCCCGAAGGTCGTCCAGTTCCAACCCCCCCCCCCCGCCATGGGACACCTCCCACCAGCCCCTGGTTGCTCATCCAAGCTGGCCTTGGGCACCTCCAGGGAGGAGGCAGCCACAGCCCCCCCGGGCAGCCTGTGCCAGAGTCTCCCCACCCTCACTGGCAAGGATTTCTTCCTCGTCTCCAGCCTCCATCTCCCCTTTTCCAGCTCAAAGCCATTGCCCCTGTCCTGCCACTCCAGGCCCTGGTCGAAAGTCCCTCCCCAGCTCTTACAGACCCCCCCACTGTAAGATCTCCACTTGTATCCTCTTCTGCACCATTCCCAGCAGGGGTGGATCATGGAATCACAGAATGTTAAGGGCTGGAAGGGGCCTCAAAAGCTCCTGCAGCCCAAGCCCCCTGCCAGAGCAGGATCACCCTGAGCAGAGCACACAGGAAGGCATCCAGGCAGGTGCAGATGTGGGATGGGGCTCTCCATTTCAGGAGGATGCTCCACAGCTCCAGCCTGGCCTCCTGGGCATCCCCAGCTCCACAGCACTCCCTGCACCACTGGCTCTGGGTGCACCAAGAGCTGTGGCTGAAAACTCAACTCCTCCAAAGCCCAACAGAGAGGGAGGGAAGACACAGGAGGACAACATCTGCCCTGAAGCCCCTGCCTGGCTGCAGGGGAGCTGCCCAGGGGCCAGCCTGAGGGAGTGTTTTAGCAGTGGGGTGTCCTGGGTGACCTCCAAATCCCCCTTCTGATCCCCCCCGTGCTGAGCTTCTCTCTGTGGCTCAGGTTTGCTGCCTGGCCAGGCAGAGCAGTGTGGCTCCTCAGAGCCTGCTGCACTGGGACCCTCCCAGCCTGCACTGAGGATGTGTTGGGTGGGTGTGGAGGTACCTAGCACGCCACAGGCTGCATCCATGTGTGGGTACTGCAGAGATGACCTCTTGTAGACGACGTGGGGGCTGCCCTTGCCCTCGCTGCCTGCGCTGACGTTGGCCCCCGGGCTCAGCGGCTCGATGAAGTATTCCTCCTCATCCGCCACGATCACCCCGTGCTGCAGGAGGGAAGGGTTGGAAAGGCAATGAAAGAGGTGGAGGGGAGCTGGGGTGACCTGCTGGTGGCTCCTCCGAGCCAGCTTCCTGATGATGAACCAGCAAATAGCTGAGGCCTGACCAACGCTTTGGAGAATGGGAAGGGATCCTCCCCGCGTGCGCTGCAGGAACCTGGGGAGCAGAGCAGAGCAGAGCGAGCGGAGCCAGGTGGCTGTGGGTGCCCTGGGCCAGCTGTGCTCACTGAAGTCCTCTGGGAATCACAATTTTTCCTTGCAGAGCTGTGAATGAGTTGCTTCCTACCCCACCCACTCAGCCTGAGCGAGAGCTGCCTGTGAGATCCTGAATGCCATCCCTACGGCTAGCAGCACCACTCAGCAGCGAGATCTACCTCCCCTGCTTCTCAGCCTCACCTTGGGAAGCAGCTCAGGACCATCCCCACCAGCTGGGAAGCTCAGGCTCAGAGCTGCAGAGAAGTGGATGGGCATCACATCGTGGTCAAGCTTGTGCCAGTTGCCCCTAGTCCTGCCACTGGGCACCACTGACAGCTCTCTGCCGGTGCTGTCCTTTGGATGCCACCAGCTCCTCTCTGTGCGAGGGCAACAGAAGCCCTGACCTGGCAGGAGAGGGAGTGGAGGAAGCAGCTCTCTGTAAAACATCTTGAGGTCCTTGCATGGAAGGCACCACCTTGCATGGAAGGTGCTGGTGGGGGACAGCCCCTCCGGGGCAGACGCTGCCTCCACCACAGCCCTCTGCCCCTCTCCCTCCCTGCCCCAACCACTGAATCAGGGCAGTGTGTGCGCAGCAAAGTCCCCATCTCAGGAGTGCTGGGGGATTTCCTCCTGCACCAGGCTCTGTTGCTCTTGGCTCAGCTCCAGCGTTCCAAGCACAAGTGAGGTACTGTGAGGTGAGCCTGGCGAGGGCCGCGGCGCGGAGCCGAGCGGCAGCCTGCGGAGCCAGCTGGCTGCCGGCGTGCTGGGACGGGGAGAAGGAGGTCACCACCAGCTTGGGGCCGAGCAATCCGGCCCCCCCACCCCCCAAAACCCCTGTGTGGATGGAAAAGGGTCAGCCTTGCTTCGCCATCCCCCAAGCAGGAGGCTCCTCTGCTTGTCTGATGTCCTTCAGCTGACAGAGGAGGTGGAAGCTGCCCCAGCGCTGACCCTCACAGACCAAGCGCTGAGGTCCAGGTGCTGGACGTTGACAGAAGGCTGTTGAAAGGGGGTGGTGAGAGGCCCTTGGAGAGATCCCTGTGGTTTGTGGGGGAGCTCAGCTGGATATCCTGTCTGTGATTCACCCAGGTCATCTGCAGAGCAAAGATGCTTCATGCTATGAGCTCAGGACTGCACGCAAGAGCAGCGCAGCGGCTCAGCTCCTCCTCCTCCTCCTGCTGCTGCAGGCACACCAGGGCAGCTGCCTTGCTCCAGCTCCATGCTGGCTTCAGGAGGGCTTCTCAGGTGGGAGCACCACCCCAGCAAGGGGCTGAAATCCTGCCCTTTGACCTGTCCTCTGGTGAGCTCTGCCACAAGAGCAGAGGCAGTGGCATTTCCGCCCTGAAGTTGCTTTTCTCCTCACTGGGATTTCTTGATGGTTGTTAATGCTGTAGGACACAGGTCCTGGGGACCTTCTGCAGGCAGAGGGATGAAACCTGCCTTTGCTCTGCCAGGGATTTCAGCTCCTGGCCAGGCTGAGGCAAAGCTGCCCCTGGGCTGCTCCCTGCAGGCTCCAGCTTGGCTCTGCTGGCAGCTCCCAGCTCTGTGTGTCCTGCCTGGACCATTTCACCCTCTGCCTGGGTGACTTTCACAGGATCATTTGGGTTGGAAAACGCCTTTAAGATCACCAAGTCCAAGAGTTAACCCAGCACTGCCAGGTCAGCACCAAAGCATGGCCCTCAGCACCACATCCACACCGCTTGGAAACCCCTCCAGGGATGGGGACTCTGCCACTGCCCTGGGCAGCCTGGGGTCTGGCGAACAGGGCTGGTGAGGAGCAGCTGAGGGAGCTGGGGGTGGTCACTAACCCAGAAGACCTCAACCTCCAGCTCACCCCTCAGTGCTTTTGTGAGCACCAGGAAATCCTCCTGGGCTTCAGCAGAGCTCCCATGCCTAAACCAAGAGCTGAGTGGGGACTGGAGAGCTGATGGAGCGCTGGGGTTTGGCCGTGAGGTGGAAACGTTAGAGCCTGTGATCTAATGAGTCAGATTCTCATTTCTCTTAATAACCCTCAGCACTGTTCTGGCACTGCAAGGAGCCATAAATCAAACATGAATCCATTCCCACTTGGAAGCTCTTCCACCCTGCCAGAACGCTGCAGAGAGGTGGGGCTGCAGCAGAAAGAGGAAGCTGGCCTCTCAGGTTTTTGCTGCATGTGAGCCCTCCAAGGGAGCCAGCCCCCTTGGGGTCTGCCAGGGGGGTAGGTTTGCTCCATGCCTCCATCTGGCATGGCAGGAAATGTCTGTTGGGGCCAGAAATGGCAGGAGAAACACCACACAAGAATCAGGATGGAAGCCCTTGGCCTGTGCCCAGTGCTGGAAGAGCTCATCAGTCATACCTGGAGTGGTGTGAAAGGCTTTTGTCTGCCCTCTTAAAGGCCACAGAAGGGCTTGGCTTGGAAGGGACCTTCAAGACCATCCAGTTCCCACCCTCCCTGCCATGGGCAGGGACACCTCCCACCAGCCCAGGCTGCTCAAGGCTCATCCAGCCTGGCCTTGAACACCTCCAGGGCAGAGGCAGCCACAGCCTCCCTGGGCAGCCTGTGCCAGTGCCTCCCCTCCTCACTGTAAGCTCCCCAGTGGTGCAAGGCCCAGGTGCTCCCCAACACCCCCAGCCCAGAGCTCAGCTTCCTCACCACTGACATCTACCACTGAGCTTTCTTGCTGATATTTAAAACCATGATGCTGAGGTTTGAGGTCACCAGGCAATATTCTGACCCCAACCATGAGGTTCAGCTGAGGTTTGAGGTCACCAGGCAATATTCTGACCCCAACCATGAGGTTCAGCTGAGGTTTGAGGTCACCAGGCAATATTCTGACCCCAACCATGAGGTTCAATGGCACCATGCAATAATCTGACACCAACCCCAAGCCTTTCCCACCACTGTGGACCCATTGGGGACCCAAACCAGGTCCCAAACTAAAGGTCAAAGAGGCTGCAACCAGCTCTGCTCTGTGGGCAGCTCCAGTTTGGTCCTGCCCTTGGCTGGTGTGGTGGTTTCAGGCTGTGCCTTGAAAGCTTTCCACAGATCTTCAACAGAAAGTGGTGGAATGTAAATAAATCAGCCCTGGATGTAAAAAGGGAGATAAGGATAAGGTCTAAACTCTCCCACTGGATAGAGACTGCTGACAAAGTTGGTTCAGAGTGATTTTCTTTCTCTCTTTTCAGTTTCCTCTCTCTAGCAGGTTCTAGGCTCTGCCTTCTGCTTGGCTTTGCTGACCTTGGCTGTGGTCTTTGTCATGGAATCAGAGGATCATGGAATCAGCCAGGTTGGAAAAGACCTCAGAGATCATCAAGTCCAACCTAATACCTCCTGACAACTAAACCCTGGCTCCAAGTGCCACATCCAATCCCCTCTTGAACACCTCCAGGGACAGTGACTCCAGCACCTCCCGGGGCAGCACATCCCAAGGGCCAATCTCTCTTGCTGGGAAGAACTTTCTCCTCACCTCCAGCCTAAACTTTCCCTGGCACAGCTTGAGGCTGTGTCCTCTTGTTCTGGTGCTGGTTGCCAGCTTCAGGCCTAATCTGATGCAAAGTGAGCTGAGGCCAACCGCAGTGGACAGCAACCAACCTCCTCTGAGCTCTCACGGGGAGCAATGCGGACGAGCTCGGGGGGGACAGGCTGGAGCCCTTCACCTGCAGCAGCACTGCAAGGCTGTGTGGGCAGCCCCCCAGGAGCCCTTTCACACAATCAACCAGGTTGGAAGAGACCTCCAGGATCATCAAGTCCAACTGATCACCCAAACCTATCTAATCAACCAGACCGTGGCACTGAGTGCCTCATCCAGGCTCTTCTTACACACCCCCAGGGACATCGACCCCACACCTCCCTGGGCAGCACATCCCAAGGGCCAATCTCTCTTCCTGGGAAGAGCTTCTTGCTAAGGTCAAGCCTAAACCTCCCCTGGCACAGCTTGAGGCTGTGTCCTCTTGTTCTGGTGCTGGTTGCCTGGGAGAAGAGACCAACCCCCACCTGGCTACAACCTCCCTTCAGGGAGTTGCAGAGAGCAAGAAGGTCTCCCCTGAGCCTCCTCTTCTGCAGGCTCAGCAAGCCCAGCTCCCTCAGCCTCTCCTCCCAGGGCTGTGCTCAGCCCCCTCCCCAGCTTTGCTGCCCTTCCCTCTGGGGCCGGGATTCCCGCGCCAGAGCACTCACCAGCCCGTTGCAGTTGCTGATGGCCACCTTGGAGCTGAGGTGCTGGTCCTGCAGGTGGCCGGCGTAGTGGCAGTCCTCGTGGAAGTCGTGCTGCCAGTCCACGCCGTCGCGCTTCCAGTACTCCACGGTGAAGTGCTCGGCCAGCAGGTGGGAGTGCAGCGTCAGGTTGAGCAGGAACTGCGTGCGGTGGGCAGAGACCTTGTAGAAGAGCTGCTGCTCGGGGGGCTCGGCGGGCAGGGGGCCCAGGCTGCGCCGCGGCCGCTGCTTCAGCCGCTGCCTTCTCATGTCGAAGGTCAGGAAGTCTCCGTTCTGGTCCACTTGGATGGGGAAGGCAATCTCATAGTGATCCAGGCTGGAGAGGAACTCCTCTGGGGGGGGGGGGGGGGGGGGGGGGGGGGGGCAAGCAGAATCAGCATAGGATCAATAAGGTTGGAAAAGACCTCAGAGCTCATCAAGTCCAACCTGCCGCCCAGCACCTCCTGACAACTCAGCCATGGCTCCAGGTGCACTCTGGCAGCAAAGAAACTTCTCCTCATCTCCAGCCTCACCCTCCCCTGGCACAATTTCAGGCCACTTCCTCTCCCCATCTCTGCCACAGGGGAGCACTTCCCCTTAGGGGTTGTGGCTGTTCAGCCTGGAGAAGGCTCCAGGGAGACCTAGGAGAAGCCTTCCACTACCTGAAGGGGCTATAGGAGAGCTGGGGAGGGACTTTGGCAAGGGCTGGGAGTGACAGGACCAGGAACAGTGGCTTTGAGCTGGGGGAAGGGAGATTGAGAGAAATTCTTGCCAGTGAGGGTGGGGAGACGCTGGAGCAGGTCTCCCAGGGAGGTTGTGGCTGCCCCCATTCAGTCATTAGGTCCTGAGCATCCTGCAGAGAGGCACAAAATCATCTCTGCAGTTCCAATCTTGCAATCCAAACAAGAAAGGAGGTCAGCAGAGCTCCCCAGCTGTGCTGACAAGGCAGCAAGAAGAGAAGGCAGGAGCCCAATTCCCCAGGCAGGTCTCTGTGACACCATCCTGCCTCCCCAGCTTGGTGCTCTTTAGCATATCAGCCTGGCTTAGCACCTTCTCCTGGGGCACTCGAGCTTCTGAGCCTGCCTCATGGCACTTAGGAGCTGTGCTCTGCCAGGGGCACTGTCAGACCTGTCTGCCTGCACTCACCCAGCCCCCCAGCACCTCAGGCTGTCAAAGAAATCGGCGCTCTGCAGCCTCGGCAGCAAGGTCTCCTTGTCCAAGCACAAATGGCTCAGGGACTGCCAGGCTGGATGTGGCTGCAGCTCTGCCTCTTTCTGACAGCCCTCAGCACCAAAGCCTCCAGCAGAGGATGGAACAGCTCCCGTGGCCTGGACAGGAGAGCTGCCCCCATCTTTGGGTGTCCCTCTGAGCCCCTCCCGGCTGGAGGTCTGCTCAGAGAATCATTTCAGTGGGAAGCCACCGTGCAGGGCATCCACTCCAACCATGCTCTGGCTCTGCCAAGGCTGGGGCTAAGCCATGGCCCTCAGCACCACATCTGCAGGGCTTTCAAACACCTCCAGGGATGGGGATGCCTCCACCTGCCTCAGCCCGTGCTCACAGCAGAATGAAGAATGAACAGCGTTGGGGGACTGCCCACCCAGGGAAGAAGCAGAATCCTCATCCAGTGTCACAATGACTCCCTCTGCTCCTCTGGAGATGTCAAAGATTAGATTAGGCTTGAAGAGATTTGGATCTTCTGCTCCCTGAAGCTGTGTGCTCCACCCAGCATCCCAGTTCCTCCTTTAACTCATCCTGGCCTTCTCCTACTCCAGACCACACTGGGAGCTCCCAACAGCAAGAGCAGCACTGCTTGGCCCTTCCTTCCAGAAGCCACCAAGCGTCCTCTGACCCCTCAGCCACCTCAGGCTGTATTAATAGCTCTTGGTCTGCAACGTGCAGTGCTGCAGCCATGGTATCAGTGGGGCTTGTGCCCGTGATAAGCAGCCTTGGTGCCTGCAGAGAGCTGCCAGACTGCTTGGGAAGAGAGGCTATAAAAAGCCTTTCTCCAGGAAAACCTCCTCATGGCTCTGTGGGGCACTGGGCACCTCTGAAGGATCACAAAGCTGCCAGGGGAAGGCAAGGGAGGAAGCTGGGAAGCAGGAGAGGAGGGATGTGGGGAGAGGAATCCTGCTGCTCCTCTTACCAGAGGTAGCCCTTGCAGAAGGTTGTGTAGGAGCCAACCCTGCTCCTCCCGCAGCCTCCTCTGCTCCAGCAGGCTCCAGCCCTGCAGGCACAGAGGAGTGGCTGCACACAGGCAGCCCTCCACAGAACAAAGCCTCTATTCAGCTGAGGATGAGCAGCTCCACGGCACGGGAAGGGAAGCTTCCCCTGCTGCTGCCACATCTCCTGCACCTTCCCTGCCTGCGGCTCGTCTCTTACGCAGACCACGCTGCCCTGGTGTCGGAAGTCAAGGAAGGGAACTTTAGAGAGCTGAACACATCCCAGAATCCCAGCAGGGTGGAGGTTGGACCTCTGGAGATCAGCCAGTCCAACCCCCCTGCTGAAGCAGAGCACCCACAGCAGCTTGCCCAGGGGGGGTTGGAAGCTCTGCAGAGGAGGCTGCACCCCCTCTCCGGGCAGCCTGCTGCGGGGCTCTCAGCCTTTCCTCCTCACAGGGACGCTCCAGGCCCCTCGGCGTCTTTCTGGTCTCTGCTGGACTCTGTTCCCTGTCTCCCTCTTGAGCAGGGAAGCCCAGGCCTGGCCCCAGGACTCCAGATGCTGCCTCGTTAGGACAGAGTAGATGAGGAGAACCTCCCTCAGCTTGCTGCTCCCACTCTTCGTCATGCCCCCAGGAGGTCCTTGGCCTTCCTGGCACAGTGCAATTTGTGGCTGCCCCCCCCGGACTTCCAGGTCCTTCTCTGCTAGCTGCTCTCCAGCAGCTGAACCCCTCACCTCTACTGGTGCAGGGCTTTATTCCTCCTCAGGTGCAGGGCCCTGTGCTTGCCCTTTGTTGAGCTTCATGAGCTCCTCTCCACCCAACTCTCCATCCTGTCCCACTCCACATCTTCCCCTTGGAGGTGCCAATTCAGGGGTGAGGAGGAGCTCTGCAGCCTGCAATGAGCAGAGTCTGAGGTGTCTCTACCTACTTCTCAGCACAACATCCCCCTAACACCTCCCTTGGGGCCAGCATTGGGGATTCTGGGTGGATCCAGCTCCCCTGACCCACCCCACACCCCAGCCCCTGATCCCTACCTTGTGACTGGAACATGTAGCCAGGAGAGCCGCACAGAGCCGCAGTGAAGGTGACAGTCCAGGTGAGAAGCCTCCAAGCTATTGCCATGGTTGGTGCTGCTTGTCTCAGCGCAGGGAGTCTTGTGCCAGCTGGAAGGGCACTGTCCCAACATCTCTCTCCCTTGGCCACTGCTTATGTAGGGACAGGAGTCCTCAGGCCCTCTGCAGGCATCCTCGGCTGCTCCGTGGTGTCCCCAAGGCACCGAGGCTGCTGGTGTGGCTGCCGGCTGCTGTGCCCAGGCCCAGGCCAGTGGTGCAGGTGCTGGGTGCCGTGCCCAGGCTGGTGGTGTGGGTGCTGGGTGCCGTGCCCGGGCCAGCACAGCCTGGGCTCAGCCTGGGCTAGTCGGAAGCGCAGGCTCTCGGTGGCATCGCCCCTGCAAAGGAGAGGCTGGGGGTCAGCGAGTGGAGAGGTGGGAAACAAAGGCTGGAGGAGAAGGAGGTGAGGGAGGAAGCAGTGGGCAGGGGGAAGGAGGAAAGCCTGAGCCTGGAGAAAGGAAAGGAAAAGGGGAGAACAGGATGGGAAGCGATCGCAAAGGCAGCGAAGCAGCTCACGGCATGGGAGCTGCCCCTGGGACGCTGCACACCCCGCGGCTCTCCCAGGGGAGAGCTCTGCTCCCAGTCCAGTCCCTGCTCTGGCGGCACCGAGGGGCTGCAATTTACCTTACACCTGAGGGAAGGAGCTGACAGCAGAGGGGAACCCTTTGTCCTGCGGGAGCGGCCATGAGGAAGCACAGACCGAAGGGCGACCTGGTCTCGGTTACCTGATCCCTTAAAGGAGAGCAGGAAACCAAAGCACCAGGAGGGAGGTAGTGAGCAGCAGCCTCAAATCCTCCCTGCTCCAGTTTCCCTGGTGTTAAAATCCCCTTTAATGACAGTCCCTGCGTGGAGACAGGCGCTCACCCCCGGAGCGCCTTGGCTAAACCCACCCCAGCGCCCGGGAACAAAGGAACCATTCAGGGGACTCACCCCTGCTCCTCAGCCCCATCCACAGACAGATCGGGAGACTCCAATTGTATTTGTTACTTACAATGATTTGCTAATTGCTCCAGTGAAAGATTGTTGGCTTGAGGGAATTTCCACTCAAGGCTGAGACAATTACACAGAACTCACAGAGCGCTGGAGAAAGCCTGTGGGGTTCGTTCCTATGCAGAGAGCAGATGATGGATGAGATGAGGATGGCACAAACCTAACCACAGCCTGGAGAATCCCCAACGTCTGAGCAGGGATGCCAAGGAACTACCAAACATCTGAGCAGTGATACCAAGGAGCTCCTGGAGAGAGCCCAGCAGAGGCTGCAAAGCTGCCGCGGGGCCTGGAGCGGCTCTGGGAGGAGCAAAGGCTGAGAGCCCTGGGGCTGAGAGCCTGGGCAAGAGCAGCCCCAGAGGGGACCCGAGCAATGCTCAGCAAGAGCTAAAGGGTAGAGGGCTAGAGGCTGGAGCCAGACTCTTCTCAGTGGTGCCCAGGGACAGGCTCAGGGCCGCATCAAGTTTGATCTTGACTGTCTCCAGGGATGGAGCCTCCACCACAGCCCTGGGCAGCCTGTTCCGGTGTCTCCCCACCCCCACTGTGCAGAACTTCCTCCTGATGTCCAACCTAAAACTGCCCTGCTGCAGTTCCAAGCCCTTGCCCCTGGTCCTACCCCCCCCAGGCCCTTCTGAACAGTCCCTCCTGTAGGTCCCCTTCAGACGTTGCACTGCAGCTCTAAGCTCTCCTGGAGCCTTCTCTTCTCCCGGCTGAGCAGCCCCAGCTCTCTCACCACACGAGGATGCTGAGACCAGCACCGGGGCTCTCTCAGGCTAGGTCTACCTGGGGGCAGCATCTTCTGCAGGGGGGCACAGAGGGGTCAGAGGCAGGCCCACAGCAGTGCACAGCCAAGCTGCTCCGTGCCTGCTCCCTGCAGGGCTGTGGGAAGTCAACTGGAAGAGGGAGAAGGTGACCTGCCAGCCAGGCCTGCAGCAGCCCTCTCCTCAGTCAGCATTTTTCAGCATCTATTAAAGTCTGAGATTCCAGCTTCTAAATCCTGTCAGGGCTCCAAGGTCTGTGGACAGAAAGCTGCTCAGCTGAAGTGTATTTTCTCCTGGGCTTCACACTACTAATTTTCCTTGTTTTCCAGCTGTTGAACTCGGCTTTCTCAGGGCTCTCCTCATTTCCCATCCTTCCTCAGCCTCTCCACGACCCTGAGCTGTGGCAGGCATGGTTGGTGCCCTTGCCTCCCGTCCTCTGACTTTCCCCTTCGGTCCCAGCTCCTCAGCATCCCCCCAAGAAGAAGGGACTGGGAGGGGGCTGTGGGCACCAGGACCCCTCAGCCCCAAGCCTGGAGGGAAGGAGGGACGCCTGGAACAGCACAAAGTCAGGAATTACAGCTGCAAAATTCCTGTCAGCGGGGCTGGGGGAAGGGCCGGGCTGCGATTCCTCCCCGCAGCAAGGCAAACACGGCCCCTTCCCAGCAGGGCTCCGCTCCCGGGACCCCCACCGGCCCCGTCTCCCGCAGGAGCAGGACCCCACCAGGAGGAGCAGAGAGCCTGCAGCAGCTCAGCCTCCACAGCTCCTCACAAGCTTTTCCACCGCCTCTCCCTGCAGGCTTTTTCCCCTTTCCCCCCTGCGGCAGCGACCGGGCAGGCGCGGACGTGCCCCGGGGAGCCCGAGCCGGGGGCGGTGGGGATGGAAAGGACCACGGGAGAGGCCTGGGGGCATGAGGTGACCTCTCTGGTCTCGTGCCTCCCTCGCCTGGGCTCCTTCCAGCTTGCTCCTTCCCAAGGAATTCGCTGTCCTTGGCAGGAGCCGGCGGGCGGCCGCCACTGCCGGCTCCCCGCGCCAGGGGTGGCTCTCGCCGCCGCGAACCCCGCGGGCAGCAGGGGACGAGGCTGAGGGGAGCAAAGGGGATGAGGATGCCCCAGCGCTGTGGCTGCGAGGTCGCATCTTCCTGCACTAAAACCAACACAACCCCCACCCCCCCCCCCCAACCAGCCCGACAATAAAACACCCACCCAGCCACAACAGCAGCAGCAAAAAAACCCACCCCAAAAATCCAAACCCACAGGAGAAAGAGGAGGGCTGGGAGGTTAAAATCCGAGCTGGAATAAAGCAAAAGGAGGAGAGAAGCAAAAAAGCAAAGCAGATGACAACTGTTACTAATTTCAACATCGGGGCTGCAGACAGAATTCCCTGAAAGCCAGGCTTGGCCGGAGAGAAAGCTTTATGGGAAGGTAATAGGAAGCAGATGGGCTCGACTTGGGGCCAAGAGGAAGGTTCAAGGTGCCTCCTAGTGCAAAGAAAAGGAATTTAACTGCTTTTAAAGATGCAGGGCCCCGGCAGCTTCCAGCTTTCTCGTCCAACTTTTGCAAATTAGGAGCTCAGGTGTCCCTTTCCCTGGGTTCTGGAGGGCTCTGGGTTGGTTTTAGGTTGGTTTTGGTTTGGAGAGAAACAGATACAAACACAGCCTGCGGCTTCCAGCTTTCCCTGGTGGGAGGAAATGCCTGCAGGGCACCACCCCCCCCACACACACTGCCTCCCCCACCCGCCCCCAGCCCTTCCACTGACATCTCCCCTCCGTGCAGAGCCTGTGAGCGGCGTCCGGTGGCTGCAGCGCCGCATCCCAGCAGCGCTCCTGGGAGGTGCCATTAGCAAGGGCAGGCTGCCAAACAGCTTGACCTAGAATGGTTGCAGGGATGGGGCAGCTCCCACCTCTGTGTCACCATCCTCGGCATACAATTTCTTCCTTCTCTCCACTCTCAGTTCAGTTCAGACCATCCCCAACTTGTCCTGTCCCGACAGGCCCTGCTCAGGAGTCTGTCCCCAGCTCTCTTCTCTGCCACTTTAAGCACTGCAAGGCCACCAGAAGGTCTCCCTGGAGCCTTCTCTTCTCCAGGCTGAGCACCCCCAACTCTCCCAGCCTGGCCTCGCAGCAGAGGGGTCCAGCCCTCAAGCGCTGCTGTAGCCTCCTCTAGCCCTGCTCCAGCCGGTCCATGTCCTTCTTGTGCTGAGCTGGGGGAGGGGGGGACATAGAAAGTAGAGAGCCACCAACTGCCACTCCTGCCTCCTCTCTTTGAAATCCTCCCAGATCACTTCTCATCGCTTCTCCCTCTCTCCTTCTCACCACCTCAACCCAGGTTCCTTCCCTCCGGGTTGCCAAAGCAGCTGGGGGGCTGCTGGGGGCTGTTCCAGGTGTGCAGAGTCACCACCCCCCAGCTCCCAGCAGGTTCCTGCACGTTCCTGAGGCCAAGAGCACGCGGTGGCTGCTCCCCCTCGGCCTGCTGCAGTGGGTGAGGAGCGTGCTGGGGGGCGCAAAGCTTCCCGAGACCTCCTCAGCTTTCAGCAAGAGCCTCTCCTGATATTCCTGAGCAAATACTTGGCTGGGTTGCCGAGTTGGAGCCCCACTGAGCTGCAGATGGTAGAAGTTTTTGGGGGTGGGGGGTTTGCAGCCATCCTGCCAGCAGGACAGGATTCCCACCGGGAAGTCAGCTCTTGGAGCAGCAGGATGGGTTAAACCCAGGAAAAAGGAGGAAAATCAGCATCAGCTGCAGAGCGTGTGTGGGGGGAATAAAAGGGTTAAAGTCCCTGCTCCGCAGAACTGAAAACAAGAACTTGAACCTTCAATCTGCTTTGCTGCTCCGAGCCTGGCCTCTCCGGGGGCACGGCAAGCAAGGAATTAGAAACACGTAGTTATCGCTGCTCACCAGAACACAGCAGCCTCCAGCCGCGGGATGCTTCCTGCCCGCGCTGCTCCGCAGCGACCCTTTCCGATCCCTTTGCCATCCCTCCGGCTGCTTCTGGGGGAAGGACGAGGAGCTGCTTCCTCTCCCCAGGCTGAGGGGGGACTTATGACAGCAGCCCACCCTGCTCGGAAGGGCTGTTCCCAGCTCACCCTCTGAGCGGTTCTCTTGCAGCCACCCAGCCCAGCGCCTGCGGGGTCCGGTTCAGAGCTTGCCGGCGGGGAGGGGGGGGATGCTGCTGCTGGCACCCTGTCGGCATCAAACCCATCCCCAGCCCCAAGGCAACGCGGGAAATGCAGACTGCTGCTGCCAGTCTGAACCTGAGAGGCAAGGAGGCTGAGCCCAGGTCTCCATCGTCCCCCTGGCAGCAGCCTGGGTGAGCAGGGCTCTCCCTCACTGCCCTCTCCCCAGCTGGCTGCTGCGCTCCACGCAGCGCTGGAGCCGGGCACACCCTCCAGCCCTTTGTGCAAGCAACTTCAGAGGGCTTTGGGCTCCCTCCAGGACTGCGTGGGAGTGGACTACGTTTGGGTTTTGCCTTTTTTCCCCCCTTTCTTTTCTTTTCTTTTTTTAATCTAAAACACAAGAATTGTTTTACAGCTGAGCCTATTCAGTGCCATGGTGGTGAGGAAAGGACTGAATTCGCCCCCCCAGCTCCTCTCCAACGATCCAGTGGGATCCTAAAGGAGCCCACAAGGCAGTGAGGGAGAGGGGAGAGCTGGGAGCTCCGACCTCTCTCTGACACCAGCTGCTTTGCTTTCTGGAAATCCTATCTCTGTGTTACATAAGGACCTGGCCCTATCTGGGCAGCTGGGGTCACTGCACTGCTCCAAGTGTGGTAAACTGCTCGGAGAGGTCCTCAGCAGGAGAGCAGGAGAGAAGAGCCAGCTGGTAGCACGAGCAAGGGAAGGCTGCTCAGCAAGGGGCAGTGCCCAAACCCAAGCTGCTGGACCAGGACCACCTCAGCCAGATGCAAGGTGGCCACTGAGCCACCCAACGCTCCCAGGCCTTGGACTTCTTCTGCTTTAAGGAGATGACTCCACCAAGCAGGTCTGCTTTCAGACAGGACTTATGCAATAGCTTGGAGCTGCTCCATGTGACCCAGACTTGCTGGCCCCCTGCCACCGCTCTCCTTGCTGGCTTCAGCCGTAGCACAAAACACTGGAATTAAAAGGAGGACCAAGCAGTCATTAGAAGCAAGTTCCTCTGGCCTGCCATGCAGGCACACACAGAATGGCAGGGCTTGGAAGGGACCTCTGAAGATCAGCTCCTCCAGCCTCCCCTCCCTGCTGCTAGAGCAGGGTCACCTCAGGCAGGCCACACAGGAGCACATCCAGGCAAGGTTGGAATCTCTCCAGAGACAGAGGGCTCCACCACCTCCCTGGGCAGCTCTGCCAGCCTCCAAGTGAAGAAGTGCCCCTGTCAGCTGCAGGCAGGCACCATGTGCCTGAGGACACACATCAGCCACACGTGTGCAGGCCAGGACTGCAGCTCCCTGTGTGTGGCTGTGCACAGCCCTGCAGGCACCTCCGTGTTGGGCACCCACACCTTCCCCTCCATGCCATCACGCACCACCACCACCTGTGGATATGCCAGGCAGGGATGCTGGCTTCATGTTGGCAGCTCCACATCTGTGTGACTGCCTTCATAGAAGCAGAGAATGCATCAGGTTGGAAGGGATCCTCAAAGCTCACCTGGCCCAACCCCCCGCAGTCAGCAGGGACACCTCCAACTAGAGCAGGATGCTCAGGGACACAGCAAGCTTGGCCTTGAATGTCTCCAGGGATGGAGCCTCAACCACAGCCCTGGGCAACCTGTTCCAGTGCCTCACCCTCTCTGTGCAGAACTTCCTGCTGATGTCCAACCTAAAGCCACCCTGCTCCAGTTTCAAACCAGAGCCCCTTTTATTTTAAACTCCAGCAGGGAGGCTCAGACTGGAGGATGACATTTTCTGCACTGAGCTTCTGGCCCAGCTTGCCCAGAGCCGTGGGAGATGTCCCATCCCTGGAACCATTGTCTGGGGCAACCTGCTCTGCTTGCAGATGTCCCTGCTGACTGCAGGGGGCTGGACTGGATGAGCTTTAAAGGTCCCTTCCAGACCAGTCTGGGATTCTGTGGGATCCACAGCATTGCCTGTCACCAGCACCCACTGCTGATTTGGTCCTGCCAGATGGAATCAAAGAATAACCGAGGTTAGAGGATCTCTTTCTCCATCTCACTCAGAACAGGATTTACTCTGACATTGGATCAGGTTTGGATCACAAAGCCCAGGCTGTCTCAGGCAGTGAGCTGTGGAGCAGGACCCCAGAGCAGCAGAGTCTGTTGGGACCTTGTTGTCCTTTCAGAGACATGGCTGCATCACAGTGACACAGAGCAAGGGAGAGCAGCCCTGGCTGGCCAGAGAGGTGGCTTGTCCTGGTTTGCCCTACCTGCCTCTTGGTTGCATGCTTCCAGCACCTGGGCTTGAGACAAGCCCTCTGCAGTCATGTGGGCAGCACCCAGAGCACGAGAACACAACCTCCCAGCCCAGCTTCTGGCACCCCTGGAGCCTCCTGGAGCTTCCCTGCAAGCTCCTGGCTTTGTTTCAGAGCAGGGCAAACCCAGCTGAGTGAAGAAGGGATTTGGGGACAGCCAAGCAAGAGCATGGGGACCCCACCATGCAGTCACCCTGAGGACCCCTGCTTGCAAGGCAGCACAGCCGCACAACAGTGACCCCCACAGACCCCCAAACACATCAGAAGATCCCAAAGACACCTACAGACCCCAAGACATCTGGAGGAACATACCAGGGAAGCTCTGCAGGGAGATGAAGTCTTGCAGACCACATGGAGCTGTGGGCTCCCTCCAGCCCCTAAGGAGCTGGAAGATCTGCAGATGGTTTCCAGGCTGCAGCTCCCTCAAGCAAGCTCAGTGAGATCTGTGCAGAAGGTTTATGAGCCCTCCTTCCCCTCCCTGCAGGTTCTCTGTTCAAGGAAACAGATGGCCCAGCTGCTTTGGATTTGGTGGGGCATGGCAGAACTCTGCCGACTCCCAGGCACATGTGGCCGCCCCTAACGAGGAGGCTGCAGCCCAGAAGCCACCAAGCCCACGTCCCTGTGCCTGGCTGCGGAGGAGCTGCCCCAGCTCATGGCCAGAGAATGCAGAGCTGCTGACCCTGACAGGACTGAACTCCTCTTTGGGTTTGGCTGAAGCTGCTCTGGGCTTGGCTCTGCTGAGGTCGGTGGCACAGTCACGCAGCAGGGAGCTTCCATGTCATGGAATCAGAGAGCTGCTGAGGCTGGAAGAGACCTTGGAGATCATCCAGGCACTCACCCGGAGCTCACAGCCCTGCCACTGCTGCTAAGCCACTGCCACTAAAGCTCATCCCTCAGCACCACATCCATGCAGCTTTTAATCACCTCCAGGGATGAGGACTCCATCACCTCCCTGGGCAGCCTGGGCCAGTGCCTGAGAACCCTGGGAAGAAATCCTTCCTAATATCCAACCTGAACCTCCCCTGGCACAGCTTGAGGCTGTTCCCTCTTGTCCAGTCACTTGTTGCATGCGAGAAGAGACCAAGCCCCACCTGGCTCCAGCTTCATTTGGGGCAGGTGTAGAGGGTGATGAGGTCTCCCCTCAGCCTTTTCTTCTGAGGATTAAGCAGCCCCAGGCCCTCAGCCATTCCTCATCAGCCTTGTGTTCAAGGCCCTTCACCAGCTGGGTTGCTGCTCTTTGGATGTGCTCCAGCACCCCAGTGTCCTGCTTTCACCTGCTGAGCTCAGCTCAGCTGGAGCTCACCCTCAGGAACTTCAGAAGGATTTGCAGAGCTGCCCAGGAACAAATTGATCCTAACTCAGCTTGCCCTTGAAAAACTAAGCTACAGTGGAAGAGTAGGAAGCACAACAGCAGTAGCAGTGGTTGGAGGTGATGACCAGAAGGTGCAGACACTGAAGAGTCAGACAGGACACATCCCCAGCAGTCTTTTCCCAGCCTGGGTGAACGCAGAACATAAGAGAGCAGCAGCAAGGGAGCAGCTGGATGGAGGCCCTGCCCTTACCACAGATCCTGACCTTGTTCCACTGAAGTCAGAGATTCACAGAACCATTTGGGCTGGAAGAGACCTTGAAGAGCATTAAGTCCAACTGTCAAACCTACCCCACTGCCAGGCCAACCCAGATGGAGTTACACTCTCCTTGGCAGAAGTTCTCAGTGGAGAATCCTCCCAACTCTTGAGCTGGGGGCAGACCTTAAGTGAAGGCTCTCCCAGTAACCCAAAAGGGAATTCTTGCTCTGCTTCAAAACCTCCTTCAGTGCTGGAGAAGGAGCCTGGGTCCAGGTGGTTTTCCATGCTTCCCACTCCCCAAGGAGACTCCACCTGCATAGAGTTTCCCAGGGAATGTTGTAACTGCTCCCCCTGCAAACCTTTCCCATGGTGCTGGGGGCAAGAGACCTTTCTGCCTTGCATTTCTTTCCCCTCCAGCACATCTGAGGTGACATCAGCTGACTCCCTGGGGAACTCTTGCTGCAAACTGGACAAATTTGGTCCAAATTCTGTTTGTTTGAAAGTTCATTCGTGTTAACTTGAGATCTAGGCAGGACAGGACGTGACAAACACATCCTGTGGTGCTTCTGGCTTAGAATGAACTAATTGCTGGAAACTTGGCAAGAAAAGTGGGTTTTTGGAGTGGGGGGTTTCAAGATAAGCTGTAGAGAAGTGTTTGGATAGAACCATGCCCCTGGGTGGGCCTGATGGAACCTGTGTGGAAAAGCTCTCCGTGGAGCTGGGTCCTGTGGGCAGCTGAGCCCGCGCCGCCCCTGGAGCAGGGCTTGATGTGGTGATGATGATGATGATGAACACACTCGCGCCTCTCTGGGTGGCCATCGGAGATAACAAAGACCTCTCACTCCGAGATAACAGAGCCTCTCACGTTACAGGTTTGGGTGTCGGTGCTTAAAAGGCTTCTGCCGTGACTGGCAGACACTCCCCCGAGGGCTCCACTTCAGCCCCATCCACCGCTCGCTGGGTTGCGGCTTATCGGGGGTCGTCCTCTGCCAAGTGAAACAGTTCAGCCCTCAGGGTCTTATCTGGGACAAGGCTGATTTACAGGGGATGACAGGACCTTTCCCATTCCACCCAACAAGCAGCTGCCTGAGGAATGCAAGTGGAGACACACCGCCGAGCGCTGGATGCTTCGGGGAGCTGAGGAGGAGGAGAAGGGAAGGAGAGGCTGCTGCCGGGGGGCAAAGCAAGAGCGAGGGGAAGCCGAGGATGGAGCAAGCCGAGCGCTCGGCACGTTCCATATATGGAGAAACTTGGTGACACTGCAACAACCTCCCAGAGAACCGGAGGAAGCCTCCCTGACAAGAGGCATTTCAGACTAGTCTGGGCAAGGCTGTGGCGAGCGGAGCCGGGGGAACAGCCCTGCCCCGGCTGGGGAATTACCTGGGCGCCCGACAAAGCATTTCCCCTTGGGAAACGTCTTCTGGGGCGGGGGGTGGGGTGGGGGAAGGAAGACCAGAAATGAACAAAAGACTGCAAAACTCTTCTGGCTCTCTCCCCCATCAGGCAGTAGACCATCGCCAGGCTGCACGCTGTCACCACGTGAGCCCTGCGAACGAGAGCATTAATGAAGGGAGCAGGGAAACAGAGCTCTGGGGTGGCTGAGCTCCCTCCAGCCACCGCGGGCACTGGCACCGAGCGAAGCAGGAAAACAAACAGCCCTGGGGATGGTTCGACCAGAAAAGTGTTGTGTGTGTCCCCTCCCCCCCCCAAAAAAGAGGGATGAAAAAAAAACAGTCTCCATGTGAAATGCTGCCTGAAAGCTGTGGCTGGCCCCAAAGCAGGGTCCATGCCCTTGGAGAGAGCTGATCTAGTGCGAGGTGTCCCTGGCCGTGGCAGGGGGGTGGGGACTAGGTGATCTTTGAGGTTCCTTCCAACCCTGACAATTCTGTGAGAGCAGCCCTGACCGCCTTGGCTCTCCCCCCGCTCCCTTCTTGGTCGATTTCTCTGCCCCCTGGCAGTCGTTTGCCAAGGCTGTTTTATAAACTCCTCTCTATTTATAGCACAGCTCCTTCAGCTCTAATGAGATAATCTGCTGGCGTCGTGTCCCCCCCCTCGTTAATATTTACTTTGATGTTTAAAACAACATATTCAAAGGGACTGAGCCCTTAAAAACAAAACAACAAACCCCACCCCAAACAACCCCAAACCCCAGCCTGTAAACAGAAGCGAAGCAAAGAAACAAACGCTGGGAGCCACGGGGCTGGATGCCTGCTGATGCACACAGAGTTAATGACATTGCAA